>OW026523.1:9844269-10279269 GCA_932274085.1 Protocalliphora azurea
AGCCTCGAATAACTCCTACCGAACGGTTAATTTTGCATCCAATTTCTCTGTTAGAATAGCCTTGATCAATAAAAAAATTGAATTTGAATTTTTTCCTGGTCTGTAAGAAAAGTTCCTTTGGGCATTCTTTAAGCTACTTAAAGTTCACAATTAAAAAAAAAATATTTCCAGTAAACAGAGATGTTGTTTAAATGCCTTTATAGGAATATGCGCCACTGTATATTCATGTTCTTTGAGACTTATATACGTTTACTTTACCACAATAGCATTGACTAGACTTAAGGGATTCTCATTACATATTTACTGTATAGTAAACGTCTTTTGAACGAGTCGTATTACCTTGACAGCGAAATTTTTTTTGAATGATGATGAAAAAATTAAAATTTGAAATGAATTTTGATGGCCAGACAAAAAAAAATTATGGAAATATTGGAATGAGAAATTAAATTTTGACATCGTGAGTTTAAGGGTTTAATTTAATTTATAACAAAAGATAATTTCTTTGGAATCGTTTGAGAGGACGGTTCATTAAGCCATAGACTTTAGAAGATCCTCTCAGAAATGCGATAATTAGAATCTAAATTGTCATCAAAACTGAAACGTCACTATTTGCAATTTTTTCAAATAGTAAGGGAAAACATTCTAAAGGTTTAAAAAATACTTTAAAAATAAGTTTTAAAATTATTTCGTGTTATTTTATTACAAACTTGTGATGTTGATTTTATTGTATTTTTTTTTCATTTTAATACTTTAAAAAAATGTTTTAATATTTTCGTTAAAAAAAAATCAATCAATATTAAAAAAAAATAAAAAAATATTGATTGATTGATTGATTTATTGGGAGAATTTCGTTTTGAAATAAGAAAAATAAAATTTTATAAAAAAAAGAATATTTATCAACTTAAAATTTGAGATAATTTTTGTAGTGTGAAAATTTGGGTTGACCATATTGCTTTTGAGTTTGAAAATCTTGTTTGGATGTTTTAAAATGAAACTGCAAATTTCGGAAAGGAATTAAATTTCACAACATTTAAGATTCAAGAAAAAGAATTATATTCATACAAAAAGCAAAACTATTTACTTAAAAAAATAAAAATCCAAATTTGGAGTAACCAGCTTTAATAAAATTATTCAATCAAATTTCGGTTAAAGATAAGTCAATTGAATAAAATTTGAATATTTTTTCATTAAAAATAATCTTGGATTGATCATAAAAAAAAATTTAAATTATTATTTTTTTTTTTTATTAAAAGTTATTATTTAAAATCAAAGTTAAATTTAAAATATAATATATGCATACAATTGCTATTTGCTATTTTATTTGAAAATTTTCCAAATTTTACTTTACATTTATTTTTTCTTCTTATCGTTTAATTAATTTTGTTTAATATTCTATTTTATTTCATATTTATAATATCTTCTATTATTTAATTTATAAAAATAATAATTTTCACAATATTGGTCTCCTAATATACAAAATGTTTAGAATGAATTTCACTTTTCACATAAATTTAAATATTTTTTTTTTTTTTTAAGAAATTTTCAGTCTTCCGGCGCCTGATGACCTTGGGAAATTGAATTTAAAAACTGTAAGTGAGATATTATAATTAATTTATGTTAAAAGTTAAAAAAAGAAAAGAAAAAAAAAAAACTAAACGAAAAATCAAAAATATAATTTTTATAAATTATTTGACCATCTTAAAATTTAAATTTAATTTCAAATATTTGTTAATTATAATTACACTACAATCTTCAAAAATAAGGAATAGATATTGTAAATTATTTTATTGTAATTGAAAAATGAATTGCTAAATTTTTGTGATTTATTACGAAAAGTCAAGTCTAGATATGGTTAAGAAATGGGTTTGTGAGTGCAAGAACCATGAACAGGAACATTATGGTTCTTAGTTCACCAGTGAATTGAATTAACTTTTTGTTTTGGTTCTAGTATGTTATCACTATTAAACAAAGTAAAGTAAAGTTTTGCCTAACTGTTCGATTGTATCATTTAAGTGCAAGTACACACTCCAACCTTCAGCATGGTTGGTTCTATTAGTTAGTCCGGCCTGAAAAATGATACTCCAATATTGAAAGAATCATTACAAACTATTATTAAAAGGAACATAAAGTTAGCAATAAATAATTTAAATTTAAATGAAAAATCCTTTATCTTCTTGAAACTTAAAGCAAAATGTTTTGAAACACAAACGTTTTCTGGGAGGAGCGGCAGTAGTTGTTGTAGCATAAGATATATCTCTCTTATTCTCTACTTTATTAGGAATATCATCATTGGGAATATTATTAACTGTTGAAGGCCTCAAAGTAGTAGATGAAAATCCTTTTGGATTAAAAGAACTTAAGTCAAAAATTGGTATATCTTGTGGCTGCTGAGGATTAGATTGTAAACTATTAGTTAAGAGTTGCCTGACCAAAGGCGATAAACTAACTGCTGGAGTTTCGTAGGAACTAGTCGGGTTGGAGGAATCAGTGGTTGGAGAAGGAGTTTTGGGAGTTGTTGTTAAGTTAAGTATATTGTAGGATAAATCGCTTATATCTTCAGTTTTAATTCCATTGTTGTTAACATTTTTAAGCACACCACTTTCCAGAAGCTGTTTAATGAAATTTGGTAACGATGAAGGTGAGCTGGTAGAGGAAATAATGGTTGTACTAGAGTTTAAAGTAGCTGGTGTTGTAGTCTCTTTATTATTGCCTACATTATTCTTGGAAACTAAAAACTTTGTTTTATTTTCGAAAGATTTTTCCACATCAAACTTCTTCTCAGTGTCTGAAATTTTTGTTTCCTGTTTCAGATTTTCACTGTTCCTTTGTAAATGTTCGTTTAGCTGATTTCGTATAATATCACGTATATAGGGAGATATTTCTGGATGAGATTGTTTGAATTCAGAATTCTCACTTAAGTCTAGAGAGGCTGGCTTTGAATTAAGATCCTCTTTCAAATTATTATCATAATTTTTTAAATTAGAATTAAGTTGGTTCTTTATAATTTCTCGTATATAAGGCGATATTTCTGGGTTGGGCTGTTCGAATTCGGCCTTCTCAAGGGAAGGTGGTTGTGAAACAATATCCTGTTTTGGTTTATTGTCTAAGGATAATGAATTTAAATGATTTTTTATGATTTCTCTTATATAAGGAGATATTTCAGTAGTTGGATGTTTAGATTCAAAATCTTCTCCAGTAAAGGAGGATTGTTTTAAATCGATTTCCTGTTTTGCTTTATTCATACTTTGCAAGTGTGACATAAGATGATTCCTAATAATATCACTTATGAAAGGTGGTATTGTTAAAGCTGGACTAGATGAGTCGGGCGATTGGAAATTTAGGTTATTGCCAGGGAAAATAGGTAACGATCTTTTATGGGTTTCAAGGGGTTCCAGATAATTAGGATATTGTGGAGAGTTGAAAGGAAAGTATCCATCATTCTTAGAATAAAATGAACTTGTCCAGGGATTTAAAGGCCTAAGTGGATGAAGGGTTTGGGGATGTATAAAATGTGGTGAGGCTACATTAGAGAAAGGCTGCAGTATTTCTGGAGATTTTGGTGTTGGCAGGTTATTTGGCAATTGTGGTGAGTTGTAAAGCATATTTTCTCCATAATTGAAAGGCATCAATCTATTCTGGTTATTTAAAAATTGCGGTTGATTTGGAATATTAACTTGGTCATTTGCTATGTCCTTGAAGGGAAATAATGCTGAAATGCTTGCTGAAGTTTGTGGCATATCAATATCTTCCGGAATATCGTTCAGATTTGTATCCTTCGTAAGGCTGGTACTTCTCAAATGTTGTCTTTTCATAGGAGATAAAGAGTTTGTTGATGAAGAGGATTCTTCAACATCTGTGGTTTTTGAAGATTGTATATTGTCTCCGGGGATATAAGGGCTTGATTGTGATCCTTTGCTATTTAAAAGTTCTTGTTGAGGTTCTTGTTTGAAGTTTTGGTCGTTTTTGGTGGGAATTGAAGTTGTGGTTTGTTTAAGAGAATTATCTGTTGCATTGTTGGAGGGAAATGGCGCTCCTTTGGCTTTGGAAGGTTGTTGCATAGAATGGTCTGCGATATTTGAGGAATATTTTTCTCCAGCATCTAACGTAGGTTTTCTTGATCCATTGCCATTGTCATAAGGATCCGATCTTTCTCCATCAACTGAAGATGATTTAATGAACTCTGCTTTTGCTGTGGAAGAGTTTTGTCTAGAGTTGTTGTAGCTTTTGAATGCAATCGAGTGTTCTCTTCGATTTAAATTTTCTCCTGAATTATTGTCATGGTAGGAAGAATTTGTTGGCTCTTTATCAGTGAAGGATAGTTGACTGGAACCATGGAGATTAATGGAGTGAAATAAACGTTCATTTTCTTCGATCATTTGTTGTTTTGATTCGTTATTATTTTGGGAAGGAAATGATTGTCCTATCCTATCTGAAGATTGTTGAAATGACTGTTTACTAGAGTTGTTGTCAATGTGGGATGAAACTGAATGTACTGCTTTATCTGTAGTTTGGTGAAGTGACGGTGTTTTAGTTTTGGAATGAGAATATCCAGAAATATCTTTGTTAGTGGAATTAAATGATTGCTCTTTGGTATTAGAAGATTGTTGATTTGATTTTTTGTCATTGTTGGAATTAAATGGTGGTCCACTTTCATTGGAAGATGGTTGTCTTAAACTATCTGAAGGTGATACAAATGGCTGTCCTTTGGCTGGGGACAGAGGATCTCTTTTGAAAGGAAATTGCTGCTCTCTGGCATCTAATGATTCTGAAGGAATTGACCGAGAGAAAGGTTTCCTTAAAGTGGAACCATTTTTGGAAGGAAATAATAATCCTTCGTCAACCGAAATTAAATTTTCTTCGTTTTTGAAGGGAAATAGTCCATCTTTGCCTTCAAAGGACTCTGGGAGAGAGGTATCGATTTCATTATAAAACGATAGAGATTGTTCTTTGGATTCTAGAGTTCTGTCTTTGGAAATTTCGTCGCTGTTAGAAGAAATTGAACGTTCTGTAGCACTTGATACATGTAGTTTAGAATTTTCAATATTTTTGGAAGGAAATAATTCTTTTCCTTCTGAAGAAGGTGAACTAAAGTTAAAAACTTGTTCTTTCGTATTGTTATTATTAGAGAGAGGAAATGCTTGTACACTATAATCTAAAGGTTGTAAATTATCAGCAGTTTGAACTTTTTTATTAGAAAACTGTTTTGAATCAAACTTTTGTTCCGTATTATTCTTCCAAATCATTTTGTTTAATACTGAGACATTTTTTAAAATTAAATCGCCAATTGGAGAAAGTGTGGAACTTTCTTCTGAAGAGACTGTAGCATTTAAGCCTGTAGTAGTGATAGGAGCTATTATAGCAGTCTCTTTCATACTGGCTCTCACTATATTTCTATTTTTATCCTCCGTTTCTTGTTTATTTTCCTTTTCCAACTTTTGCTCCATCAATTCGTTAACTAAACCCATTAGTTGTTTCAAAACTTCTACATCCCGATCATACAAAACCACCGTGGAATTGTGATAACTTTTACTATATGGATGTGAATATTCATTGTAGTTTTCAACTAATGGAAATGTATGACACAACATGGCCAACGATAATAACAACAAAGTTTTATATTGATTCATGTTTTTGGTATTTTTTTCACTTCTGTAATTTCTTTTGCAAAGTTCTTTTTTTTATGAATGAAACTGTTTTGTAATGATGTTTATTATGTGGTTTAATGTCATTTAAAACTGATGATGTTGTTGATATTGCTGGTGAAATTTATATGAATAAATTTGTATTAAAAAAGTGTTTAAAGTAATACTCATTGAGTATTTTTTTTTATACTCATCGGTTAAGTTTAAATTACGTGCTGTAGTTATTATTATTATTTTTTTTTTCTTTACATTTTTTGAAAATTTCTATAATTATGTCATTTTAGAAATGATAAGAAAGTAGCAAAAAATAATTTTATATTTATGATGTTTTTTTTTCAAAAAGTATAAAAAAATTTCCGCGTATTACTAGAAAGTTTGCTCGTCTTTCTGTAGACAAAGGAAATAATGTTTAAGAATATTTCCGGTAGCGTGAGAAAAAAACTTTCTGAAAGAAAGAGTCAATGATTTGAAACGGCCTTTAATGTAGAGTTCATAGTGCATTTACTTATGCATTTTGTAATAAAAGTACAAGGTGTTAAAATAAATATGTTTTGTTTCTATTTTCCTTTTTGAGAGATTTAGACATTAGAAGACAATTCAGGATGTTTGTAGTCAATAGCCGAAAAATCCTTCATATGATTTTTAATAATTCTCTGATGAAAATGGACTAGCTCACGTTAATAAGTAGTAAAATAATATTCGAGAAGTAACTAGGCATGAATGAATATTCAATAATAAGTTAAATATAGATAAAGTTAAACGAGTAGCCCCTAAGATGCGAAAGCAGTCAGGTTTATTGTGAAATGGAGGTCTTAATAAAGCAGATGCGGCTCTAGCCAAAGCATATATTTTAAATCGAATTGTTGGGCTATGAAATTTGTATATTTCTGTTGCCCAAAAATTCTATTTTTTGAAAGATAAACAAAAAAATTAAATTGTGCTTCTTAAAAGAAATATTTCTGGGAATATTGAATAAATTTTAATGGTTTAAATTTGGTTGTTATTATTTTACTGTTATTCTCTTAAGAATTTCAATTTAAATAAATTTAACAAAAATTCATAATATAAGTATTTAATATCTAAAATTACTAATTTAGATAAAGGAAAAGTGTACTTTGCGAATTTGTAAAATTCATAGAAAATTTTTTAAACAAAGTGTAACTTAATGTCATTGATTTAAGATAAAAAAAAAAATATTTAAACACCATTTCGGAAATACATATTTCCTATCATCAAGGCTTGATGATTTTATTTAATTTGCAAAAACACAATTTATATTTTGTATGAAAGCCGTAAATGTGAGGCTGGCGGCCAGCCTCTTAGCCGATATACATTTAACAAGCCACTCCGCCGCTGATCGGCTGATCGGCGGCTCAATTTTAACTTTCAACTTTTCCGACTCAGTACATTTTTTATTTGCTTTTTCCATTACTACCCAGCACAAGCTTTGCTTTCCTGGCAAGCTAGCAGGTATAATTGCAAATAAAAATAAACTAATTATTTTTTTGCCTGAATAACTAATTATTTTTGTTCGAATGCATGTATTTATTTTTAGACTATAGAGAGTGCTCAAAAATATGTATGTACTTAAGAGAAAATAAAAATAGAAAAGAAACAACGAAAAAATCTTACCCTTAGTGAGATTTGAACTTGTACACAAATTAACCATAGGTTTTCAATGACTGACGTCTTACTTATTACACCAATTCGCACTCCATTTTCTAAGTGAGAAAAACTTTTTGGAATAAAATATTTTTAAGACAGCACTAAAACTAGCATCAGAATGGGGTCGAATCAACTACCTTCTGGTTGTTAATCCAGCGCTGTAGCCAACTTATATACGTGATTGCAATATTACTGTGCTAATATACTATTCAGTATTTATGTAATGACCTCTCATTACCAAGAAACTACTTTAATAAGTAGTGGCCATTACCGAGAACAAAAAGGTTTTTTTTTTAATGGCGAAATATTTTATATCAGATCTAACCAAATACCGATTACTTTTTCTCCATTGAATTACAGTTTTTGTTTTAACAAATTTCTGTGCAAGTATTTAAACCAAGTGGATTTTTTTCAAGTATTCTTTAATAATTATTTTCTGTGGCAGGAATATGTATTTCAGCTAAGTCCTTTAACTATTAAAAGGCAGTTATTTGTCCACGACAATAACCACTTAGATGAGCCCGTCTTTCAAACGGAATAAGGTTTTAGAAAATAGTTTTTAAAATCAAAAATGTTAAAATTGAAGTAAAAATCTAAAAAAAGAAACAATAATTTTTAACAATAGAATTTTTCTATCTAAATGAATTTGAAAATATATTAATTCGCAGTTTAAATTATTAAAATTTATATATGAAGTTTTAATTGCAAAGTATAAATATACTTTTTTTCTATTCTGATTTAGTTTAAAAAAATATATACTACGTACAAATTTTTTATACAAATCTGATGGATATTTTTAAATACTTTCCTTATTTTTTGTTTTAGTTTTAATTATTTAATTTTTAAACTTTATTTAATATTTTAATAAAATATAATAGACATAAAATTTTGTTATTTATAAAAATCTTAGCTGAAACATTTTTTTATTCGATAGAAAACTTGGCGCAAAGCTGTTAAGCCGCCGCCTTCGAACTATTGTAGTGTATAGCCATTTTTTCAATTTAGGACTCAAATCCCATTTCACACTAAACATCTTTCTACAGCTGTAGTATGCTACCGTAACCTGACTAACCCTATGTTGAATGTTTAGCTTCCATGAAAGCTTGGAGTCCAAAATAATGCCCAAGTATTTTGCATTGTCCAACAAGGTGAGTTCACAGTTTTCTAACTATGGTAGTCTGAAGCTCGGAATCTTGGTCTTTGTGATGAAAAATACCAGCTTTGTCTTGCCCGGATTCTCTCCTAATCCACATTCTTTGGCCCAGTTGCTGAGTGTGGTCAGAGCGGTTCATTTTTTGATTGATATTTTTATATACAACGTTTCAAAAATATGAGCAGAATATCAAAATGTTTAATACGTTTTGTAAATAACAGGTCAGCATTGAGCTAAAAGCGCTCAGCAAAATGAATGATATATGTTGTACCTACTTAATACCTTTCCTTAAAATAATATTTGCGTTCTCTCCTTTGCATTCATATTTTTTTTTCTAGTGTTCCTGTTAGGAACTTTTTTTACTTTCTGGGTTCCAATTTATCTGATAAAAATACGGAACATTTTAAAGAGTGAGAGATTTTCTCTTAAAATTCGTATTATTTTGTCTGCGATCAGGTTCGTTTCGTTGACCAAGAACTCTTTGTATTTTTCATGATTCAAAAAACCATATTTCCCTACTATCCTATACTCCTTGCAGTTGTTATATATTGTCGACATATGTCTTCATTATAAATTTGAATTATTCCTTAAAATGTAAAATTTTAATTTTAAGAAAAATTAATTTTGCTATTACAACAAAATTTAGCACATAGATACTGAGAATAACAAACATATGTAAAGGAGTTAACAATACTAAATTTTTTTTTATGTATATTAAAAGTTATAAGCCTTAAAGTGTGCACTGATTTTTTCGTGCACACTCCTTATTAAAAAAAATATACTACGAGTACACTATAGTTTGTTTTATTTAAGTTCTACTGTTTCTCTTACTTTAATTCCACTTTACTCTTTTGTTTTACTCTTAATTATTTAATAGTTGTCTTGTCACTCTCTGCCACACAAATTAATTTTTAAATATAAATTGAAACAAGCTTATTATAAAATAAATTAAATAATAAATTAAACGAAATAATATAAAATCACGTCTTAAGAAAACTTTATCTTTACCCGAAAAAAAAAAACTAAATAAATAGGTATTTCCCATTTATGATCTCGATTAAAAACGAATATGAGGCTGCATGTGGAAGTGTATTTTAAAAATTAACGCAGCACAAATAGTTTATAAATTAAGCCACAATTAACAAAAATACTTTTAGTTTTAGCCAACAAATAAACAAACAAAATAAGTGCAATTAATAAAATGTTTAAACAAATAAATTTTTTGTCAAAAAAAAAAAAAAAAAAAAAAAAAAATATTTTCCATTAAGTATAAATATAAGTGAAAATTTATTTTAAAAGATTTTAAAAGTTTAAGTTTTATAGCATTAGTGGTTTTATCAGTTAAATCGCAACTTTTATTAAATATTGATGAATAGTGGACCCTGTTTTGCCACCCATAAAGGATGTTTCTAAGGGAGTGATTAGTACCAAAGATAACCAGCAATTAGGTAAGTTATAAAAGAGTTTTAAACTTTAATTATATTAATGTTTTCTTCAATGTCAATGATTAATTTAATTAATAATTAATTTATTAATTAATTAATTAATTTATCTTTCGCGTTTGGAACTCTCTTAATTTAGTTTTACATACAAGTATAATTTAGATTAATTATAATAAATTTTTAATTTTTCATTTGACCAATGTTCAGAATTACGATGCCTTTTTTAACAAGCATTTACTCAGCATTACCAATTTAGCGCTTTTCGAGATAGATTTAGCACTTTTCAACAACCCAAAAGTTGCATTTTTTACAACAGCGCTTTTTTTGAAAACGAGCTAAATTGGCGTGTTTTGTATTTGGTTAATTTTAATAGCAGATTTTAATCATGTTTTCGTACTTTTTTTATTTACGAAGAAATATTTATTGTTGAATTTCTCCCAATTTAATCTGAATTTAAAAGATAAATAAGTTGAAGCTGAATTTCCAATTTAAAAATTAAGGCCTTAGTGTATACTTATGTTCAAAATTAACCATATCGGTCTATAAACAATTCAGTTGTAGTCAAAAATCTGAAAAATTTTTTTAAAAATAAATATACAAAAACATATACATACATATAAAATAAAAACATTGCAATGACTTTCAGTGTTGTTGCTTTATACATACACACAATCATTTTTTTATGTTGACGTTTTTTTTTTTAGTTGGAAATAGAAGCATTACAATGACTCAGTGTTGTTGTTTTCTTGTATAAGCATGTATCTACATACAAACATATGTATATAAATTTAGTAGTCATCAGAAGCTATCAATGTTGTTGTTTTTAAGGAAGCAACGCTTGCTATGATAGTATAATTTTGTGTTTAAATTTTTGTAGTTATAAATACGAAAATATGAAAGCATACTTTAAGGCGTAAAATTTAATTATTTGTCGATCAGCTGGTCAAGGGTATAAAAGATTCGGTACAGCCGAATATAGCGCTCTAACTTGCTTAATTTAATATTGTCTTGCATTTATAAAACATTTTACTTAAATATGTGCACACTTTTTTTAAAATCCAAAGTATTGAATTTGTTATTTACTAGGTTTTTACTAGGTGCGCTTCGCTATCTTATTTGATGCAAAAACTAATATTTACTTTATATGGGAGCTACTACTCCTCCTCGGACCTATTCAGCCTATTCAAATTTTGATATGATAATTACTTTGAATTTTTTTTAAGACTTTCATTGTAATACTCATTTAGATGAGAAAATTTATGTTTTCTTTGTATGGGGGCTACCTCTCTCCCTGGATCTATGCGTCCTATTTTTATTTCATCAGTGCGGTATGATAGGAACGAAATTTGAGGACTCTCATTAAAATAGTTCCTTAGATACGCCATAATGAATATTTGCTTTACTCTGCTCCGATCTATTTTAAGCTAAGCGGTTCATTCTTTTAAGAGTTTTAAAAAAGTGGACGTAAATATGGGCGTGGCATTTGATCAAGATCCAACGTAACTTAGCGTAATGTAACGTAGCCGTTTAAACACAGTCAAATGTAGTACTCTAACTTGTTTTCTTAAATTTTAGCCGATCAATAAGGTTTATTACCATATCAATTGGCCTTGATAAGAAAAAAATTTAGTGGCGTGCAATTTCCAGTAGCTGGTTCAGAGCCTATTACAGCCTTAATAAAAAAATGTACAAAATGTGACAAATGGCCGGGGTGATAATATAGATAATTTCGATATTAATAATCAAGTGTTTAAGTTTTCTTTATTTTATTTTTAAAGTTAACCAAAGCTCTAATATTATTGGAGTGATCTATAAAGAAGGAAATTTAGTGCAGGGTGCTGATAGAGTGAGAGCCTTGAGTCAAAATTTTCAAACTATTGGGGGATCTGAGGGTGATATTAAAATATATAATTAGGAACAGATTATAACAAATTCAAATAACATTCAAAATCAGAATAAAGTTTAAAAGCTTTAGTCGGGTAACAATGGTTATATAAGATCTGAGAAAACATTTTGAATTATAAATATTTGATAAACCTATGTTTAAAGCTGGAAAGCTTAAAGTTTCATTAAAAGCTTTTGAATTAAAAGAATAATATTTAAAGAGTTAAATGGGTGCCTCGATAAGCTAGTAAATAGCGAGCTAGTCGAGCTAGTCTATCAGTCAGAGGATCGTGGGTTCGATTTGTATTAGACGCTCAGTCTTTTTCAATACAACGGACTGATAGTATTCTCATTGTAACATAAATATAAATAAATAAATAAATAAGTAATAAAATAAATAAATACATAAATAAATAAATAAATATTTGATTGCTAATTGTTTTACGATTAACTAATAAACTAAAAAGCTTAAGCTTATTTACTAAAGCTTTTTAGTAAAGCTTTTGAAAAGTTCGGTGTTAATAAATTAAATAAATAATTTCATTAAATGTATTTTTTTACAATATAAAAGCTTTATAATAAAGAAAGATTTTTTTTTAATTTGTTCTAAAAGTTCTTTAGATTAAAAAATAAAAAGTCCGCCATTGAAAGCGGATTTAAATTTGTTTGTTCTAGAACATTGAATTTTTTTTATTCGCCCTTTTTTAATTCGTGCTTCAGGGTAATTTTTTGAGCATTTTAATATTCTAAATACTTTATGAACTTTAATAAAAATATTTTAATTTAATTAAAATTTTGTCATAGAATACTACTAGAAGTTCATGTGAGAGGCATTTCAAACTAAATTTTCAAAAAAAAAAAAAAAAAAATATTTTTTCAAAACACAAAAACAAAATGTTACATGTATTTTGTTGTTGCCTGAATTAGGTTTTTGAAAATTGAATCAGGTTTTTTTTCTTTAGAAATGTAATCAAGCCTGGTGTACCTTTTGATATGTTTATTATAAAGCTTACTACTACTTTATTATATAATTTTAAAAAGATTTTAGGTAGCATTCTAATAAAGCTTTGTGATAAAGCTTTTAATATTAAATATTTTTAAACGGTTTTTTATAAGGCTTTTGTAGATAAAAAGCATTCAAAAACTTTAATAGTATTTACAAAAAAAAAACTTTGACTGTTTTTGACAGCTTCATTATAAAGCTTCGTCTTGACTTAATATAAAGCTTGATTTCCGAGAAGTTTAAATCTGTTGCAACTTAATTTAAACTATCTGCATTAATTTTTTTTTTATTGATCAAAGTACTAAACTGAAGGGCAAAGATTTAAGTAAATCAAATTTACTGGAGCTAAGAGATTTGGGTCACTCATTGATCTTGACTGGCAACAAATAAGTTATAATGTGAGATGGAAGAGAAGGTAAATAAAATCAAAAACAAAGTTCAAGGAAATAAAAATTAATTGATCATAAAATTTAATTTATCTTTTAGGTGTCTTAAATAATTTATTGGGCAGTAAATCTGGTGGCAATTAAAATATCAAAGAACAATCTGCAAAATGGTAATTTTTTTCTTTAATTACTAAAAAAACTTATAAACTGAATTTAAATTCTTTCCTACCAGCTGATTTTAGTGATACTCTAGAGGGCTCTGATATACGTAAAACCTATGATTTTTTAGTGCCTTCTCAAGCTATGTTTAGCATAACAGACTTAAACCAAAACTTGCAAAAAAACCAGTGGTGGAATTGTAGAAAATGTGTAAGTAAATGCCCAAAAAAAGTAAATTTTAATTAAAGAATTATTTAATCTATAAAAACTAACGTTAATTAAATTGTCTATTAGTCAAAGCCGATACCAATATAACCGATTCAAATATTACCAAATTTCAATTAGGTAAAATAACGCCTCAGACTTAAATTCTGCCAAAACTGTTAAATAAAAATGAGCGGAGCATAGGAGTCAAGAAAGGGGAAAAGGGAGGCATATAGACAAGACAGTAGGGCTTTTTGTTTTTAAAAGATGAAACATAATTTAAAATTGTTCCTTATAACTTTTCAAGTTTCTAATCGTGTTTTCATTAATGGCAGCAACCCCCGATCTAATTTAGATTTGGCAAAAAACTGGTGGTCCAGACTCGGCTAAATAATAACTCTTAACCAAGCAAGTTTGTAGGTATTTTTTAATATTTTTTTGGGGTTTTTAAATAGAAATATGCTTTTATATTCCAGCCGACAACTCTCTTGTAATGGTGGTTGATATTAATGAAGTTATTAGAGGTGCTGAGGTAATATCCAGGGTGTGGTGAAGTTGCGTTTAGGTGAAATTATTAAACAGATTACCGGTTTTGTTGAAGGCCAAGAATTGACCGATGAGGAGTTTGAAGAGGAGGGTGGTGAAATTATTAAACAGGAACGCAAAGTGTTTTGTTTTTTTAGAAATAATTCTGTAACTTGTGCGCTGTCGGAAAAATCTCAATATAATTTCAGCTGACTAGAAATGAGGTATTTTCGAGTTGAATTGGAGGAGCACTGATTTCTAGCGAATCAGGCGGGGAGTTTGTGGGCCTCCAAAATGGCCATTTCGAGTATGGATTTTTTACTCAAAGAGCTTCGTGTTTTTAGGTTTATTAACTTGGCGGGCCCATTTTTGGCTTTAAGTTTTTTTTTAAATATTCATTGGATTTCTTGCAAAATTGTAAATAATATTGCTGCAAGAATCATATAAATATTTAGATTTGGTAGAAAGTTATATTAATCGGAAGTTGGAGGTTTCTTTTTTCAAAAAAGTTGGCAATATTTTTTACTTATAAAATGTTTTTTTTTTGGCTCCATATATTTTTTTATGCTTTCAAAAGGAATCTTAATTTAGATGCGTGCAAAACGTTTGGGACAATGGTCTCCTCACAAGCCTTATCCAAAGTTCATCAACTTTGTATTTTTTTTTTAATTTGTTTGTAAAATTCTCAAATCGCAAAGCTGAATATCTATTCGTTAAAATTTTATTTGGGTTCAATAATAACATTACTGATAAAAAATATACTTAAAATTTTAACTTAAATTGACAAAGTTTGAATAGGGTTTGTGAGAAGATCATTGCCTCCAGCATCTTATGGTTTACCTTAAACGAATCTACATTAAGATTCCTTTTAAAAACACTAAAAATTATTTGGGTCAGCACAAAAAAAAAAATTTTGTAAGTAAAAAAATATTGCCAGCTTAAAAAAAAAGTATATGAAATTCTCTCAATGTTCCAATTTCAGATTAATATAACTTTTTACCGAATTCACATTTTATATGATTCTTGCAGCAATATTATTTAAAATTTTGCAAGATCCAATAAATATTTAAACGAAAATTACGCTGTTAAAAAAATACTAAAAGAAATGATTGAAAAATTTATTTCGCCCTATAGATTTACAAGGACTATCCATATGTAAATTTTTTTCCTGTCACATCATGAATGATTTTTTGGAGATTTTTACAAAAAAATTGCATACTCGAGATGACCAGTTTTAAAGATCTTCCCACTCCCCCACTGACACGCTGGGAATCCATGCTCCTTCAAATCAACTCAGAAGTACCTTGTCTCTGACCAGGTGAAATTTTTTGCAGTTATTTCCAACGATTCACAAGTTATAGAACTATTAAAAAATATATTTTGAAATCATTGTGCAAAGTAAGTTTTTTTCAGCTTTTAAAACTGTTCATTAGATTCGAATGCTTTGTTTTATTGTTTTGTAGAAAAATCTGGTCTTACCCAAATTGCTGAGAACAATACAGTTAGTACTTTGGCTAAAGTAGTAGGCCAGCTAATAGTATGTGGCAATGTAGCAACATATATTTTGGAAAATATAAGACGTGAAGTTCATAAGACAACAACGAAAAAACCACCAACTTAATTGCCTACATAGCCACCAACACAACCGCCAACTCTACCACCAACACAGACATCAACTCAGCCTCCTGCTGAACCACCCACATTATTTCCAACTCAACACCCTACAATTTCACCAACATTACTACCCACATTACTTTCTACACTACCTCTAAATCTACCATACACATTGCCTCTAACACTTCCGCCCACACAAACTTCTACTCTACCTCCAACTCTAACATTTACGCAACCTTCTACTCTAAAACCAAATTTACCTCTAACTTTAGCACCTACGCAACCTCCTACTCTGCTACCAGCTTTACCTCCAACGCATCCACCCACCTAACCTTCTAAACTTTCCCAATTTTACCACCAACTTTATCTTCCATGGAACGCAGCTACCTACACAACCTCAAGATTTACCTTTGATACAACCTCCAACTCGTTCGCCTACACAACCTCCTACTCTGTCTCCAACTCTTCTACCTACTCTACCAACTTTACCACCCACAATACACCCAAGCTTACCTCCTACTGTGCCGCCAACTCAACCACCCACTCAGCCTCCTATATTACCTCCTACACAACCTCCTACTCTACCTCCAACTTTACCTTCCGCATTACAACCTCCTACTTTACCTCCAACTTTAGCTCCGACATTATCACCCACTCAGCCTCCTATACAACCTCCAACTATTTCGTCCACACAACCAATTACTTTACCGCCAATCTTTCCATCTACAAAACCACAAACTTTATCTCCTACATATTCCACTACCCCTCAATCGCCCACATATCCTCCTTATAAACCTCCAACAAAACCACCCATTTATCCTCCTTATAATACTTCAACAAGACCACCCATACCCTTTCTAGACCTATTTACCCACCTTATATACCTTACACCAGACCTCCCAATTATCCTCCTTCATATAGAACTACAGGTCCTATACGCCATTGCTAACGCAAATATTGTCTAAAGTGGCGGAAATTAAGATACGAATATCATTGATTAACAATTTCAAAGCCAAAAACTAGAATGAACTGTGGAGCACATACATATTTGCACTGAAATGTTTAAGATTTATTAAATGAATATTTTTTTTTTTTTTGAAACTTGTGTAAGTCTTTCATTTAAAACTCAGACATGTTTTGGTAACTGAGGCTTAATTGTGGCATTAGATATTGATCGTCATTTCAATTGAATTTAAAATAAAATTTCGATTATTTCACCTCAATTTTTATAAATTTTAATTGTTGGAAAAAATTTAAATTTATAACAATTCTCACTCCGAAAAAATTTATTCTTTCTTAAATTATTACCTCAAATATTATTTATTTGATATTATTTTATCGAATATTAAATTAAATTATATTATGGTTGGATATATCAACATAAAATGGTTACACTGCAACCACATAGTGGTTGAAATATAGGCTTGATATTATGTATATAACAATAATATGTTTGAATTACAATACAAATATTATTGATCTGCAACCATAATTTTGTTGTTTATGAACTTGATTCATGCATAAAGAAATAATTTGGTTGAATCGCAATAAAAATATTGTTGATATGCAACCATAATTTTATTGTTTATGTACTTGATTCGTGTATACAGCAAGAATATGGTTGAATCGCAATACAAATATTTTTGATATGCAACCATATTTTTGTTGTTTATTTTTTAGGTATTTATTTGACGTTAATTTTTATTAAAATTAATTATAATTAAGTTATCTTATTGTATTTTAATATTGTATTTTAATTTAAATATGTAATATTTTCTTTATTAACACAAACATATCCAATATAGTTTAACTTAAGTGAATTTAAATTTAATTGAATTAAATTTTTTGTTTAATTTTTAATTAATTTAAAATTTTACAAATTAAAATATTATTATTGTGAATTTTGCAAAGATTTTTTTTTATTATTTTTAGCACTCCGAATATAAGCTATTGTGTTGTCTTCTTTATATATTATGCATTGAAAATATTTTCACAATCTAAAATATTTATAACTTATTTAATTTTATTTGAAATGATAAATTAATTTACTTTTTTAAATTCATATTCAGTATATTTTTAACACGCCCACAGATAACTAGCTCTATGCAAGAAACTCACTAAACTGAATAAAAATCAGCTGGAATACTTGTTGTCAAGTATTAATTATATATATTGTTGCCAATATAAAACAAACATTTTGTTGTTAATTCAAATTACAAGCGCAATAATATTTTTAGGTATTAAAAATAATTTTTTTGCACATAGAATTTTAACAACATTAACTTGGTTCTTATTTAAACATATTGTTTAACAACAATTTACTTGTGAATTGAGAACAAAAGTATAATTGCTACAACAAAATTGTTTTTAATATCAAATATTTTCCACGATAAGGATGTTTGCGATGACAATATATTATTGCGGTGAAAATAATATTGTTGGGGCAATGATATTGCAAATGTTTTTTCTTTGTGTGTAATTATATATGTATTTCATCCTAAAATATCCTTTCGACTAATCAATAGTATGTTTATCTTTTAATTGTTTCTCTTTTTCCCACTTGATCTCAATTAATTTTGTGCAATAAAGCTCAAAATTTTAATTCTTCTCAAGTCACTGGTTCTTACAAACTTTCTATATTGGTGAAGGGTTAAAAGTCCTCAGCATTATCAAAATACCCCGAATAGAATTCTGTTTAGTTCTTTGTATATTTATCTTTCTTCTCTTTCTTAGATTTATAACTTTTGGACTTATCTGCATATTACTTAAAGTAATTAATATGTCCCAAAGTCCACATACTAATACTGTATTAGAACACTAGCAGATTATATTCAAGTACTGTTTGCTAAAATCATTTTTATTCTTGGACATTTTCTAAAGACAACAATTCATTCCATAGATATTTCAACTTATTTGAAATTTTACCATCAACATCTCTTTATGCCCATCATCTCTCTCTTTATTAATTTAACAACTTGTAAACTATTTAACAATTTACAATCAATTAAACAATAACCATTGCTCGAACAAATCATACAGAAATGTCTTATTATTTAAATACTTTCAACAATTTTACTCAAATATAATTAATTATTAACAAGTCATTAACCTTATCATTCTTTAAAAGAAAAAAAAAAAATTCACTTTAAACACGTTTCTTTCAACTTCAAAGTATAAGATTATTTTTTATTTTTAGTATTAAATAAATTTCTATATATAAAAGCAAACAGCAAAATGAACAAAATTATTACATAATTAGGTCAGTTAAAGCGTACAGCAAAAAATACAAAGCACAAGATAGAAATAGTACAAAATAATATTCCTAAATATGACACCAAAAATAGTTGTAGTCATACTTTTACTGACCACTGAATTTGGTTACATACAAAATCAACAACATCAACAACATCAACAACAAAATTTTCAAGGTTTCGTTGCAATGTTGCCTCAAAATGCTGATATGCTAAAAATGAAACAAATGAAAACTAAATGGAATATGGAATTTTTGCCTGTTATGAAGGAAGGTAAACAAATAGTGGAGCCAGAGATGTCATCTGAGGAAACGGAAGAGTTGGAGAGTGATGAGAAGATGATGGTAGTGAATAAGGTCAAAAGAGAAATGGGTAAGTTGAGAAGGATCTAAAGCTGATTTTATTTAAATGGTTTATTCGTAGCAACTAATTATTAGGATTTTAATGCTAAAAGTCTTCTCTTTATTCGAATTAAAACTCAGGTCTCCTTACAATTCAAGATATTTTTATTCAGAAAAAAAAAACATTCAAGCCTATTGGTTACAAACTATATTTTCAATCAAAACTTTTTTCTTGCAATTATATTAATTTATTTTACAGTTCCTCCTGGCAGATTTTTTAAGATTACCTCAATGAAAAGTACAGAATCTAGAGATCAAACGGTCAATAATATTAAGAAATTTAACGAAGATGTTTCTATGTCCACCTCGGTTGAATTGAGTAAATCTGAGGAAGATAGCGAGGAAACAAGTGAAGTACGGTTGAATGGTGGAAATATTCAAGTTTTGCAAACTAAAACAATTAAGGTGACAACTGCTGATGATACGAACAAATTTAAGAGACGTAAGTTTTGAAAATTTTTACTTTAAAAGAAATTATAATGCATTATAATATAATAAAGCATAATGATAATTATGTTTTATTATGGGTAAGTGCTAATTTAAATGTATTGTTATGCCTTATATACAGAATTTAAATTCATTAGTTCTGTATTATAACATAACTAAAATTAATAATAACATATAATAAATTTATAACACATTATTCTGGACTTTAGTCCTATTATAATTAATTATAATGTAGTTTAATAAAATTATAACTGATTGTAATGAATTATAATGCAAGTATAATAGTTTATAATATATTATAATTAAATTATAATTGATAAAAATGCATTATAAAAGAATTATTAAGACTTATAATGTATTATAATGTCATTATAATATGTTATAATGAAATTATAATTGCTTACAACATGTTATAATGCCATCATATGTGATTATAATATGTTATAATGAAATTATAATTGATTAAAACATCTTATAATGCCATTATAAGTAATTGTAATATGTTATAATAAAATTATAATTGATTACAACATCTTATAATGCCATTATAAGTAATTATAATATGTTATAATGAAATTATAATTGATTAAAACAACTTATAATGCCATTATAAGTGATTATAATATGTTGTAATGAAATTATAATTGATTACAACATCTTATAATGCCATCATAAGTAATTATAATATGCTGTAATGAAATTATAATTAATTAAAACAACTTATAGTGCCATTATAAATGATTATAATATGTTATAATGAAATAATAATTGATTATAACATTTTGTAATGCCATTATAAGTAATTATAATATGTTATAATAAAATTATATGATATTGTAGCATTATATATTGGGGTTATAATTAATTATTAAGTAATATAATGCAATTATATTTTATTATAATACATTACAATGATATTACAACTCAATGTAATACATTTTAATGAAACTATAATCGACTATAATATATTAAAATAAAATATAACTGATTATTTATATTATAATGCAATTATAATTGATTATAATATATTATTATGCAATTATAATTGAGTTCATTAAAGTTCAGTTATAATTGATCATAATATGTTATAATTAAATTTTAAAATGTTGCAGTATTATATATTGGGACGATAATTAATTATAAAGTATTATAATGCAAATTTATTTTGTTAAAATATATAAAAATGATTTAATAACTGAATATAATCCACTATTATCAAATAACATATTATAACACATTATAATGCAATTATAAATGATAATATATATTATATAATATATTATAATATAACTATAATTGATTATATTATGATATAATTAAATTATAATTTATTATAATATTTCATTATTGTCAAATAATTTATAACTGATAATAATGTATTATAAAACAATTGCAATTGTTTATGATATATTATAATGTAAACAAAATTCATTATAATATGATATAATGAAGTTTTGGTTTATTAAAATGCATTATAATTAAACTCTAATTTATTACAATATGTTATAAAGAAATTATAATTCTTTATAACACATTATATTGGAAGTATTGATTATATTATATTATAATGCAAATGTAATCGATTATAATATGTTTTAATAAAATAATAGTTAATAAAATTTACTACAATATATTATAATTGATTGTGATATGTTACATTGTAAATATAACTCTTTATAATATATTATAATTGTTTATAATATATTATAATGTAGATGTAACTGAGTATGTTATGTTATAATGAAATTATAAATTATTATAATACATTATAATGAACGTATAATTGATCATAATATATTATAATGCAAATATATTTGATTGTAATATATCATAATGAAATTATAATTCATTGTGATATATCATAATAAAAGTATGGTTTATTATAATACATTATAATTGTTTATAACATATAATAATGTAAATGAAATTGCTTATGTTATGTTATAATGAAATTATAAATTATTATAATACATTATAATGCACGTGTAATTGATCATAATATGTTATAATGCAAATATAATTGATTATAATATGTTATAATGAAATTATAATTCATTATGATATATCACAATAAACGTATAGTTTATTATAATATATTGTAATTGTTTATAATATATTATAATGTAAATATAATTGCTTATGTTATGTTATAATGAAATTATAAATTATTATAATACATTACAATGAACGTATAATTGATCATAATATATTATAATGCCCATATAATTGATTGTAATATGTTATAATGAAATTATAATTCATTATGATATTTCATAATAAACGTATGATTTATTATAATACATTATAATTGTTTATAATATATTATAATGTAAATGAAATTGCTTATGTTATGTTATAATGAAATTATAAATTTTTATAATACATTATAACGAACGTATAATTAATCACAATATATTATAATGCCAATATAATTGATTGTAATATGTTATAATGAAATTATAATTCAATATGATATATGATAATGAACGTATAGTTAATTATAATACATTATAATGCAAATAAAATTGGTTATAATATGTTATAATAAAAATATAAAATATTATAATAAACGATATATTAATTGTAATAGATCATAATGAGTTCTAATGAGATTACAACTGTTATAAGATATATATTTGTAATTACTAAATCTAAATCTAACCAATTATAATATATTATAATGAAATTATAACTAGAAATAATATTATAATACCATAATAATTAACTACAACTGATATATTATTATATTATATATATTATATTATAATACATTTATAATGGGTTATAAAGCCATTGTAATTGATGATAACAATATTATATTATAATTGATGAAACATATAGGTCTATTACATATTTATTTTATTCTTAAATTTCTGTACTGAAATACCCATTTCCCTTTTTATTTTATCTTGCAGAAACTTCCATTAAAGGCAATGGCAATCGCTTATCCAATTTAATCAATTTACCCATTAGGCTTAAGGTTTTGGCCAATGTTTTAAGTGAATTAAATCAAGGTGTGGTGGATGGTAAAGAGAAACCTTTAGGTGAGACTTAGAAATACAAAATACTTTCATTTTGCAATTAACTGTTTTTATTTTCTTTTTAACCAGCTACAAATTCCATTACCGGCAATGATAATACCGTCTCTAGTTTGGTCAATGCTCCTATAGATGTCGATGCTATTGTTAATATTTTAAGTAAGGTTGATAAAACAGGAGCAATAGCAGGAGATGTTCCTGCTCCAGCTTCAGGTGCTGATGAAAAATCTGATGGATTAGTAGACGGTCTAGTGGGTGGTTTATTGGGTGGAGTGGGTGGTGGCAAAGAAGATAAAGGTTTGGTGGGCGGTCTTTTGGGTGGTCTCTTGGGAGAAGATGGTTTATTGGGTGGCGTCTTGGGTAATACTTTGGATGATCTTTTGGGCGCCTTGTTGGGTAATGTTTTAGGTGGTGTAGATGGCAAAGGTTTGGTGGGCGATTTATTGAATAATTTACTGGGTGGTGTGGGAGAATTGTTGGATAATGTATTGGAATTGTTGGTGGGTATATTGGATGCACTTTTAAAGGGTTTGGCTGGTGCAGGACCAGCACCAGGAGCTTCAAGTGGAGGAAATGCTAAACCAGGAGTTCCTTTAGAAGGATCTGGTGGTAAGTTTTTTTTTAATTTTTTACCTCTAAGAGAAGGATATATTAATTTGGTGATGTTTTTTCCTTTGTTTAGATTTGAATATTGATGGTAATAACAATAAGGTAACATCCTTAATCAATGCTCCCATACGGATTAATGCCCTTATTAATGCTTTAAGTTCTTTGAAACAAGAAATCGCTCAACAAACGGATACTGCTGCAGGTAATTACATATAAAATAACACGACCACACAGCTCCTATGTGAAGTTGTATATACTCGCCTTCAAGACTAAAATGTCATAACTTATTTATAAAAGAGGGAACACAAATTTTGTTTTTAGTTTTAAATTTGTAAAATAAATTATAGGTTCTTGAGGGAATATTAAATTTAGGTTGACAAAATTTAGAAATATTTTTTTTTTAGAAAAATCTATTATTTTTAAAATTATGTCCTTTAGATTTCAGTTAGATTTGATTATGTTTTTTTTCTTTGGAAATTCATGTTTAATATTCTTTAATTTATTTACTCTCCCTCTCTTTTAGCTGCCAGTAAAGGTACTGTTATTCAAGGCAATAATAATGTAATTTCCTCCTTGATTAATTTACCCATTGATGCTGATGTCAAATTAAATCTCTTAAGTTCATTAGTAAAAAATAGCTCACAAAAACCCGCTAGTGGAGGAGCACCAGCTCCCTTACCAGGAGCAACATTACCAGGAGTATTAAGCCCAAATCTACCTTCAGCAGCAGGTAGTTTTATTCTGACATCTGGGTTAGAAAGCTAAATAATAATTTCCTTTCTTTAGCTCCCGGCGGTACTAGTATCAAGGGAAATAAAAATGTTGTATCTAGTTTATTAAATGTGGCTCCTGATGTCAATGTTAATTTGAATCTTTTAAGTCAAATAACTGATCTTTTGGGAGGTGCTAGTCCTGGTGGGGGCCCAAGTGATGGTATTGTTTCAACAGGCAGTAATCCCAACGAAATTTGTTTCGATATACCCATAAGTCGTAAGTTTTTTAAATTGTTATACAAAAAATTTCTGTTAATTTTTTTAACTGTATTATTTTAGAATCCGATACCTCGATATCGGGCAACAATAATAAGATTTCCAACGCCGTCAATGTTAGTCCCAAAATTAATTTGGACTTAAATCTTTTAAGTAAAATTAAACAAACTGGTGAGCCATCGAATGTACCTACTCAAAGAGTGTGTATTATAAGACCCACAGTGCCACCAATACAGCCAACAGTACAACCGCCAACACAACCAACAGTACCGCCTCCAGCCACTACGCCAGCACCACCCACCTATGTAACACCCAGTAATCCGGGTGAAATCTGTTTTGATGTTTTAGTAGATCGTAAGTATTGAAATAATTTTTTTCTAACTATTTCTAAAGCAAAACATTTTTGAGACTGCATTTCAAATATTGAGACTAATTGGGAAAATGATTGAAGCTAAAATTGAGGTTAATTTGAATCTATATAGAAACCTACGATTGTATATAATTTGATACTATATTAAGATCAAAGGTTGAAGCTAAAGTTTTAGTTTAATTTTAAATAATGTAAAGGCCAAAAGTTGAAGCGAAAATTCAGTCTAATTTGAGACAATGTTAAGCCCAAATATTTAAGCTAATAAGGTCAACAATTGTAGGGAAGATTGAGAGTATAATTACGCCAACGATTGAAGCAAATTTGATATTGTATAAGGGTCAAAGATTTAAACTATTAAGATTATATAAAGGCCAAAGATTAAAAGTAATAAAGTCGACGATTAATACTAAATTTTAGAAAGCATTGAACCGTATCTGCTTCAACGATTGTAGCTAAGGATAAGTTGATTTGAAACTACATAGGATCAATATATGAAGGCCAAAGGTTTAAGCTAATAATATCAATGATTGAAGTTAAATTTGAGACTATGTAAAGCCCACAGACTTATGCTAATACGGTCAACGATTGAAGTTAAGATTGATATTGATTTGTGACTATAAGGCCAATGATTAAAGTTTATATTGATGATAATTTGAGACCATAGACTGAGACTAGTTATAACAACGCTTTAAGATTGACGATGATTGAAGACTACATAAGGTCAAACATTTAATCTCACATTGAAGATAATTAAAGACTATATAACGTCAAGAATGGAATCTAAGATTGAGCCAGATTTGAGAATACATAAAGGCCAAAGGTTGAAGTCAAAAAGGTTAACGATTAGATCTAAGATTGAGGTCGACTTGAGGTAATAATTAAGGCAACGATTGAGGATAATAAGGTCAACAGCTGAAGCTAAGATTGAGCATGATTAGAGTCTATATAGGGTCAATTACTGAACCTTAGATTGAATATAATTTGAGGCAATATAATGACCAAAGATTAAAGCTAGTAAGGCCAATGATTTAAGCTAAGATTGACGATGATTTACGACTATATAAGGTAAACGCTTTAAGCTGAGATTGAGGCTAATTTGATGTTATACAAAGGCCAAAGATTGAAGCTAGTAAGGGCAATGATTGAAGCTAAGATTGAATATGATTTGAAACATAAAGAAACATATAAAAGCTAATAAGATTAACCACTGGAGCTAAGGGTAAGGTTGATTTAAGACTATATATAGTGAATGATTTAAGCTAAGTTTGAGGATTCTTTGAGACCATATAAGGGCCGAAAATTTAAGCTAATAAAGTCAAAGATTGTAGCTAATTTGAGAATGTATAAGATTGAAACTAATAATAAGATCAATAATTGAAGCTAAGATTGAGACTAATTTGAGACATTTGGAAGGTCAAAGATTGTAAATAATAAGACGAAAGATTAGAGCTAAGATTGAGGTCAATTTGAGGCTATACGAGACAATTAATTGAAGCTTTTATTGAAGCTAATTTTAGACTATATAAAAGCGATGCATTGAAGATAAGACTGATACATAAGTTATACCTTAAAAATATCTATGATATAATATAATGATTTTTAAATAAAGTTCCTTTGACATTGTATTAAGACCTATAATTATAGCTAAGGTTAAAACTAATTTATTAACATATAAATATTTATAATAATGCTTATTTGAGACGAAAAATAGTCTTTTGATTTAAGCCTGTTTAAAAATATTTGAGTACCAATATAAGCAGTTTATATTCGTTCTACTATTAAATTAAATTTTTTTAACTCATTTTCCCCTCTTTCAGAATCCGGCACCGTGATCAGCGGCAATAACAATCAAATTTCCAGTCTGGTCAATGTAGATCCCAAGATAAACTTAGGCCTTAATCTCCTAAGCACTGTTAACCAAAAGGCTCCTCAATCTAACTTAACCATCAAAAGAATTTGCATACCCACTCCTACTCCGCCCACAGAAAAACCAGTGACTTATCCACCAAAGAAACAGTGCTATAGAAGAACTTGTACTAGATGGCGGCAATTTTTGGATAATAATTGTTCAAATAAACCTGGTGATTACCCTATATATACTTATACTCAGAATATTTAAAGACAATATGTTAAAATATACATTAAAAGGTTTTTAAATAAGAAATAAAAATTTTATTACTTATCAAATAATGAAAAAAAAAATAATACTTTGATTCTTTTACAAACACACTTTTAGATTTACTTTTTTCATTTATTTTTAAAAATAAATTGCATACCTTTTGCTCCAAAAATTCTTTTTATTTTTCAGATATTTTTCTATAAACCTAAATGTACTTTCGAAATTCAATTTATTTTCTTCAAAAAATTTTTCCCAAAACTATGCAACAGTTTTTTTTCTAACTTAAAAGCCTTCTTGTGTTATGCTACAATAATTGGACATTTCTCTTTTTTATAGATTTTAAGTAAATGTCTACGTTGTTATTGAAGCTTTGTTATGCAAAACTAATCATATTAAATTTTATTTCCAAAAATTTTATTTTACATTTCACTTATTTTTTTCATTGGTATAACATAAAAAGCACACTTGAAACATTTGTGAAATAAAATGTGCACAAATTGGGTTTTATTTTTTTTTCTACTCATTCACTTTCAATTTATATAAAAATACAAAAGACCAAAAGGAAGTAAAAGAAAAAATAAATAAAAAAAAAAAAAAAATTCTTGAAAGGCAAAAGATAAGAAATATATTTTGTCATTTGTCTACAACGTGTCTGGCATACAAAAATGTTTTGTATTTTATTTTGCTTTATTGCTGCCTATACTATTTCGGCCTAGGCTTGCGAACAGCACATTCTTGTAGTTTAGGAATTTGATACATATTTGAAATAATTCTATACAAATATTCCAGGAGTATTTATCAGAAAGTGACTAAAATTTGTACAAAAATTGTTAAATTGTAAGTAAATATCCTAAATTACTGGAAGAGCCTAAAAGTAGGCAAAATTTATCGGGTATTGAACAATTTTGAAAGAAACTTTATCAATATCGGAAATGTTTTCTTTAGATATGTTTTTACATAAATTTTCTTTCGAACAATTTTCAGATATTTTCTTAAAATATTTTCCGATAAACATAAATTTTGCCTACTTTTACGCACTTCTGCTAGTATATAGTATATTTGTCTACAATTGCTTTATCGAAATTCCTAAAACTCAATAGTCTAAAAATAATTTATCGATTTTAAAAAAATTTTGTAAAGAAACTAAATTAAAACTAAACCTGAAATGAACTAGAATCGAAGTAGAAGCGAATGAAAACTTAACTAGAACTGAACCAGAACTTAACTAGAACTGAACTAAAACTGAGCTAAAACTGAACCAGAACTTAACAAGAACTGAACAAGAATTGAACTGAATATAAAATAGAAATAATACTGAGATAGAACTGAATTAGATTTGAACTATAATAGAATTACAACTAAACTAGAACTGATTTAAATCTGAATTAGAATTAAACTGGAACTGAATTAAAACTGAACTAGAACTGAACTTAAACTGAACTAGAATTGAACTAGAACTAAACCAGAATAGAATAGGATAGAATAGAATGGAATATAATAGAATAGAATAGAATAGAAAAGAATAGAATAAAATAGAAAAGAGTAGAATAGAATAAAAGAGAATAGAATAGAATAGAATAGAATTGAATAGAATTGAATAGAATAGAATAGAATAGAATAGAATAGAATTGAATAGAATAGAATATAATTGAATAGAATATAATAGAATAGAAAAGAATAAAACAGAATAGAATAGAATGGAAGAGAATAGAAGAGAATAGAATAGAATAGAATAGAATAGAATAGAATAGAATAGAATATAAGAGAATAAAATAGAATAGAATAAAATAAAATATAATATAATATAATATAATATAATATAATATAATATAATATAATATAATATAATATAATATAATATAATATAATATAATATAATATAATATAATATAATATAATATAATATAATATAATAGAATATAATAAAATATAATATAATATAATAGAATAGAATAGAATAGAATAGAATAGAATAGAATAGAATAGAATAGAATAGAAAAGAACACTACAGCTAGACTATTTTTCAAAACAACTTCCTCTTAAATTTACAATTTTAAAGCTTTTCCTTTAAAATAAATTTCTCCTTAAAGTATACCTCACTTCTTCTTCGCACATTGAACCTAAAAGTATGCCACATTTAATAGCAAGTCTATGTTTATGGTTCTCAAACAATTCTAAATTAAATTGTTACCACAATGAAATGTTTATGTAAAATTAAAATACAAACTAAGTAAAAATTTAAATTGTTATACAAAATAACTGTAGAAGTATCTCTGTGTGTGTGTGTGTTAAAATAGAATGTATAAATTAAGCCACAAATTGCAATTTAATTTTAACTTGACACATTGAATTGTATGTTGGCGTTTCAAACAAGCAAGAAATTACACGCAAATACTTACCGAATAAGAAAACATATTGAAAAAATAACAGAAATAACATCAACAGGAACAAGGAATAAATAAGAGAAGTCGGTGCTGGGTAGGTACCTATATTAAATGGTTCTGGTAGTGCAAAAAAAAAAAATATATATATATATATATAGCAAACATTAAAAATAAAAAGCGTTTGTAATTTTCTTCAACAGGCATAAATAGCTGCTTTTAGAACCTCCTGCTTTATAACCACAATTTTACTATTCTTTCGCATTTTGGTTTTCCCAATATGCCAGAGTAAGAAGTGTAAATGTTTAAATTAAAAAATTGAAGAAATTTTTTTCCTCTGTTTGAGACTGGTTAGGTGAAAGCGCAAACATAAAGCGAAAATGTAATTTATGGCTTTTCCAGACAATGGGAAGCTAAAAGTAATTAAATTTTTCATTTTATGTTATTTTTTTCTGCTTTACCCTGCTTTATGCTGAGTTAAAAAAAATAAAGGTTTGAAAAATTAATAAAATATTGAAGAATAATAACACGTTTAAAAAGAGCGTAAAATATAAATAACAAAATTTTTAAACAATTAAGCTTTTTAAACTTCTTACTAAAATTGCATTTAAATTCCGGGTTTTGTTTAACAACCTTAAGGTATGATTTAGCAAATGTGTTTTACAGCAAATATTCAAATGAAAAAGTTGTAGGGTTGTGATAATTCTCACCTTTAAATATAATTACAATAATTGTATTAAAAAGGGAATAGGCATCATTAGCATTTACTTCAGAAAAGGAAAAAAAATATATTGGGTGTAATTAATTTAAAATAGTCCAAAGTACAATAAAAAGATCAAACGAAAGTCTAATTTATTGTTCAGTCCATTAGTAGTTTAGGCATTAAAGTAGTCAATAATATGACATGTTATAGTCTTTAGTCTAATCTATAGTCAAACCTATTGTCTAGTCTAAAGTCTGGTCTATAGTCTAGTCTATAGTCTAGTCTATAGTCTAGTCTATAGTCTAGTCTATAATCTAGTCTATAGTATAGTCCATAGTGTGGTATGTAGTCTAGTCTATAGTATAGGAGGTTCGGAGCTGCTGCGCATCTCCCCTTCATTATCTTATTAATGAACTCTTCGCACGATTTCCAAGTACTTGCAGAATATAGCATGATATTCACCATATTTCCAAGTGTTAATGTTACGCCTAACTTATTGTTCAGGGCTTGTCTTTATTCCACCCACTTTCCACTTTTAAAAATTATATGGTTTCCATCTTCCTCTAGCGCTCCAAATTACCCACAGCTGCTAATTTCTTTCAGTTTAAATCTATGTGGATATTTCGGTATTTCATAGACTCTTCGATTCGTTACTAGTATTGCCTTTGTTTTAGACACTGCCAGCTGTAGTCCATTTCTCCATAATCATTTGTTACAACGACATAGACGGTCATTTGTTACTATTTCGATTAGTTCGGCTGTTTGTTAGTTTACAATGACAGCGATGTCATCCGCATAACCAATTGATTTTGCTCCTTCTGTTAGGTCCATGTTTAGTAATCAATCATACATTACATTCCAGAGGAACTTTCCTAGCGTGGAACCCTGAGGTACTCCAGCTGTTATTTGATATTTCCATTTTCTGTTTCGCATAATAGAATAGAATAGCCTGGTATGTAGTCTAGTCTATAGTCTAGTTTATAGTATAGTCTATAGCCTGGTATGTAGTTTAGCCTATAGTCTAGTCTATGGTCTAGTCTATAGTCTAGTCTATAGTCTAGCCTATAGTCTAGTCTATAGTCTAGTCTGTAGTCTAGCTTATAGTATAGTCTATAGCCTGGTAAGTAGTTTAGTCTATAATCTAGTATATAGTCTAGTCTATAGTCTAGTCTATAGTCTAGTCTATAGTCTAGTCTATAGTCTAGTCTATAGTCTAGTCTATAGTCTAGTCTATAGTCTAGTCTATAGTCTAGTCTATAGTCTAGTCTATAGTCTAGTCTATAGTCTAGTCTATAGTCTAGTCTATAGTCTAGTCTATAGTCTAGTCTATAGTCTAGTCTATAGTCTAGTCTATAGTCTAGTCTATAGTCTAGTCTATAGTCTAGTCTATAGTCTAGTCTATAGTCTAGTCTATAGTCTAGTCTATAGTCTAGTCTATAGTCTAGTCTATAGTCTAGTCTATAGTCTAGTCTATAGTCTAGTCTATAGTCTAGTCTATAGTCTAGTCTATAGTCTAGTCTATAGTCTAGTCTATAGTCTAGTCTATAGTCTAGTCTATAGTCTAGTCTATAGTCTAGTCTATAGTCTAGTCTTTTTTTTTTTTTTTTTTCTATTAGGCAGGTGGAAATCTTTCATATGATACCCGATGCCACTTGAGGCCCAACGGGTTATGTCGGATTCCTACCGACTAAAACCACCTCCTTCGTCATTCAGCAACCCTGCGGAACTGTCTACAAAGATATTGCATCGCAGGCCAGGAGAGCCCTATCTAGGCTACTTCTGGTGTCTGGGATTTCCTCAGATTCTCTTCCGTTCCAAGTTTATCATGAATACTTTTAATCATTGAGGATATTGCATCCCAATTTTCCTTCCTATTTAGGATGATGTCAACAATATTTTGCGGATTAAGTTGGCATCCAAGGACTTCTTCAGTTTTCTGTCGATCGTGGCGAAAGCGTGCGCAGTAGAACACGACGTGTTCTGGGTCTTCCTCTTGGTTTGGACAGTTAGGGCAATATGGGGAGTTATCCAACCCGAATCTGTACAGGTAACTTCGGTATCCTCCGTGGCCTGAGAGAAACTGCGTTAAGTGGTAATTAACTTCTCCATGTCGTCTGTTTAGCCATACATCTATTTTCGGGATTAGTTTAAAGGTCCACCTTCCTTTGCGGCTGTCTTCCCATCTGCTCTGCCATTGCCTTATAGAAGCTTCTCTTTCAATTTTACGTACACGAGTGTCCAGTTGATTTGGGTCTCTTCTGTTTTCATCCAAGCGTTTGGCTTCGTCAGCCAAGATATCTATAGGAATCATTCCCGCTATGACGTGGGCCGCTTCGTCGGATGTTGTTCGAAAAGAGCAGCATACTCGTAGGACCGATAACCTGTATACAGATTTTAGCTTCTTCGCTGCGGTCTTTACTTTCAGAGCTACTGACCATATGGGAGCAGCGTAAAGTATAACTGAGCTGACCACCGTCGATATTATCTTCCTTTTGGATTGCCTTGGTCCTCCTACATTCGGCATCATTCTTTCAAGAGCGGCTCTAATATTTACTGCCTTGTTAGTAGTATATTCTATATGTGTCCTAAAGTTAAGTCTGGCATCTATGAGAACTCCCAAATATTTGAGATGGGATTTTGATGTCACCTGGTGTTCTCCAACCGTTATTCTCATGGTCTCTTTTTTACGCCTGCTTGTAACTAATACAATCTCCGTTTTATGTTCGGCAAGTTCCAACCCCACACTTTTCATCCAGTTTCTAATAGTCCATACTACTTCATTCGAGATTAGCTCCACTTCGTCCATATATCTTGCTGAAACCGTAACTGCTATGTCATCTGCAAAACCTATAATGTTCGCCTCTTCCGGAATGTTAAGCTCTAGAACATCGTTGTACATTATATTCCACAATAGTGGACCAAGCACAGAGCCTTGTGGAACTCCTGCAGTGACATTGTATGTTACGACTCCTTCGTCGGTTTGGTAACAGAGCTTTCTGTCTGTGAAATAGCTTACTATCAATCTTATTAAATACGCCGGTATGCCGATTCCGTTTAGCTTTTGAATTATTATTCCCCAGTTCGCAGAGTTAAACGCGTTCTTTACATCAAGCGTTATGATAGCACAGTACTTCCTACTTGCTCCCTTGCCTTCTATCGCCATTCGTGCTGTATCTACTACCATACGGATTGCATCGATGGTCGATCTAGCTTTTCGAAACCCAAATTGGTGGTTCGACAGACCATTTCTTTCCTCTACAATGGGTAGCAATCGATTTTGTATGATTTTCTCCAGAATTTTCCCTTGTGTGTCGAGTAGACATATTGGTCTATAGGCAGAGGGATCGCCTTGTGGTTTATTAGGCTTAGGAATTAGCACCAAATTTTGTTTTTTCCAACAGTTTGGAAACACTCCTTCCTTTAGACATTCATTAAATACATCCACGAACGGTTTCGTTGCTGTTCTAACTGCCAACTTAAGCGCATTGTTTGGAATTCCATCAGGTCCTGGAGCTTTGTTGTCTCCGATTTTCTTTGCTATCTGAAGCAGCTCCTCTTCTGTCACCAACGGTATGGATTCTATTGGGTTCATTCTTGTCGCCGTACTTATATTGCGTCTATGTTCCGGGAACAGAGTTCTGATTATCTTCCCTAGTAAAATGGGACAACTTGGCTGTGGGGACTTTCTGCCCTTAAGGCGCGAGGTTACCACCCTGTATGCCTTTCCCCAAGGATCATTATCTGCCTCTAAGCATATATTTCTGAAGCTATTTTTCTTGCTTCTTGAAATAGCATGTTGAAACTCTCGCCTTGCGGTTCGAAATTCGCGACACGCTTCTTCGAACTCTGGTCGTCCCATAAGACGTTTGGTTCGTCTTCTAGCTCTTATGCACAGCGCGCGGAGGTTATTGATTTCCGAGTTCCACCAGTAATTTGGGGGACAGTTCCTCGTCATTCTTCGTTTTGGCATAGCGACGTCACATGCGCTTTTGATTCTTGATTCCATTTGTTTCACTTTCTCCAGTGCTGTACCATTCAGCTCAAAGTTGTTTCCAAATTCCTGGGTAAATACTTCTTCGTTAAGTCTTTTAGAGGCCCAACCAATATATTCCGGTGCAGTCCCTTCACGAGAAGGATGTCTACTACGCAAGCTATGGACTGAAAATATAATAGCTTGATGGTCACTGTGAGTGTATTGTTCGCTGACTCTCCAATTCATATCCCTTGCCAAGGAACTACTCATGAATGTTAGATCCACGACAGAGCTTCTTCCTCCAGTAGAGAATGTTGGTGTATTTCCACTATTTGCTAGCACTAGGTTATGCCTAGAAATCGCTTCGAGTAAAATACGTCCTCTGGTATTTGTTTTTCGGCTACCCCAATCAACAGCCCATGCATTAAAGTCTCCTGCTATAATTTTTGGATTATGATTATCTGAGTCTCTTAGCAGATTATCTAACATCTTCCCAAACTCTTCAATTGTTGCACTAGGAGGGGCATAGCAACTGTATATATGAATACCTCCAACTTTGGCTCTTACAAATCCGTCTTCTGTGTGCTCGGATATTGCTTCTATTCCTTTATTTCCGCATGCCCAAACTGCAGCTTTACCTGTTGAATCTTTCACCCATACAGTATTGCTCATGTCTCTATATTGTTCACAAAGAATGGCGACATCAACTCTAGTTTCGCAGATAGTTTGTGAAAGCAAGTCCTGCGCCGCCTGACAATGATTGAGATTCAATTGTAAAAATCTCATTTACGCAATTTACTAAGAGCCCGCCTAAAAACAGGACATCTTCCGCTTCCAGCTACGTGTTTTGTATCCGCGTTTTCTACTTCTTTACAGAACATACAATTTGGATCCTTGGTACAGTCTCTCGCAATATGTCCACCTTCTCCACACCTTCTACAAAGTTTCGACCTGTCGTGAGAATTTGTACACGATGAGGAAATATGTCCAAATTCCAGGCATCTGAAGCATTTTTTGACAAGCACCTTTTGCCTTAAGCGACATACTACCCATCCAATTTTGACTTTCGCCACTTCAAGGGCTTTACGGCCAAGTTCTATCGGTAATATAATACTTGCTATCTGTGTGCCACCGTAAGCCCTCCTTAGAATCCTTACGTTAGTTTCCCTTATTTCAGAAACTCCTAGCAAGTTGTTAAGGGCTTCACTAATATCTGCCCTTGTTGTAACCTCATCGATATCTTTACATTCAATCATAATCTCCGGAGTGTGCGATACGATATTTGCCTGTAATCCTACCGATCTTTCCACCTTTCCCTGGAAGTCTTTGACGTTCTCGGTTTTGGACTTATTAATTTCTAAAAGAAGATCTCCTTTTTGGGTTCTCCTTATGCGAGAAACGCATTCACCCAAATCCTTAAGGCTTGGATCTGACTTCATATGCTTTAAAATATCAGCATAACTTGCTTCTCCTTTCGTTGAAATTATCATAACTTCCTTCATTTCCTTTCTCTTTCGAGGTTTCCTTTTGGGTTTCACCGTTCTCCACGCATTGGTTGCTTCGCTGGTGCTGGATTTCTCTGGGGGAATATCCTTCATAACTTCCAATTTCTTTTGAGGTTTGCTTTCCTGCTTCTTTCTCTTAGCTAATTGGGGTTTTGGCGATACTTCTCCTGATTCTCTACTTCGTTTGAGATCCTTTTCTGGTGGCCACGTTTTTGGGGTAGTTTGTGTTGCCAGCTCCTTTTTTTCAGGGACGTGAGGTGTTTTATCGCAAGACACTTCGTCTCTAACTTTATTGTACATTACTTTTATGGCTCTAGCCTGCTCCTTTATGGCATGATGTACATTAGACTTGCCCTTCATAAATTCTATCAATCCTGTTATTAAGTTTCCAAGTTCTAGGAAATGAGTATTCCCCGAGGCCGTCTGCACTTGAACTGGAGACTGAATAATAGGCGTAGTATGCTCTATCTGCGTAGTAACATTTGGTGTTGATGGTGGTGACCTTGGAATTCCGGAGTTTCTTCGAAAAGGGTTTTCCACATTCCACCGCTCCTTATTTGTGTTGCCTGTAGCTTTAACTTCTAATTCAGCCAGGTGTGCTGCCGAGTTAGAAGTATTGCAGTAACATGATTTCGACGACCGAGAGCCTGCTTTCACACTCTCCAAAGCCGCCGGTACTGGGTTTATTACTCCCTGCACCGTAACATTCAATTTATTATTTTCCATTTGAGTTTTTTTTTCTAGGGGTTTGCGTTTTTTACCTAGCCGCCAGGTGTTGTACCAGCCGCTCCTAACCTGGAAACAGACGCTGACCAGGAAGCCGCCCAATTTGGGTACCGTCGCGCCTGGATTTTCGAATATGGTGACTAGGGATCCACGAAGTTGTCAACCTTCTAACTACCCCTCTCTAGAGGGGTACCCATGTGGATGGATACCTAATTTAGGGCGGTATCCATTCGCCCTGTCACAGGACTTCGACAAGCTTATGCATCATTTTAATGCGCTCTCCATACCTGCCAAAACTAGGGTCCGCGGGGTCGTTACTCCCGTTATCACCTCCTGGTGATACCCTTGCGGGTAGTCTATAGTCTAGTCTATAGTCTAGTCTATAGTCTAGTCTATAGTCTAGTCTATAGTCTAGTCTATAGTCTAGTCTATAGTCTAGTCTATAGTCTAGTCTATAGTCTAGTCTATAGTCTAGTCTATAGTCTAGTCTATAGTCTAGTCTATAGTCTAGTCTATAGTCTAGTCTATAGTCTAGTCTATAGTCTAGTCTATAGTCTAGTCTATAGTCTAGTCTATAGTCTAGTCTATAGTCTAGTCTATAGTCTAGTCTATAGTCTAGTCTATAGTCTAGTCTATAGTCTAGTCTATAGTCTAGTCTATAGTCTAGTCTATAGTCTAGTCTATAGTCTAGTCTATAGTCTAGTCTATAGTCTAGTCTATAGTCTAGTCTATAGTCTAGTCTATAGTCTAGTCTATAGTCTAGTCTATAGTCTAGTCTATAGTCTAGTCTATAGTCTAGTCTATAGTCTAGTCTATAGTCTAGTCTATAGTCTAGTCTATAGTCTAGTCTATAGTCTAGTCTATAGTCTAGTCTATAGTCTAGTCTATAGTCTAGTCTATAGTCTAGTCTATAGTCTAGTCTATAGTCTAGTCTATAGTCTAGTCTATAGTCTAGTCTATAGTCTAGTCTATAGTCTAGTCTATAGTCTAGTCTATAGTCTAGTCTATAGTCTAGTCTATAGTCTAGTCTATAGTCTAGTCTATAGTCTAGTCTATAGTCTAGTCTATTGTCTAGTCTATAGTCTAGTCTATAGTCTAGTCTATAGTCTAGTCTATTGTCTAGTCTATAGTCTAGTCTATTGTCTAGTCTATAGTCTAGTCTATAGTCTAGTCTATAGTCTAGTCTATAGTCTAGTCTATAGTCTAGTCTATAGTCTAGTCTATAGTCTAGTCTATAGTCTAGTCTATAGTCTAGTCTATAGTCTAGTCTATAGTCTAGTCTATAGTCTAGTCTATAGTCTAGTCTATAGTCTAGTCTATAGTCTAGTCTATAGTCTAGTCTATAGTCTAGTCTATAGTCTAGTCTATAGTCTAGTCTATAGTCTAGTCTATAGTCTAGTCTATAGTCTAGTCTATAGTCTAGTCTATAATCTAGTCTATAGTCTAGTCTATAGTCTAGTCTATAGTCTAGTCTATAGTCTAGTCTATAGTCTAGTCTATAGTCTAGTCTATTGTCTAGTCTATAGTCTAGTCTATAGTCTAGTCTATAGTCTAGTCTATAGTCTAGTCTATTGTCTAGTCTATAGTCTAGTCTATAGTCTAGTCTATTGTCTAGTCTATAGTCTAGTCTATAGTCTAGTCTATAGTCTAGTCTATAGTCTAGTCTATTGTCTAGTCTATAGTCTAGTCTATAGTCTAGTCTATAGTCTAGTCTATTGTCTAGTCTATAGTCTAGTCTATAGTCTAGTCTATAGTCTAGTCTATAGTCTAGTCTATTGTCTAGTCTATAGTCTAGTCTATAGTCTAGTCTATAGTCTAGTCTATAGTCTAGTCTATTGTCTAGTCTATAGTCTAGTCTATAGTCTAGTCTATAGTCTAGTCTATAGTCTAGTCTATTGTCTAGTCTATAGTCTAGTCTATAGTCTAGTCTATAGTCTAGTCTATAGTCTAGTCTATTGTCTAGTCTATAGTCTAGTCTATAGTCTAGTCTATAGTCTAGTCTATAGTCTAGTCTATTGTCTAGTCTATAGTCTAGTCTATAGTCTAGTCTATAGTCTAGTCTATAGTCTAGTCTATTGTCTAGTCTATAGTCTAGTCTATAGTCTAGTCTATAGTCTAGTCTATAGTCTAGTCTATTGTCTAGTCTATAGTCTAGTCTATAGTCTAGTCTATAGTCTAGTCTATAGTCTAGTCTATTGTCTAGTCTATAGTCTAGTCTATTGTCTAGTCTATAGTCTAGTCTATAGTCTAGTCTATTGTCTAGTCTATAGTCTAGTCTATTGTCTAGTCTATAGTCTAGTCTATAGTCTAGTCTATTGTCTAGTCTATAGTCTAGTCTATTGTCTAGTCTATAGTCTAGTCTATAGTCTAGTCTATTGTCTAGTCTATAGTCTAGTCTATTGTCTAGTCTATAGTCTAGTCTATTGTCTAGTCTATAGTCTAGTCTATAGTCTAGTCTATTGTCTAGTCTATAGTCTAGTCTATTGTCTAGTCTATAGTCTAGTCTATAGTCTAGTCTATTGTCTAGTCTATAGTCTAGTCTATTGTCTAGTCTATAGTCTAGTCTATAGTCTAGTCTATAGTCTAGTCTATAGTCTAGTCTATTGTCTAGTCTATAGTCTAGTCTATTGTCTAGTCTATAGTCTAGTCTATAGTCTAGTCTATAGTCTAGTCTATAGTCTAGTCTATAGTCTAGTCTATTGTCTAGTCTATAGTCTAGTCTATAGTCTAGTCTATAGTCTAGTCTATTGTCTAGTCTATAGTCTAGTCTATTGTCTAGTCTATAGTCTAGTCTATAGTCTAGTCTATAGTCTAGTCTATAGTCTAGTCTATAGTCTAGTCTATAGTCTAGTCTATAGTCTAGTCTATAGTCTAGTCTATAGTCTAGTCTATAGTCTAGTCTATAGTCTAGTCTATAGTCTAGTCTATAGTCTAGTCTATAGTCTAGTCTATAGTCTAGTCTATAGTCTAGTCTATAGTCTAGTCTATAGTCTAGTCTATAGTCTAGTCTATAGTCTAGTCTATAGTCTAGTCTATAGTCTAGTCTATAGTCTAGTCTATAGTCTAGTCTATAGTCTAGTCTATAGTCTAGTCTATAGTCTAGTCTATAGTCTAGTCTATAGTCTAGTCTATAGTCTAGTCTATAGTCTAGTCTATAGTCTAGTCTATAGTCTAGTCTATAGTCTAGTCTATAGTCTAGTCTATAGTCTAGTCTATAGTCTAGTCTATAGTCTAGTCTATAGTCTAGTCTATAGTCTAGTCTATAGTCTAGTCTATAGTCTAGTCTATAGTCTAGTCTATAGTCTAGTCTATAGTCTAGTCTATAGTCTAGTCTATAGTCTAGTCTATAGTCTAGTCTATAGTCTAGTCTATAGTCTAGTCTATAGTCTAGTCTATAGTCTAGTCTATAGTCTAGTCTATAGTCTAGTCTATAGTCTAGTCTATAGTCTAGTCTATAGTCTAGTCTATAGTCTAGTCTATAGTCTAGTCTATAGTCTAGTCTATAGTCTAGTCTATAGTCTAGTCTATAGTCTAGTCTATAGTCTAGTCTATAGTCTAGTCTATAGTCTAGTCTATAGTCTAGTCTATAGTCTAGTCTATAGTCTAGTCTATAGTCTAGTCTATAGTCTAGTCTATAGTCTAGTCTATAGTCTAGTCTATAGTCTAGTCTATAGTCTAGTCTATAGTCTAGTCTATAGTCTAGTCTATAGTCTAGTCTATAGTCTAGTCTATAGTCTAGTCTATAGTCTAGTCTATAGTCTAGTCTATAGTCTAGTCTATAGTCTAGTCTATAGTCTAGTCTATAGTCTAGTCTATAGTCTAGTCTATAGTCTAGTCTATAGTCTAGTCTATAGTCTAGTCTATAGTCTAGTCTATAGTCTAGTCTATAGTCTAGTCTATAGTCTAGTCTATAGTCTAGTCTATAGTCTAGTCTATAGTCTAGTCTATAGTCTAGTCTATAGTCTAGTCTATAGTCTAGTCTATAGTCTAGTCTATAGTCTAGTCTATAGTCTAGTCTATAGTCTAGTCTATAGTCCAATTTAGAGTCTAACCTATAATCTAGAATACTGTATATACTAATCTATAGAAAAGTCTACAGTATAGTATGTATTCTATTATATGGTTTAGTCCGTACTCTAGTCTACATTCTATAGAGGAGTCTACGTTATAACGTATAGTATAGTCTATACTCTAGTCAAAAGTCTGGTCTATAGACTGGTATAAGGTTTAGTCTACATTTATAATACTTTACTCTTTATAGTTTATACTTAACACTTTATACTTTGCACTTTGTACTTTACACTTTAGCTTATTATATAGTCTAATCTATAGTCGAGTCTATCGTTTGGTCTGTGCTTCAATCTTAAGTCTAGTCTATAATTTAATTTGTACTTTAGTTTATTGTCTAATATACTCGTATAATATAAAATATAGTATATTCTTTTGTTTAGTCTATTGTCTATTATATTAGTATATAACTAATTTTAAAATTAATTATTTAAATCCTCACTTATAGTTCCAGCAAATTTCATTGCAATTCTTTTAGAATGCTTGTTTTAGTTAAGTAATTTTTTTCTAGATAACTAAAAACAACAAAAATCCCTTTACCTTAACTAAAATTAAATTCCGTGAAAATGTAATGTAAACTACAAAGCAACACCAGAGAATGTTAATAATAATCTGGTTGAGAGAACTACAATCTTGCAGATTGCTACGTTATTATTATCCTTTTTTTTTTTGCTAGTATGATTTTTTACAACATTTTTGCTTTTACTAGCTACATTGTACTTTAGGAGCAAGTAAAATCTCTTTAAAAAAAATCATGGTTATCAAATGGAAAAAAAAACAGAGATTCTTTGAGTTCAGTGAATTGGAAATGTTGGACGACAAAAAACATTGGGATTTATATGACAATTGTTGGCAGACGACAGATTCGTTTTTAAACTTTTTTTGTGAGATTTTTTTTTTTTGTTTCAGGTATTTGTACTGGAATTAAAAGCATAAAGCTTGATTTAAAAATAAAAAAAGAATAAAAAGCAGTTTTTTAAGCAGAAGGAATTATAAAAAACTATATATAAATTAAGTACAAAAAAATTTGTAAAATAAAATTTAATAAAGCACGAATTTAAATTTAAAAGTATTAAGGAAGTTTTACAATATATGAGGCATACTTTAAGGCATATTTCTTTATTATTTGTGATTGTTTTGTTAGTATTTAGTACAGAATTATATTCTCAAATTTCATAAGAATAATTTTAAATTATTTATTATTCTTTTTCTTCTTATTAAGTTTTTGTTAAATGTGATTTAATAATATTTTACTCTAATTGCATGTTAAAACTCTAGCATACTTTTTGGCTAAATTAAAACCTTTTATTAGCCTTTTTGTTAGCTTTTATTTTAATTGCCAACTTTTGTTGAAAACCATTTTAAAAATATGTAGCAATGACATACGTGTATAAAACCTTTAAGGAAACACTCTCTTAAATGGAAAAATCAAAGTCCACCCATACTACTGAGAACTTGAAAATATACCAGAACAAAGTCACTTAAAATGTTCACTTATTTCTAATTGTAACAATGCGAAGACACCTTTTTCTACTATTAAATGTACAACATAATCGTATTAGTGTTTTACAACAATAAAATACTCCATAACTACAACACTTTTGCTCTCTCTCTCTCTCTTTACAAACACACACATATACACTAATACTTATAGCATTTAGGTATAAAGCTAAAACCGTTATATTTCTACACAAATGTAAGAAATATCTATGTATGTAAGAATGTCTTTGAGTATGAGTGTGTGCATGAATATATTTTTCTATATCTACCAATTTAGACATAAATTTTGTATAAAAGTTTTCTTAAGTGGGATTTTCGACTTGTAAACGAGTACAACTAAGTACGGTAACAACAACTTCAGCAACAACAAGAGAAAAAGTTACTTTTATGTTGTAACATGAACTAAATGCTAAATGACAAGTCTATGTAATTGTATTAGTACAAGTATTCGTTGTACACTTGATAATGAAGATGATGATGACAAGATTGTTGCAGCAGCAGGACTCTTCCACTTCATTCTGCTTGATAATGGTGATGATGCTTTAGAATATTGGACAATATTTTTAATGACTTTTTCTGTGCATGTATTTTCACTTTTATTTCTTTTTCTGCTTCTCTTTTTTCTTCTTGTTCATAAAGTTTTAGTAAATTTTCTAAAAAACATGATATTGTTTTTGTTGCAACTGTATGAACGTACTATATACTAACTTGTCGAGAAAATGTTAATGGTTTTAAGTCTAGAGAGGCAAGAACAAAAATAGGTAAAAGTTGGCTAAAACTAAAAGATGTTTTAACATTTTGAGAAGTTAATTGATTAAAATTTGTTGAGGGAAAATTGTAGAACTAAAAAAATAAGGATTAAAGAGTTTGGCTAGAATAATATAAATTTTTTAAATAGCAAGAAAAGAGGCAAATGTTTAAAATAAATGCGAAATTAAGAAATAGATTTAATTTTCCACAAAAGACGAAGCAAATATTTCAAATATCCTATACTAAAGGTTTCAATATAGACTAGACTATAGATAAGGCTATATACTATAGACTATACTATAAAATAGACTCTCTCCTAGTCTATAGAATATAGTCTATAAAATAGTCCAGACTAAAGACTATACTATAGACTAAACAATACACTAGACTATAGAATAGACTATAGAATAGACCATAGACTAGACTATAGACTAGACTATAGACTAGACTATAGACTAGACTATAGACTAGACTATAGACTAGACTATAGACTAGACTATAGACTAGACTATAGACTAGACTATAGACTAGACTATAGACTAGACTATAGACTAGACTATAGACTAGACTATAGACTAGACTATAGACTAGACTATAGACTAGACTATAGACTAGACTATAGACTAGACTATAGACTAGACTATAGACTAGACTATAGACTAGACTATAGACTAGACTATAGACTAGACTATAGACTAGACTATAGACTAGACTATAGACTAGACTATAGACTAGACTATAGACTAGACTATAGACTAGACTATAGACTAGACTATAGACTAGACTATAGACTAGACTATAGACTAGACTATAGACTAGACTATAGACTAGACTATAGACTAGACTATAGACTAGACTATAGACTAGACTATAGACTAGACTATAGACTAGACTATAGACTAGACTATAGACTAGACTATAGACTAGACTATAGACTAGACTATAGACTAGACTATAGACTAGACTATAGACTAGACTATAGACTAGACTATAGACTAGACTATAGACTAGACTATAGACTAGACTATAGACTAGGCTATAGACTAGACTATAGACTAGACTATAGACTAGACTATACTCTAGACTATAGACTAGACTATAGACTAGACTATATATAGGTGGAAATCTTTCATAAGATTCTCACAATTATATATTAACCATGAGATATATCGGATTCATACCGACTAGAACCACTTTCTGCGTCATTCAGCAACCCTGCGGAACTGTCTACAGAGATATTGCATCGCAGGGCAGGAGAGCCTTATCTTGGCTACTTCTGATGTCTGGGATTTCCTCAATTTCTCTTCCGTTCTAAGTTTATCATGGATACTTTTAATCATCGAGGATACATCCCAATTTTATTATTACATCTTATTAAGGATGATGTCAGTTGGCACTCAAGGACTTTTTCTGTTTTTTTGTTGATCGTGGCGGAAGCGTTCGCAGTTTGAATACGACGTATTCTGGGTCTTCCTCTTGGTTTGGACATTTAAGGCAATATGGGGAGTTATCTAGCCCGAATCTGTACAGGTAACTTCGGTATCCTCCGCAGCCTGAAAGAAACTGCGTTAATTGGTAATTTACTTCTCCATGTCGTCTGTTTATCCATACATGTATTCTCGGGATTACTTTAAAGATCCATTTTCCTTTGCGTCTGTCTTCCCATCTGCTCTGCCATTGTCTTATAGAAGCTTCTTCTTTAAATTTACGTACACGAGTGGTTAGTAGATTTGGATCTCTTCTGATTTCATCCAAGTGTTTGGCTTTGTCAGCCAAGATATCTAGAGGAATCATTCCCGCTATGACATGGGCCGCCTCGTCGGATGTTGTTCGAAAAGAGCGGCATACTCGTAGAACCGATAACCTGTATACAGATTTTAGCTTCCTATCTGAGGTCTTTATCAGAGCTGCTGACCATATGGGAGCAGCGTAAAGTATAACTGAGCTGACCACCGTGGATATTATCTTCCTATTGGATTGCATTGGTCCACCTACATTCGGCACCATATTTGCTGCCTTGTTAGCAGTATACTCCATATGTGTCCTAAAGATAAGTCTGGCATCTATGGGAACTCCCAAATATTTGTGATGAGATTTTGATGTCACCTGGTATTCTCCAGCCGTGTCTTTTTTACGCCTGCTTGTAACTAATACAATCTCCGTTTTATGTTCGCAAGTTCCATACTACTTCATTCGAGATTATCTCCACTTCGTCCATATATCTTGCTGAAACCGTAACTGCTATGTCATCTGCAAAACCTATAATATTCGCCTCTTCTGGAATGTTAAGCTCTAGAACATCGTTGTACATTATATTTCACAATAGGGAACCAAGCATAGAGCCTTGTGGAACTCCTGCAGTGACATTGTATGTTACGACACCTTCGTCGGTTTGGTAACAGAGCTTCCTGTCTGTGAAATAGCTTTCTATCAGTCTTGTTAAATACGCCGGTATGCCGACTCCGTTTAGCTTTTGAATTATTATTCCCTAGTTCGCAGAGTTAAACGCGTTCTTATATCAAGCGTTATGATAGCACAGTACTTCCTACTTGCTCCCTTGCCTTCTATCGCCATTCGTGCTATATCTAAAACCATACGGATTGCATCGATGGTCGATCTAGCTTTTCGAAACCCAAATTGGTGGTTCGACGGACCATTTCTTTCCTCTACAATGGGTAGCAATCGATTGTGTATGATTTTCTCCAGAATTTTCCCTTTTGTGTTGAGTAGACATATTGGTCTATAGGCAGAGGGAAGAGTTTATTGGACTTCCGAATTAGCACCAAATTTTGTTTTTTCCAACAGTTTGGAAATACTCCTTCCTTTAGACATTCATTAAATACATCCACGAACGGTTTCATTGCTGTTCTAACCGCCAACTTAAGCGCATTGTTTGGAATTCCATCAGGTCCTGAAGTTTTGTTGCTGATTTCCGAGTTCTACCAGTAATTTGGGGGATAGTTCTTCGCCATTCTTCGTTTTTGCATAGCGACTCGATACCATTTGATTCACTTTTTCTAGTGCTGTACCATTTAATTCAAAGTTGTTTTCAAATTCCTGGGTAAATACTTCTTTGTTAAGTCTTTTATAGGCTCAACCAATATATTTTGGTGCATCTTCTTCACGAGAAGGATGTCTACAACGCAAGCTATTTACTGAAAATATAATAGGTTGGTGGTCACTGTGAGTGTATTGTTCACTGAATCTCCAATTCATATCCCTTGCCAAGGAACTACTCATGAATGTTAGATCCACGACAGAACTTCTTCCTCCAGTAGAGAATGTTGGTGTATTTCCACTATTTGCTAGCATTATATTATGCGTAGAAATCGCTTCGAGTAAAATACGTCCTATAGTATTTGTTTTTCGGCTACCACAATCAACAGCTCATGCATTGAAGTCTCCTGCTATAATTTTTGGATTATGATTATCTCAGTCTCTTAGGAGATTATCTAACATTTTCTCAAACTCTTCAATTGTTGCACTAGGAGGGACATAGCAACTGTATATATGAATACCACCAATTTTGGCTCTAACAAATCCATCTTCTGTGTGCTCGGATATTTCTTCTATTCCTTTATTTATATTTTTTCGCATGCCCAAACTTCAGCTTTACCTGTTGAATCTTTCACCCATACAGTATTGCTCATGTCTCTATATCATTTACAAAGAATAGCGACATCAACTCTAGTTTCGCAGATAGTTTGTAAAAGCAAGTCCTGCGCCGCCTGACAATGATTGAGATTTAATTGTAAAAATATTATTTACCTAATTTACTAAGAGCCCGCCTAAAAACAGGACATCTTCCGCTCCCAGCTACTTGTTTTTTATCCGCGTTTTCCACTTCTTTACAGAACATAACATTTGGGTCCTTGGTACAGTCCTTCGCAATATGTCCACCTTCTCCATACCTTCTACACAGTTTCGACCTGTCGTGAGGATTTGTACACGATGAGGAAATATGTCCAAATTCCAGGCATCTGAAGCATTTTTTGACAAGCACCTTTTGCCTTAAGCGACATACTACCCATCCAATTTCGACTTTCGCCATTTCGAGGGCTTTGCGGCCAACTTCTATCATTAAGATAATACTTGCTATCTATGTGCCACCGTAAGCCCTCCTCAGACTCCTTACGTTAGTTTCCCTTAGATCAGAAACTCCTAGCAGATTATTAAGGGCTTCACTAATATCTGCTTTTGTTGTAATCTCATCGATATCTTTACATTCAATCATAATCTTCGGAGTGTGCGATATGATTTTTGCTTGTAATCCTACCGATCTTTGCACCTTTCCTTGCAAGTCTTTCACGTTCTCGGTTTTGGACTTATTAATTTCTAAAAGAAGATCGCCTTTTTTGGTTCTCCTTATGCGAGAAACGCATTCATCCAAATCCTTAAGACTAGGATCTGACTTCATATGCTTTAATATATCAGCATAACTTGCTTCTCCTTTCATTGAAATGATCATAACTTCCTTCATTTCCTTTCTCTTTCGAGGTTTCTTTTTGGGTTTCATCGCATTGGTTGCTTCGCTGGTGCTGGATTTCTCTGGGGGAGTATCCTTCATAACTTCCAATTTCTTTTGAGTTTTGCTTGCCTGCTTCCTTCTCTTAGCTAATTGAGGTTTTGTCGATACCTCTCCTGATTCTCTACTTCGCTTGAAATCCTTTTCTGATGGCCACGTTTTTGGGGTAGTTCATGTTGCCAGCTCCTTTTTTTCAGGGACTTGAGGTGTTTTATCGCAAGACACCTCGTCTCTAACTTTATTGTACATTACTTTTATGGCTCTAGCCTGCTCCTTTATGGCATGATGTACATTAGACTTGCCCTTCATAAATTCTATTAATCCTGTTATTAAGTTTCCAAGTTCTAGGAAACTGAATAATAGGCGTAGTATGCTCCATCTGAATTATAGCATTTGGTGTTGATGGTGGTGACCTTGGAATTCTGGAGTTTCTACGAAAATGGTTTTCCACATTCCACCGCTCCTTGTTTGTATTGCCTGTAGTGTTAACTTCCAATTCAGCCAGGTGTGCTGCCGAGTTAGAAGTATTGCAGTAATATGATTTCGACGACCGAGAGCCTGCTTTCATACTCCCCAAAGCCACCGATACTGGGTTTATTACTCCCTGCACCGTAACCTTTAATTCTTTCTTTTCCATTTTTTTAAGGGTTTGCGTTTTTTACCTAGCCGCCAGGTGTTATTCCAGCCGTTCCTAACCTGGAAACAGACGCTGATCAGGAAGCCGCCCAATTTGGGTACCGTCGCGTCTGGATTTTTGGATGTGGTGACTAGGGATCCACGAAGTTGTCAACCTTTTAGCTACCCCATTCTAGAGGGGTACCCATGTGGATGTATACCTAATTTAGGGCGGTATCCATTCGCCCTGTCACAGGACTTCGACAAGCTTATGCGTCATTTTAATGCGCTCTCCATACCTGCCAAAACTAGGATCCGCGGGGTCGTTACTCCCGTTATCCCCTCCTGGTGATACCCTTGCGGTCGGAGTAGACTAGACTATAGAATAGACTAGACTATGGACTACACTTAAATGTGTTTTATTTCTTTTTGCCTGCCATTATATTGTTTTATATTTATTTCCTTTGGTTTATTTTTACAGATGTTTCTCTATTTTCTTTTCTTTATTCTATTATATAATGAAATAAACTTTTAAAAACTCACTGGATACTTTTAGGTGTTGCATGTTGAAATATCAAAGTAGTGTTACACATTTTCTTTTTTTGGCTCATAAAATCTAATTTGTTATTTTTTCTTTTTCTAAAAAAGAAGCTAAATAATATTAAAATAATGTACTTTTTTCTATAACTGTAAAGGTTCATTCCCTGCTAGTGGTATTATTTAATATACTATTATATTCTATTATTTTATATTACATAAGAACAACATGTATTTCATATTAACTTGTTGTAAATGACTCCCTGTTCACCAGCATTAACTACACCCTGTGGTCCATTTTATTACAAAAACGCAGACAATGTCTTGTAAATATATTTCTGTGCTTTGCTTGTTACATTTGCACTGCATTTATTTTTATAAAACATTTGTGGCTTTTATGGTAAATTATCATTTATAAAAATGAGATGAAATAAAATTATATATAAAAAAAAATCGAGAAAACGAAAATTATAAAGAAGGAAAGCAGTGTTTTCTTAAATATAAAAATTGGGGAACAAACTGAATTTTAGCACTGATACACTCAACAAATGTGCATTAATAAAATATTAACAATACATATATACGCTCTTATATATGTGCTTTCAAATAAAAGACAGCCACCAAACACCCTCATTATCATTATTTACACATAGACAAGCGTTAAAAAGATATACAGGAAGTAACTTTGGTTGTGTGTATTGGTTGTTAAAGGTATAAAAAAAAGAAAATATGAAACTAAAAGGAACCTGTAAATTATATTAGTGGTAAGCATGTGTGTGTAAGGAATTAAATATTTTTTTTCTGGCAGTGGAGGAAACAGTAAAAAACCACACGTAGTAAATAATTTTTAATAAAAAAAAAAACAAATTTACACACGTACATCCTCAAAAACTACACACATATGAATACAATTGGTATGATAAATTTGTGCCGACTAACAGTGAGTGATAAAATATAAAATATAATATATAAAACATAAATTACAAAATATAAAGGATGTATATGTAAAATTTCGCCTGAAAATATACTTTAGTATTCTGTTTGGTTTTTGAAATATTAGGCTACTTTTAGCTATCACTGTACATAACTTACGAATGCTGGTATTACAAATATTACTCTCATACTTTCAAGTTTTATATCTATAAACAAACATATTGAAATATTTTATGTGTCAGTATGGGTTGAATTTTAATTTGAACATAATTCAAAAATGTGCTTTCACTTTTATAGTGTTCTTTTTTGCATTTATTTTATTTATATTTTGGTTAAAAATAATTGTCGATAGTAAAGTCTATATCAATTTGTATGTATATTTTTTATACCCTTCACCACAGGTGTAAAGGGTTTATATAAGTTTGTTAATCCGTTTGTAATGTCTACAATACTTATCTAAGATCCTTATTGATAGAGAATTTGATATAACGATGTACGTCTGTCTGCTGAAATCACCTTTTAGACGGCTCCAGTTTTTGGATATATGTGTTTTCTGCATCAAATTATAGGAATTATTCCTTAGAATGACTCTAGTAAAAATCAACAAAATTGGTCCATTAATGGCCCAGATATCGCCAAAAAACCAAAACGACCTCTAAAAATGTATTTGTTTTCGAGTTTTCTAAGCTCCTATATAAGCTAGCGACTTCGTTTTTGCACGGAAAATTCGGAATGTGAAATTAACAAAAACGGTTCATTAGTAACTGAGATATAAGTCAAAATGTATTTTAGAACTTTGCGAAGCTTCTATATAAGCTTCAGAATTCATTTTTGTACAAATCTGTTGTAAATATTTTTTTTTTTTTGAATTAAATAAACCGGTCTATAAACAACCAAGTTATAGGGAAAAAATTAAAAAAATATTTTAAATATACCCACACAAACATGTATAAAAATCACTGCAATGACTTTTGGTGTTGTTGTTTTTTGTACACAGAAAAAAATTTTCGAAAATTTTTTTCAATTAATCTGTTATTTCGCTTCATATTAAAATTTAATTACGAGGCCGGATCAATAAGTCTGTGACTTTTCGAACTTCCCTCGTAGTTATATGAAATGCAACACTATTCCCATCAAGTATCACCAGTTAATAGACTACTGTCAAATTTTGAACAAGTGCCATCATTTACTTTGCGTTTAACAGCTGTTCAAAACATACAATCTCGTGTATTTTTCTAAAAATGGAAAAAAGTGAATTTCGAGTGCTCATTAAACATTATTTTTTGCGAAAAAAAACCGTCAATCAAACCAAGGAACAGCTTGATAAATACTATGGGGACTCTGCACCATCGATTTCAATGGTAAAAAAGTGGTTTAGTGACTTTCGTTGTGGTCGCACAAGTACAAATGACGCTGAACGTTCTGGACGGCCATTTGAGGTCAGTACACCCGTAAACGTCGAAAAAAATCCACGATATGGTGTTGGCCGACCGAAGAGTAAAAGTGCGTGGGATTGTTGATGCCATAGGGATTTCATATGGTAGTGTGGTTTTGATTTTAAATTATCAGCTTGGTTTAAGAAAGTTGTCTGCAAGATGGGTGCCGCATTTACTCAATGGCAAAACTCTATGCATTGGGCTACGAAATGGTACCTCATCCGTCATATTCCCTAGATTTAGCGCCAAGTAACTACTTCCTATTTCCTAACCTAAAGAAACGGCTAGGTGGAAAGGGATTCAGCTCCAACGATGAAATTATTGACCAAACAAATGCCTATTTTAAGGACCTCAAAAAATCCTATTTTTGGGCATTCACATATAAGATGACTGTCTTCTCTTTCTCGCGATTGCCACAATTACGATAGTATTCATTGTAAGGGAGACCAAATCTGCTTGCATGTTTTCCGATCGTCCAGTGACCTGTAAACAATGCTATTAGTTACGAGATGTCTTTGTGTTTGTAGCCAATGAGTTGCATTGAGCGTTTTTCGTTGTAGGTAGGCCACGCGACTCTACATTTGTCCAGATTTCGCCATACATTTTTCGCCTTCTCTAGATAGTGTTTTGGATTCTGCTTTTGACTGATCATAATGGGATTGCGACAGAAATCGATAAGGCGGCATTCATAGCAGAGCCTGCCCGGGCTAATTCGTCTGCCTGTTAATTACTATAGTAGTCCCTATGCGCAGAAACCCAGACTATATTAATGTAATACAGTCGACTTAGTCCTAGCATTTCATCTTTATACTGTCTGACTAGAGGAGAGTTAGTGTTGGGTGATTTGAGCGATAGAATTGCCGCTTGACTGTCGTCAAATAAACCAATATTCCCTTGAATATTTCTATCGCGAATTAGTTTACACGCTTCCCTGATCGCTAGTATTTCCGCTTGGAATACGCTTGCCTCAGCAAGGAGTCTATATGAGTGTCTAATTCTAAGATCGTTAGAGAAGACACTAGAGCCGTCACCGCACTTCATCTTTGAGCCGTCAGTGTATATCTTAGTTCCATATTATTCAAGAAGATTTCCCCTTTTCCATTCGCTCTTGGTGGGAAATAGAACTTTAATAGTATTTCTGAAGTCTAACCGGGGAATCATATAGTCGGTAGATTGATTGAATTGCGGGGATATTAAACTTAATATCCTCATGTGCCCATATGATCTTGATCTCCAGCCTTCCGTTGCAGATAATCTTATCGCACTATTGTGTGTTCAGAGCTTCTAATGGACTAGTACGTAATGCACCTGCAATGCCAAAGGAAGCGGATCTTTGTATCCTGTAAAGTTTATCCACATTAATGAAGCTAGTCGCATGTGAGATTGGCATGTTTTTTGGATCCTAAATAAAGCATTTTAGAATGTCTCTTTAGCTCTACCTTTTCCGGCTGGATTTTTAGTTGGAAATAGAAGCATGGCAATTACTCAGTATTGTTGTTGTTTTTTATATAAGTGTAAGTATATAAAGTTATTAGTCATCAGAAAATATCAGTGCCGTTGCTTTTATTAAGGAAGCAACACTTGCTATTATAGTTTAATTTTGTGTTTACATTTTGTAGTTTAGAAAAAAAAGTTATACTATTTTTGTAAGTATAAATGTGAAAATATGAAAGCATACTTTAAGGTGCAAATTATATTATTTGTTGGTAGTGTAGTGTAGGGCATAAAAGAAAACACTGTAACTTGTCATTTTTTTTTTTTTTTTATTAATTTTTAAGCCATAAAAATATATAACGTGTTGCATTATAGAGGGACCAGAGATATTTTTTAAAATTTTGAACAAGATTTTTTTATTTTCATTTTAACTACTATGCCAAGTCAGGTCACCTTAATTTTTCTTAACCATAATTTTCCAACCACCATTTCTCGCTATATGTTTTTACTGCTGATGATATAGAGTATAAAACTTTTATTTATTTTAAAATATTTTGTAAAAACATGGTTATTAGTTTTTACATTTGGCAGCCATATCTATAAAACATATACATATGCACATATAAATAGTACTTTTACTTTCACCTTGCCACTTTTTGTAAACAAAAAGACTTTCAGTTTTTCTTTACACATAAAAATATAAAAAATAAAAATAAAAAAACTGTAATAAAAATCCTGTGTCTATTACAAATTCTTAACACGTTTTAAATTCATGGCATTTTGTTTTTTCATGTTGCTCTAAAGTAATTTACACAAGTTTTTTTTTTCTTTACAAAATGTCAAGTCATAAAGTACTTATTCAAAATAAACATTTGTATTCAGGCTTTATGGAAAATTTGTCATGTTTTTTGTAAATTTTCAGTCATATTTTTTTTTTTTTTGTTTTCATTCACTGTTATTAATCATGTTTTAGTTATAAACATCAAAAGTTGGGGTTTTTTCAAAACAATTTCTAAATTTTTGTATTCATAATGTTGTTGAATTTTTAATTCTTTGAATTTTTTGTAAAAATGTAACAAGTTTGTTTGTAGAAAAATTTGTATAAAGAAATTATGATTATAACACCTTTTTCATGGTATACTAAAGGTTTTTGTGGCTTTATTTTTGCTGGTGGAGAGGGTGTTAAATAAACAAAATTTTACCCTTGAGGTCAAACAAAATTTTATGTTTATATTTTTGTTGGTATTATTTACGCTAATTTATAATTACAGCAATATAAATCTTTTATGGAACATTAACAAAGACACAAAGTGTGACAGGGGTTATTTAAAGGTATTGAAGAAAGGAGCAACATATTAAAGGGCCTTAAAATTGTTTACTAATATTTAAAATTAAAAAGGCATTTATGTTGTCTTATGCTATGATATGACAAATCAGCATCGTTTTTAATATTTTTAATACTCGAGGTATCCAAATATGGGCCCTGTGGTCCCGCCCCCGTTTTGTCTATATTGTTCAAATTCGAAACTTAAACTCGCTTACACCTTTACTAACAGCATGGAAAATTTAATTGAAATCAGATGATACGTTCGGAAATTTCAGCGACAGCTAAAATGCTTTTATATTTGTGCAGCTTGATCAATATGTATGAAAACTTTGAGAAAAATTTTAATTCAACGAAACTTAGAAAAACTTAACGAAACCTTATATTAAAAACGTGTACTAAGACTTTGGTCGAAATTGAGACCTGTACTTTGTGCACAAACATTATAAGGACAGCCAGCCAGACGGACGGACGGGCATCGGTAGATCGACTCAAAAAGTGATTCTGAGCAGATTGGTATACTTTAAGGTGGGTCAGTGGTTGGGTAATTTTTTCTGTGTGTTAAAAACATCAGCACAAAAGCATAACACTCCTACCACCCATGGTGTTGTGGGGTATAAAGTACTTACATATTTCTTGATCATTAATTATTTTCATTTTTTCCACCACATGTGATGCAATTACAAGATATGTTTTTCTAACTAAACCCTTTAACGGTAGTTAATCAATATTTTGTAGTGATTGAATTACACCGAGTATAACCAAACATTGCCTATTTATATTTCTTCATATATAAACTAAATGAGAATTAAAATGAAGTTGGAAAACAAATATTAAAAGCAAAATATATTTCAAAACAAACATGTTATGAATTTTTTCACTAAGGTTGTGAATTATAATGTTAATATGATTAATATGGTAAAATTTTGTCTCTGGTAGAAGTATTTAAAAAGATTAAATTTTTATTGAGTGTAAACATTAAATGACAGAATTTAAACAAAAGCATTGTTATCATGTACACAGAATTATTCAAATTCAAGAAAATTAACAATGAGACCATAATATTGTGATAGTGATAATGCTGTATACATGTTTTTTCTCAACGTGTACTAAGACTTTGGTCTTATAGTTAGACTGTCGTCTTATACTAGGATTTTTGCCTTATACCACAATTTTCGTTTTATAGTACGAATTTCGTTTTATTCTGAGATTTTTGTCTTATACTAAGAATTTTCTCTGATATTAAGATTTTAATCTGATACTAGGAATTTCGTTTTATACTAAGACTTTTGCCAAATACGGATACTTTCGTCTTAAGCTGTGTTCACATTTGGCAAATATTTGATCAAAATTGTGTGACCACTAATTTTACATGAAAATTGTTTTGTCGTTGTTTGACCTTGTAAATGTTTTGTAAGAGAGAAAAAAAATGCTTCAAGCAAAATTCAATGAAACGTCAGCTGTGATTTTCCAAATAGAAAGAAGAAATTAAGAGTTATTTTATTTAGTGGTTATGTCTTTTTCATCAAATATTTGACTAGTCTGAACATTGCTTTACACTAAGATTTTTGCTTTATATTGAGGCTTTCTTTTTATTCTTATACCAAAATTTCCTCTTATAACAAGATTTTTGTTTTCTACTAAGGCTTTCTTCTTATATTAGTACTTTGTTCTTATACTTAGGCTTTCGCTTTCTTTTAACACTTTTTTTCTCTTATACATATACTTTAGTTTTATAACAAGATATACTTAAATGGAAATGTTAAGATATTCTTAGATGGAAATGTATTTCGGTTCTAAAAACCCTTATAAAAGGCCCTTTTTCCCTAGAAACTTTCTTAACTATTTAATGCCCTATATTTTAACTTTTTTTAATTTCTTTTCTCCATTTTCCTCCCTAAAAAAATAAACTTTTACTGTTGGTAATACCAATATTTAGTGTTGATGCTTTTACAGTCATCATTTTGGTCATAAACAATATTTATAAACCGTAACATCCTGTAAATGGAAATTAATATCTACCTCAAGCTAAGTTTAATAAGTTTTTTTCTTTTGTGCCCAGATAAAATCACGTTGATATCAAAGAAAACATTAAGACAATAAACTTTAAAGATTTAACGAGATGTAAAGCCAATTAAAATATACTTCTTGATTTCATCAAACATTATTCTTTTATGAAAAAGAAAAGTTTAGCAGTAGAAAGTTATAAACAGCACACCCTTAAAATATGCATACAGTTTTTGGTAATAATAAAAAAAAAAGAAATGTTTAAAACATATTTTGTGGTGTAAGTCCTATTGGAATATATTTAACATATTTTTGCTTGCAAATTATGACTTTAATTAAAAACTATTTTGTATAATTTTTTACATTTCCCTTTTAATACATTTTGCTTTTGTTATTTTTTATTTCTCTTAAAACTTTTTATTAAAAAAATTTCTTTTAATTTTTGTTTCTGCCTTGCAAATACATTTTTTTAAGATTTTCTAGGAAACTTTTAAATTTCTTTTCTTTCTTTTTATAACGTTTTTCTTGTTCTCCTGCAAAGCTGCATAAATGGAAGATTAAAAACCGTAAATAACAATGACACTCAACAATGTTATTTTTTGTGTAACAATTTTTTAACTTCTTTTCTTTTGCAAAAGAAAATATTATAATCGAACCATCAGGGCCAGAAAAAAATCCCTAAAGAAAAAAAAAAAAATAAAATAAAAAACTTTGTAGCGTAAAAAATTATAACACTTTTTTTGCAATCCCACTCTTCGTTCTTCTTTTGCTCAGAAAGCTCTCCCTAAAGTATGCTTTAATAAAAATCGTTTTCAAAACCTGTAAAATCTACTGTTAGTATAATCTTTGTTACATTCACATTTGCACTGATGTGTGTGTGTGTGTGTGTGGGTGTGAGCCGTAATGTTTGCAATTCCTGACACCTAAACAATGGCAGCCACTTGGTGTTTAACAATTTTTCTTGGTGACAATTTTCACGGCTTTCACGCTATGGCAGGCAAACAAACAATTGGACAAAAAAATGCCAACAAAAAAAAAACAACTTTAAACTCCTTAAGGTATACAGTGCTAAAAGTAAAAATGGCAAATAAAAAAAGAATTAAAGCAGCCAGCTCTGCTTTCAGGCAGGCAGGCGAATTTGTGTTGTTGTAACCCCTAATTCTTTTTTTTTTTTTTTTGTGGAAGTTTAGATATAAAGTACAGCAAATAATGGAAAAAGAAAAAAATATTAGTTAAATAGCATAAAAAGGAAATATCTTAGGATGGGCACAGAAAAAAATTATCCAGAGAGAAAAGGTAATGCACATATTTAGTCATAGAGATATGGAAAAAGAAAAACAGAGGCATCGGAATTAGGATTTATCTGGATTGTTAAGAGTAAAGTTTAAAAAATATTAAGTACAATATACAAAGTTCAGGGAAACTCCCCTAAACAACATTTGTCAACATATTTATAATTTTTTATTGGGGTTGCGTATGATTAATATTAATTCTTGAGTAATTAAAAGATTTGATCTATAACTTACTCAATAAAAAAGCTATTTTAAAAATTTTTTGTGGTTTCTAAAAGAAAACTTCTTTAGCAGATTTGATTTCTGTTATGATAAAATAATTTTGGTTTTAATTATCTAAAAAGCCGAAAGATAAATATATAGAAATTTATATTATTGAAGTTTTATTTTTTAAATTAATTTAAATTTTTATTATATTATATTTTTGTTATATTATTATATTTATATGTTATATTATTATATTTATCATATCATTAAATTTATATTTTCTATTTTACTTTTATAGATATAAATATTTTTAATCAATAATGCGTTCCTTTACATTTGGTGTAAAGCAACGTATGATTAATATTAATATCATTAAAAATAACATGATCATATTTTATAAATAAACTAAGCAAGGAAAACTAAGGAAAAACTTAGATGAAAATGAGAATATTGAAAATGGACTGAATACAGGTATCACAATTAAAAAAGGTAAAGCAAATAATCTTAATCAATATATATGAAAAAGTAACGCTACTGAGTGATTGAATGACTGACTGATTGACTGACTGACTGACTGATTGATATACTTAGTGATTCATTACCGCACAGATCAAACGCCTATAGCTAGAAAAATTAAATTGGTCTTCCATAAATAGATTAACCAATATGGAAATTTAGAAAATTCCAATGTTTAGTAGGTAAAAAAGGGGGTAAAATCGGTAACCTTATGTCTCCTAAACTAATATAGATTAAAAAAAAAAAAACAAAGTAAAAAATCATACGTATCTTTATTCATTTGGAAAATAAGCTAACAGTTGTTTGGTACTTTTTTGAAGATCAGTCTTTTTAGAAAGAAACTTTATTTTGTTACTTTCTTTGTTTTTAGCGCCATACGTATCTGCTAAATCACTCAACATACAAATAAAATTTATATCATATTCGTAACTTATTGAAAAATGACAAAAACAAATTTGATACTTTTCGAAATTTCGTAATTATGGAGTAAAAATTGTACCTATTTTTGGTACTTTTTTCATAAAACATTTTGTTCTATTTTTTGACCCACACATATGCTTAGTTTAATTTATAAATTCAGTGGAATAAAAATTTTTGTTACATCGATGGGGAAAAAAAGGTACCATAAAGGGGGTAAATTTTATATAATATTAAACCTAGAAACATAAACTTGAATAAGGAATCAAATTTTTTTAACTTTAATTAAGTATATAAGTTCAGAAAAAAATTATTTTTTGTGCAATCAAATTTCAAAATGTTGGCTTTAGTTTCCTGAAGAAATAAAAAAATATACATATTTTGTTATACTAAAATTATGGACTTATTTACAGACATGTATTTCTGTGGTACTATTTTGTGTGTCACTTGAATAAGGAATATTTTAAAACTAAGCAAACTGTAATTTATTTTTAAATTTTAGGTTATAAACATGAAAGTTATTATCTTCTAGCATTCAACTAGTAATGAGTGCTGCCACCATTTTTAGAAATAACCTCAGAAATGCGATTTGGCATCGAATTGTATAATGACTAAGTAATTTAGTGAAATTGAACTCTATGCTTCCGTTTGAATGAATTGGGCTACGAATTAGTACCTCATCCGCCATATTCTCCGGATTTAGCTCCTAGTGTCTACTTTTTATTACCAAACCTAAAGAAATGGTTCGTTGGAAAGAGATTCAGCTCCAACGATGTAATTATTGACCAAACAAATGCTTATTTTAGGGACCTTGAAAAATTCTATTTTTTGGAAGGGATACAAAAACTGGAGAAATGTTGGACTAAGTGTATTGAGTTAGAAGATTATGTTGAAAAATAAATTTTTGTTTTGCAAAAAAAAACTGTGTTTCATTCAAACAGTCACGGACTTATTGATCTGCCCACGTAATTGGGGTTTCTTAATATTACAACAATGACGTCACCCTTTATCTTATTTCCATTTTTGTTGTTTCTTTTATGAAGTAAATTTTTGAGCTTAATAAGAAAAATCGGAGGGCAACTATTTACTACGTTTGCAAATTTTAATGATCATTATATATATATATATATATCATGTATATATTATACATGATGATAATGATACAAAAATATTAATAATTAGTTTAATTAAACTTTAACTAAAATGACGAAATTTTTGGTTATGATTTTATCTTTACGTAAAATCGATTTGATTAAAGGTCTTCAATTTGTAAGCATAATTGTAGTAATGTCTTTGTGGTTTGTAGGAATAATTGTAGGTAAGATTTCCAAAGAGATGTTGGAGCAATATTGCAGTGGATACATAATAATAATGATGAGAATTTATATGACTAATTTCATTATTAGACATTTATTTTAGCTTACGTATATTGCGTTTTATGTGATGATTATTACTATTATCAAGGGGTATGTTTGATTCACCTTTCACTTTTAAACTTGAATACTACTTTGATATGATTGTATAAGTAAATACAAACAATTAAGCTACTTTAAAATTATCTAAAAACCATTCACTAATAAATATTTTTGTTTTAAAATTGTTCTATCTTGTACGTATGATTAATATTAATTTACGAGATCAATGAGAAACTCATTTGATCACTTTAAAACCATTAAAATTATTTAAGAATGTTTTAATATTCTGTATTAAAAACACTCGAAATAAAATGTTCTACTTAAGAATTTAAGTAAAAAATTTAAAACAATTTTTTCATTTTTATAAACAAGGTTGCGTATGATTGATATTATTAGTATGATTGATATAAAATAGCGTAGGGGCAGCACACGAATTTTTTTTTAATAAATATTAATAAATAATTAATAAATAAATTTAATTAAATTTAATTAATATATAATTCTTAATTAAAAAAATAAATATTTTTTTAACTAAAAATAATGCATGGAGTTTTCTGTAAAAATTATAATGAAGACACTAATAAATATTACAGAAACTTCTTTAAGTGCTTATTGTGATAGAAACCAATTCAGATCACAAATTATATATTTTCTTAAGAAATATAACTCTACTTAAATTATATCTAAGTTCGCAGAGTTTCACATGGGCGTAGCAGAGGCGTGTATAATTTTAACATTGGAAAGGGGACTCTATAAACACCTTAGGAGCTTAGCTAAGAGGGCTCAAAGTAGGGTACGTTAGACATAGAAAATTTTTAATAGCTAAATTTTTTTTCTTCACGATTTTAAAGATTTTTATATCTTCTAGTTATTTGTATTGGCAATTTCTACTGGCTCAATTTTACAAGATCTTGCTCCAGTTAATTTTTTATATAGCTCAACATTACTGACAGATATGTTTAGATTTTTCTTCAGTTAGTTAGAAGAAAATTATCTATAGACTAAAAAAAATTTTAAGTCGATATCTTTAGCGAAGCCAAAAATAAATGAAATTGAATTTGAAAATTGGAAAAATTTTAAAATTTTTTTGGCCTAAAAAGTGTCTATACTCTTTTTTCTTTAAAATAAAATTTTACTCACGAACATATAAAGATTTTGTACATTTCTGAAAAGTATCTTCACGGTAGTAATTCAAAATGAAAAACCAACCATATCATTCAACAGGGCTAAGTACAGATCGTGCTAAATTACCTATTTTGTATCGAAATTTTGAATTTAACATATATGTTCTTAAATCCGAAAGTCTGGGTCTACAAAAGGTATGCAGTTTCGGAAACTTTGATGTGCTATTGAATCCAATTTGGTCGCATTGTGAAAAACTGAGTGATCATGTGTTGCTGACTCACATGTCCACAACAGCGTTCGAAATGAACCAACCCGACACATGTATGAAAGAATTGATCTATTTTATTGTCAATATCAGAGAGGTATGATAATACATGCACAAACGGACTTCCAAAATTAGGAATCCTGATCTTGACAAGAGTGGGACAGTGACATAAAAGCTGCTCCACCTCCTGTTCCACATCCCACATGCTCACCAACAATTCAGTATAATGTGACAACAGCTACCAGAATTCTTAGCAGATGCTACGATAGTTTCAGTTGGTCCGTATCTTCACTTCGAGGAAGGGATCCATCTCTGGCTAGTGTATGCGCAATAAAACTACCTGGGGTGCTTGAATGACCCCTAACCTAGACCACCTCCAGGTTTGAATGTCTCGCCATCTTATTCAAAGTATTCATGTATCAAATTGGATATCGAAAAGACATCCGAGAGCGATTTGATCGACCGAATACCCTATAGTACATTAACCTGTTCATCGCCCTCTTTATTGCTGAGATCTCTGCTTGAAGAATACTGCAGAATATAGATATAAACGATAATACAGATACCCCCACAACCCCTTCAGCAGATCTTGACACGTCAGTATAAACCTCAAGTGAACCAGCTCTTAATTCTGGAGTAGTTGAGATTGATACTGAAAAGTTTCTGCCAAGAAAGGGTATGGGGATGCAATAATGGACATTGCTAGGAATGCTGTTAAGGAATGCCAGAATGATCGCATGACCGAATCCTCTATCATTTTATGCATTTACGGTCCTGATCTTTGTCGCCGTCATAATGGTGATCTGTTTGGCCATAAGATCCACCGGTAGCCAGTTCATTAGAACAAGTAAGGCTTTCTTTCGATGGAGTTGTACAAACCCCTCCTGTTATGAGTAGCGCTGAACTACACAGAATTCTATCAAAGATTCCAATATAGATGCATTTCTCCATAGCCTGCCACCATAATATCGCTCCGTATGTAAGGCTTAATCACCGTGTCGAAGAGCCATTTCGTATTTCTGGGATTTATTCCCCAGGATTTACCTATGGCCTTTCTACATATACATAGGACAATACCGGCCTCTGAGGCTATGAGCCGTGTATTCTGGAGCCAGGATAGTTTGGAGTCCTTAATGTAGTTTAAATAAAAATCAAAATAAACATTTAAAAATTCGTATTTTTTTTTGCCCAAAAATAAACGATTTTAGTGGAATCGGTTCTAGTTAAACCCAATCTAGAATTGATAAACTGGGAACCTGTTCACCAAATTATTCTGGGTATTATTAAAATGTTTTCTTTTTTGCTTATAACTTTTTTTTTTATAAGTAAAGCTGATTCAAAAAACAAAAAATCCGCATTTTCTTAATAAATGCTATAAAAAATTAAAAGTTCTACTTTAGCCTTAAATTTCTCTACAACTGTTGAACCGATTTTAACGGAGAAAAATTTTCCATCAAAAAAAAAAAAAAAAAAAAAAAAAAATCTAAAATACTTCTCTACCTATACAAAAATTACAGAGTTTTGGCTAATGAAAAACCATTCTGAGCCACTGTGCGTTGGAGCAAGCAAAATCAAAACTTTTGTAAATCCAATATATTTCATGGGTGGTCTACTGTGCATTCTATTATTATTATGATTGCTGTGCCCGAGCTTAATCTTCCTCTTTATATTGTTCCAAATAATATTAAAAAATATTTCATGCTCCTGCAAATCCTTCTCTTACTCCGCTTCTCTTTTCACATCTTTACAAAGCTCAATTATTTACAATTTTTATATGCTTTAATTTTATGGTATTTTGTATGTAGGTTTTTCTTTATGTTTGTGTGTTTAAATAATTTTACCTTTATGTCATGATATTTGACAACAATAACAACCGTAACAAAAATGAATGAAACATTAAAAAAAAAAAAAAAACAACAACATGCATGACTATAAATATGTGAGTGTGTTTAAAACACCTTTATGCTTTAAAAACAGCAGCAACAACAACACAATGAAACAAATTTTGTTGTAATTCCATTGTGTAAGACACAATACAGAGAGTGAGAATAGAACATAAAGAGAAGCACATATAAAAAAGGAAACAATGGGAAACTTTAATGTTTTGTAATTTCACGCGCGACTTATCCTTTGGGAAACAAAAAAGGAAAAAAAAATGATAAAAATAAAAACGAAATACTTTACATACATGAAATATTTTATAATACTGAAACACAATGTAAAAATGTAAATGTCAACTTGTATGCAAGTGTGAGGTAAAGGTGACAGCAACGCCATAAAAAAAAATGTAATACAATACCAATTTAATTTTTTGTTGTTGTTGTTTGGTCTTTTATTTGTCTATTTGACATGATGGTAAATATAAGTGAGTGAATGAGTGAGTGAGTAAATGCATATATTTTTTACGCTGTAAAAGTATGTTGTATGTGTATTAGAATGTCGGAGTATAATACCTATTCTAAGCCAGTAGTAAAATTTTAAGGCCTCCTTCGTTCAAGTCTTCCAGAAGGTATATTTACACCTTCTTTAAGATGTAGTCGATCATGCTAAATTGCTTTCCTTTCTCTTAGAAGGAGAGTAAGAAGCTGTGGTTTTTTTAATATATTTTGTTTTAAGCAACTATAAATCTATATAGAAACGATAAAGAAAGATATAGTTGGTCAATACCGGCAATGTGATACCCTACACCATTTTGCACGAGCATAATAATTCAGGAAGGGGACTTATATTACACCTGTAGTCAATTTTACTAAATGTAAAATGAAATATACAAATACAGAATAATGCGTTGATACTAACATCTAGATGATTATATGCACTTTAGGGCGATTCCTGGAATTGGATTTATATGGGAGCTATGATAACTTATGAACCGATTTTCATAAAATTTGGCAATATCGTTTCTACTTACATAAAACTTATTTGTGTCGAATATTAACTTGATACTAACATTCGTATGGGATTTATGCACGCTAAAGTGATTTTCGGAAGAGGGGTTTATATGGCAGCTATGGTCAATTGCGGACCGATCTTCATAAAATTTGGTACAACAATTGAAACTTGTTTTTATTATTATTATTATTATTATTATTATTATTATTCTTATTTTTAAGGCATTTTTGAGTGTTTAAGATCTATCCCTTGGGCACATTTGTATGGGGGCTAGGTGAAATAATGAACCGATCACAATCAATTTCAATTGGCTTCGTTCTTGTATAATAAAAGTCCCACGTGCCAAATTTCATTAAATTATCTTTAAAATTATGACCCATACTTTGTGCACATGTTTTACACGAACTGCCAGTCAGCTATCCAACCAGACGGACGGACATCGTTAGATCGATTTAAAAAGTGATTCTAGGTCGATTGTTGTACTTTAAGGTGGATGTAGCCCATACCACCATAGGTGATTGGGGTATTATGCGTTTGTACTAATGCTTGTAACGTTTCTATGCGTTAGTTTATCCAACATGCACCTTAAAGTATACCAATCGACTCATGAATCACTAACGATCGATCTAACGATGTCCGTCCGTCAGGCTGGATGGCTGGTTGTCTATGTAAACCTTGTGCACAAAGCACGAGTCAAAATTTTAAATATAATTCAATAAAATTTGGCAGGTAGGACTTTTATTATATAACGACGAAGCCAATTGAAATTGGTTGTGATCGGTCTATTATTTCACCATACAAATGTCCCCTAGAGATAGTGTTAAAACACTCAAAAATGCCTTAAAAATAACAATATTTTAATAAAAGAAGTTCTGTACCATAAAGTTCTGTACCATAAATCAATCTTCGTATCAAATTTTATGAAGATCGGTTCGCAATTGACCATAGCTCCCATATAAACCCCACTTCCGAAAATCACTTTGAAGTGTATAAATCCCAAACGAATGTTAGTATCAAGTTAATATTCGACACAAATTTTATGCGAATCGGTCCATAATTTACCATAGTTCCCATATAAATCCACTTCAAGGAATCGCCCTTAAGTGCATAAAATCATCTAGATGTTAGTATCAACATATTATTCTGTATTTGCATATTTTATTTTACATTTGGTAAAATTGGCCATAGGTGTAATATGTCCCCTTCCCGAATTTTTATGCTCGTACACAATGGTGTAGTGTATCATATAGTCGGTCTTGACCGACTATATGAAACTTTTGTTTTTTTAAGTTTTAAACTTTTTACAATAATCTAAAATAAAAATTTGTTATTTTATATAAAAAGAAAAATATTTTATTAAATAATGAAGATGACCTACTGACAGCTTTTTTTCAGAAAGTCTCTTGGTAGCTCCTCTTCAGAGGGCCTCCCATTCAAGAGGTGGCAAATGTGTAAGGCCTTACTCGCAGTGACATTGCGTGTAAGAAATACCTAAACATGGAATGCAGGAAGAAGCTCTTCTGGCTATGAAAAAGGCCTTCTGGAAGATCTCTTTACCCCTTCATTTTAACCACTATGTATGGCTTGGTATGTTTAAGTATGTTTATCATACTGCAGCAATTCGTTTTGTTCTTCTTTAGCTTTATCCTGTTTATTATTGTTTGTGTTAAATTCTTTGCTAAATCTTTGTTTTGTTTATATGTATGTGTGTTGCTTTTTATTATGATCAGTGTTGCCATGGCCAAAATTTTTTTCTAATCAAGGTTTTGAAAAAAAATAAGAAAATTTTAAAAATTCAAAGTTATTATATAAAAATTAATATCATCTTAATATATATATATGTATTCAGGTTTTAAATACTTTCCATATTAGAGACCTGTGCCGAGAAATTTTATCGGCGGCGACGGCTTGTGTTAAAAAGCTTCGGCGGTGGTTTAAAATTGGCTGTCAGCCGGTTGATATTACACACACAGTTTTCTAGTTAAAAATTTTATATGTTCATGTCCCATTGATTAAGATTGTTCATAAAAATATGACGAGATTTTTTTCCAGTGTTAACAAAATTATTAATGTATTGAAAATATTTTAAAGAAAGAATAAGAATATTTTTTTTTTTATTTTTACATAAAATATTACAATAATTGTTTGCATATTTAGAATGAGAAATGGTTTGCTCCGATATAAAAACATATCAATAATTAAGATATGCTAAAGAAATACAAAAGTATAATAAATAATGGAATTATTTTGATAATTTCCAACCACATATCGCATTTGGTGAAATGTCATAAGTAAAAGAAAACCAAATTTTGTGAATAGAAGTGATTTATAAGCTTAAAAAATTTTGTGTACGAATTTTTTTAGATTTCTTGCAGGATGGCTATCAAGGCTCATTAAAATTTATTAACAACTGTTAATATTATTTTTTTCATAGTATTAATATCAAAAATAATCAATTATAAATTATCAAAAATACTTGGTTGCTTTATAATTATTTGAAGTTAAAAATGATTCAAATATTTTTCTTTCATATTTAAATACAACATAAATGGCAAAGACTGCATTAAAATAATAAAAATGTTTCATTTTTAACATTTAACATTTTACCAAAAAGAATTTAAAAATGGCGGCTACTATTACGGTGGCGACGGCTTCCAAACTTATCTCGGCGGCTCGGCTTAGCCGGATTCAAGTCATTCGGCGCAGGTCTCTGTTCCATATCATAAACTTTAGTTAGTCTTTAGGAGAAAAAGTATTTAAAATTTAATTGTTTAGAACAATATTTATCAAAATGTGGTCGCTGATCCAATTTTGCTGGGAGTGGGGAGACAAAGTTTAATAATAGAAATTTAATTATTCTCACGTCCTTATGATATGATGTCGAAGGCAAAACAGACTGAAAATAAGGCAGACTTTTATAATAACGTGTATATAATGTGTTTAGGAAAAAACATATATATTCAATTTTAATTTAAAAATTGTGTAAAAAATTCTGGTCCAATTGAAAATTCAAGATAGAACACTTTTATTCCAGTAAATTGAAAAATAATGTGGTGCCCTTTTTAAATTTAATTTTTCATTTAATTATGTTGCCTTGCACAGTTTTATAACTAAACAAGGTATTTTTTATAACCAACAGCACCATATTGGGGAACCCCCTAAATTATACCAATCGACTCAGAATCCCTTTAACTGTTCGAAATTGATTCATTATTTCAACTAGTCCCCAAATAAATGTCCTCTGGAAGTAATATTTTGCAGCTTAAATATCTTGAATACATATAAGCATATTTCTACAGAATTCTGCACAAATTTATATGACATTCGGTATCAACAGTATGGCTTTAAAATTAATTTTAGTGTCTATATGGGGTCCTCTCCTGAAAATCAGTTAAAAGTAGTTAAATTCCACATAATTGTTAATATGTTAATAAAATTTGCCTTAAACAAAATTAACTATAAAATCCATAGTGTAGGATATCATATAGTCGGTCTTGTAATTACAAGTATTGAGATTGTTTGTTACATCGTCAAAACTTTCTCACAAAAATCTCCCAATCTATTTCACTTTTGGATTAAATATTAGAAAATATTTAAAATTTCTCTTAATTTAAATTGTTTTCTTCACTGTCAGTTAAAATTGGAATGAGAAGTTAGAGCAAACTTTAGTTTTTAAATATATGATGATTTTTTCAGCACATTCTCTTTTTATTGTTATTTTTTATTATTGGCAAGATTAATAGAATAAGTAGGATTTTTAAAACTAATAAAAATAAAATTTTGATTTAACAAAAAAATAATCAAAATTGAAAATAAGTCATCATCTCCATATTGGAAATTCAAATAATCAATTTTGGTTAAAAATAACCAAAACGGCAACACTGATTATGATTGTTTCACGGTTTAACTTCCGGTTGTTATATTTTATACATAAAACCAGTAAGAAAGACCGACCATATGATACCCAACACCATTGTGTATATGCATCAAAATTCGTGGATTGGTCTTATGTTAGACCTGTAACCAATTGTGGACCAATACTTTTACTAAATATAAAATAGAATATATGAATACAGAATATTACATAAATACTAACATTTATATGAATTTATGTACTTTAAAGCGATTCCCGGAAGTGGGCTTATACGAGAGTTGTGGCAAATTTCAATAGATTTTATCAACGTCTCAAAGTAATTATTCGTGCCAAATTTCATCGAGATATCTCAAAAGCTGCGAGCTGTACTTTGCTCATAAGGTTTACATGGACAGACAGCTAACCGACCGGACTGATGGACGGACATAGCTAAATTGACTCAGAAAGTTATTCTGAGTCAAACATTGGTGAGGGTCCAAAGATATTTTCCGTGTGTTACAAACATCAGCAGAAACGCATAATATTCCAACTACCTATAATGGGGTAAGTTATAAAAAAATACTCATATATTTAGGTATAATTACATAAAACTTTGTTACAAAGTTTTATAAAGTTATAAAGTTAAGGAAGATTAATCTGTTGCGGCAAGATAAAATTTTTGTGTAATTTGAAAATATTTTTTTTTCTTTTTTTATATTTTTATTTTATTTATATTACTATTTATATTGATTTTTTTTAATCAACTTACCAAAAATGGGCTTGCGTGGAGTTGACAGATCTCTCATCGAGCGCGTCCCCAGGTGACGGATAGGGGGAGCTTTGTCATTATTGAGGTTTGTCATAATACACTTTCAAACCCAAGTAATGGCATGAACTCAGGCCGAGTGTAGTCACTGCCCGCGGACCAAAACTGTTACCACTTCTTAAGGCTAAGGTGGTTGGTAGCTGTGCCTAGAAACTGAATGGTTAGTTAGCGGTTAAAGAAGATTAGTCGCTGACAAGATTCCTCCGACGCCAGAGCATGGGTTGGTTGTAAATGTTGATTAGCCTAGTCCATGTACGCCGTTAATGCGTAGATGGTCCAACCCGTTACGAGCACACTCGTGGGACAAATAATTTAATTATATGGTACAAAAACAAAAAAAAAAAAAAAAACAAACACAAACTAAGAGTTATAAGGAGGAAGACTAACTCTGGAAGCAAAAGCAGCGAAGCATCTTCGCACCGAGCACCTCAAAAGCTGCTCTTGCTCTCGCCGGCACAAGACCGGCGAAATCTCCTGCTTCAGGGACTGCTTGCCCAAAATTAACTCTGGTGGCAGCAACCCCAGTGCCTACTGTAACCAAAGAAGTTGCAAACAAGTCTTCGCTCTCCCAAGTGTTATCTCTCCCAAAGGCATATTGCACCCGCCAGAAGGGTCTTTTTAAGACGGCGCGCGATTTATGGATCGGTTGGGTAAAAAGCCTGCCGAGTCCCTTACTCCTGAAGAACTTGTTTTTCTTAACTGGGATAAATCACTGTTGGCCGCATTGCAGTGGGGGGAGGGTTGCCCCCCACGTTGAAGGAAGGACCTAAACGGCAAAGTTCGATGAAATTGCCAAAGACCATCTTATACGAGCTGTCATCGATAGGAGCTATCCAGATTGCGCTTTTTGTTAATTATTGATTACCTTTTGCTAGTTTCCGCACTCCGTATTTCTACCCTTTCTTATGAAAGCCTCGAATAACTCCTTCCGAACGTTTAATTTTTCGTCCAATTTCTTTGTTAGAACAGTCTTGATCACGAAAAAATTTAATTTGAATTTTTTCCTGGTCGGTAAGAAAAGATCCTTTGGGCATCCTTTAAGCTGATGAAATTTTCCAATTCAAACAAAAATATTTCCAATAAAGAGATATGTTGTCATCAGAAACTTACCTTAAGTGAAATAAACAAATAAGACTGTTAAATTTTTAAATGTTTTCTTTTGCAATAACTTTTTAAAAGGGGGGCGGATTTTTCATTCTTATTTAAATACGTGGCCAAAAAGAGTAACCCAAATTTTGTCTAGAGTGCCCAAAGCTAATGTGGTAGTAGGGACCAAAATGAGGAGTAGAGAAATTTGTTATAGCTTCAGTCCAACATAACGTGTTAAATAACGCATCAACGACTATTTGGACTAAAGCACTCTTCAGACGTGAGTTGAAACTCTGTGTGTGGTCCACCTGTCCATTTATCTAAATCGGAAATTTTTGGAAATAAATCTGTAACTTCTAAACGGCTGGTTGGATTTACAAAAAAATTATACGTGGGCGTAGCAGATAAGTGCACAATTTTAAGTTTGGCAGATCGATCACAAATACCCTTCAGGAGCGGAGCTAGGGAAGCTCAAAATAGGGTACCCCTGACATAGAAAATTTTTTATTTTTTATCCGATTTATTTACCAAAAATCGAAATATTACATATTGTGTATATTTTGGAAACCAAATGAATGTAATTGATTTTCATAAACATATTGATTATAAATTTAAGAATTTTCTGTAATTTTGTCTAAAAAATATATATTTTATTGCAGTTATTTTTGAAGCAATTTTTAGACTATAGATTAGGATATAGACTTGATTATATATTATTATATTTTTAAATATAAATTCTTTGATGTTAGTTCTGTTTACAATAATTTATTAAACTTTTATAGTTTTTCATTTCTTACATAAAATTTATTATTAGCCAGATTATGTTCCTGAATATTTATAATATTTTCTTTATTTACTTTTCTCATAATTAAATCATCCCAAAGGTATATTTTACATTTTGCTCGTTTTAATTTTATTTACAATTAAAAACATTCTTCTTGCTTTAATTGTTTAGTATTTATTTAATTTATTCTAAGTAAATACAATAAAAATAAAAGTTAAATATTCAAATACTTAATTGAATGTGGATTAGATACAAATATTTGTTTCTATTTTTTGTTTATTTAAAAAAAAAATAAATCTATTAAGGTGATTTCTTATACTCTTTACTTTTAAAGCATACATTTAGGCTATTTAGCTTGAGCTATTAAATTAAGCTAATAAATTATGGTTTATTTACTTTGAAGCAAAATTATTTAGTGATTTTGTTAACTAAATTTGAAAAAAGGATAAACAAATTTATATCAAGAAGATACGATTATAGATAATGCCAGCCTTAAAGGTGAGCTGTTAATAAATATGTTAACGATTTATTATTGATTGAAGAGAGATGTGAGCTAAAAAAAAAAATCTGCTTAAGTTGTATGAAATTATGTTAGCTTGGAAGTACATATAAGAGAAAAGAAAAACGAATTAAAAATTTTGGATCAAAAATTAATAAAAATAACGAATAGAAGACATCATTTATCTTGTCAAAAATATGCATAACAGAAAACAAAATATTTAATAACGCAAATTTATAACGTTAAAAATGACAAGTATTTTTTTCTACGTGAATTAATAAATTGTTAATAAAAATATAAAAAATGATATTCAGAGAGAAATTAATAGATTACAAACTTTATAACTACCAAATAAATGATCTTATCGCTGTAAGGATATATATTTTAATAAAAATAAAGTTATGCTTAAAAGGCATCTTTTGCAGAGACTAAGTTTAATCCCTTAAAGCGTTACAATTTAGCATATTTTAAAAGCAAAACATTTTGGCCAATTTCAAATAGATTTTTTAAAGGGTATTTAAAATTCATCTTAATACCTTTTATTCCTCTTCTAGTCTCATCGTTTTTGCAGCATCTTAGCAAATTTGTTAAAATTAATTTCCATCAAATTTTGTTTAACATTTATTCTTTCGCAAAAATGTAAAAGATGAACTGAATAAATACTTATGCTAACAAATACTAACCAAATATTACTTGCAAATAAACCCCTAAAACTAGGCTTTTGAAAAACATAAAAATACTCAATCAAACAAATTTTAAGGGTAGCTGTCAAAATATTTTCCTTTCTAACTGAATTTTTTCCAGGAAATTTGTTATGTTTATTTGAGTATTTTTTTGCTTTTTTATAAAGGATATGATTTACTAGTATTTACTTAACATCATACCAAATAACCATTTATTATCAAAGACTGATTGGACTTAATGGACCTTTTTTCGCACTCAAAAAAAAAAAAAAAAAAAAAAAAAACAAAAAAAAAAAAAAACGAGTGTCTATGTTAGAAAGTAAACATGAAAAGTCAAGTATAATTTGCGAAAAAAATATATAAAAAAAATCTATATAAAACTTGATACAACACTCAGACAGTTGGTAAAAAGTTTTCCAGACTTGAGTTGGGCCAAAAAAGCAAATTAAGGCAAAAAAGCAAACTAAATAAAAGTTTTATTTTGTACTCTTGACTGCGACAAATAAAACATGAAATTTGGAACAGGAAGTCTACATAAAGTAATAAAATGACAGCTAAACATATCATAAAAAAAATAAAATAAAAATGCAGAAGGAGGTAACTAAACTTTAAGAAAAAAAAGGAAAAGTAAAGTATATTTTAAGGCAAAAATTAGAAAAATTCAAAAAGACTGTCAAAGAATATTAAATTTTCTTATTACTTTAATACAACTAACTTAAAAGCATAGAAAAAAAATTCAAATCTCTTAGAAATAAAAAAAAAAAAAAAAAAATACAAACAAGTCTGTCAACAAAATTATGGCATAATTTTGGGATTTTAAAAATTTTAATTTAATTTTCTATTTTTTTATTTGTAACTACAAATTAACTTTTTTTCTACCAAACAAAAAATCTTTCCTCCATGCATAAAATCACTGCTTGCTTAATATTCATTATTTCTATTCGTTTTCTTTGCACCACAAAAATGTAGCCTACTTTTAGGTTCCGTCTATAAGAAAAAAACTCTTAAATTTACTTCAAATAAATAACATAGATAAATAAATTCCTATAATTTACCTTGATTTAAATAACATTTTGTGCAAATATTTTCCTTAGAAATCTTTATGTTTCATATTACTTTTTAACGATTTTTTTTCTTTATTTAAGGTAGAAATTCCTTTTCTTTTTCTATTGTGGTAGCAAAAAATTCACATTAAATTATTGTTCATTGATGTGGAAAATTAGAAAAATGTCAGTTATGATGAGAAACAACACATACATATTTTGGTAAACTGATTGAGCTATGTTTAAGAAATAACTTTAAGCTATAATTTGGAATATATATACATAAAATTTAGGAAAAATAATAAAATAAACAAAAGACCTTGTTTGAGATTTGAGAAAACTATGATAGTATTTGTCGTACAGTGCACAGCGGGCAGAATCTAAAATTTTTGGAAACAAATCTGTAACTTCTAGATTTACATGAAATTTCACACAGACGCAGCAGAGGTATGCAAAACTTTAGGTTTAGGCCTATATACTTTATACTTTATACTTTATATTTTATACTTTATACTTCATACTTTATACTTTATACTTTATACTTTATACTTTATACTTTATACTTTATACTTTATACTTTATACTTTATACTTTATACTTTATACTTTATACTTTATACTTTATACTTTATACTTTATACTTTATACTTTACACCTTATACTTTATACTTTATATTTTATACTTTATATTTTATATTTTATATTTTATATTTTATACTTTACACTTTATACTTTATACTTTATAATTTATACTTTACACTTTATACTATATTTTATATTTGCTACTTTTTACTTTATGCTTTGTACTTCCAGCTACAGTCTGATTTGAAATATGTTCTAGTCTTTATTTTAGTCTATAGATTAGTAAATTTTGATCTTTATTCTGATCTAAAATATAATCTATAGCCAAGTTTTGCAGTCTAATGTACACCCTTGTCTATTATCTATGTATATGTTATATAAAACTCCCCTTATCCCCCACTTTTACTTGCAATTAAATTAATCCAATGACCCCCTTGACGTTAATTTATTTCCGTTTAAATTAAAATTGAAACATAAATTTCAATTTAAACATTCTTTTATATAAAACATAAATTTACACTTTCAGGTGTTATTAAATTTCCTTTTATTACAAAACAATAGCATACTTACAGGCACTTTTATTGTATTAAGAACAACTGTACAATAAGAAACCTTTTAAACAAATCTCCAGTTCAACACAACTCAGTTTCTTTGTTTTAGAGCTTTTATTTAACAACAAAAATCAACAAAAAATTTAAAACAATTGATTTATTGTTATTTCCTTAAGTTCGTTTTACTGTTGCCATTCATTTCCGGTTTTAAAATTTTGCCAAAACTCTATTGTTTAGCGCTGAGGTAAGAACTCCTTAAGGATTCTGTGAAGTTTTAAAGGGAAACAAAAGTTTCTTTTATTAAACCCCCCCTAGAACGTTCAATACAATTTTGTTGTTAATGCTATTGAAAAACGAGTCCACCCTTTTTTTGATGTAACAAAAAACTGGGGGTTTGTTTTTGTGGTTTTTGCTGCTGCTGTTGTTTGGCTCATATGTATGTAAAAGAATCTTGGTTTATATCATATTTATTCGTATATTATGTCTTTTTGTTGGTTGGTTTTTTGTGTTATTTGAGACCAAAGAGACTGCATTATATAATATGGAGCTATATGATAAGTCTGTTTTGACAATGGGGTGGGTCATCAAGTGTGGTTTCCATATATTTGTTTTTCTATTTCTTGCTTCTACTCATTTGCACTAATTTGCATTTATTGTGTTTGTTTGAATATTTGATCAAGATTTTTGATTTGTTTTCTACATTCTGCCAGAAATTACAAATTATTGATTTTTTCTTTTGCTTGCTGGAAGAGCATACGTTTAGGCTTAGATAAGGGTTTATTTAAATTGCTAAAAAAATGCATGGAAAACTTAATAAGTTTTTTGAAATATGTTAGAAAAGTTGGACAAAAATTCAAAACGAGTGCGTACTTTAAAAAAGAGATAAGGGTTTATTGGAATTCGTTAAGGACTCTATATTTTGCAAGAAAAAAATAAATAATAATAAAATTTGCATTTAAAAATAAAAAAAAGAAATGAGTTATAAAGTATAAAGAATAAATTATAGAGTATAAAGTACAAATTTTAAAGTATAAAGTATAAAGTATAAAGTATAATTTAAATTATAAATTATAAAGTATAAAATATAAAGTATAAAGAGTAAATTATAAAGTATAAACTACAAAGTTTAAGGTATAAAGTATGAAGTATAAAGTATAAAATATAAAGTATTAATTATAAAGTATAAAGTATAATGTATAAGTAGATAGTATAAAGAGTACAGTATAAAGTATAAAATATAAATTATAAAGTGTAAAGTGTAAATTATAAAGTATAAAACATAAATTATAAAGTATAAAGTACAAAATATAAAGTATAAAGTATAAGATATAAAGTATTAGGTTTAAAGTGTAAAGTATAAAATATAATGTATAAAGTATAAAGTATAAATTATAAAGTATAAAATATAAAGTATAAAGTATGAAGTATGAAGTATAAAGTATAAAGTATAAAGTATAAAGTATAAAGTATAAGGTATAAAGTATAAAGTATAAAGTATAAAATATAAAGTTTAAAGTTTAAAGTATAAAGTATAAAGTATAAAGTATAAAGTATAAAGTATAAAGTATAAAATATAAAGTATAAAGTATAAAGTATAAAGTACAAAGTATAAAGTATAAAGTATAAAATATAAAGTATAAAGTATAAAGTATAAAGTATAAAATATAAAGTATAAAATATAAAGTATGAAATATAAAGTATTTTGGAGCATAATTGAAACAATCTAGATCAATTTGTAAATCGATAAAAATAAAGCTTTCATAAGGTGCAATTTAAATTTGAAAAAATTAAATGTAGGACTTTTTTGCTCGATTATTTATTTGCCTAAGCATTTAAGCATTTAACTTAAGCAGGACAATTTTATATTCTGTTTAGCTTACAACTTAAAATATGTTTGTTTTAAACGGTTTCTAGGTATAAAAAATTACAAAATGAATTTTGTTCGATAATCATTTTTGTTGTTGTCTCTGAAGACTTTTTTGTTTTATGCTCTTTTCACATCAGACTCTCTTTCTCATTTTTATTACTATCACTGCTTTTCCGATTTTTCAAATTAGTGTATTTAACAGGTAAATGATTTTGAAAATATTGCTACTAAATAACAGACTAAATGAGGTTTTAATTGTTTTAGACAAAACAAATACATTTTTCCAAAATCAAAACACTTAGTGCATTTTGTGGCTCCAACACAAAAATTCCATTAAATATTTTCCCACAAATTTTATTATATTTTTACATTTCCATAATATGATGGTATAATTTGCTAAACTGCAGTGTCAGGCATATGATAAAAGTTTTGCCGAATTAGAGATGTGTCAATTAAAGGCTATAGGACGATTTAAAAGTTCATTAAATATTTATGCAGATTTGTATAAAAAACCTTTGAAGAATATATGGGTGAGTATTTAAAAAACATTTTTTTAAATAATTTAAATTTGTTTGGTTTTTCAAATTATTTCTCGGTTGGAAGCTCAACTGTTTCTTAAAAGTAATGATTTTCAATCTTTTTTATATAATGATACCTTTGATTTTTGTGCTTTTATTAAAAACTCAAATAGATTTTTATTTAGGAAAACTTTAGTATAAGATTTAGCGCATTTAGCGGTAATATTAATCACACGTGCCCCTTTGATAAAAGTTGAAAAACTTTTGAAGGAATCAAAATGACTTTAATTTCTTTTTGTTTAAATCTTTAATAATTTTTATTTTATTTTTTGATTGATAACATGACTTCAGTGTTAAAAATGTGGTTATCCAACGATTATGTGATTAAATGGAAATTTTGTTCATGCAACGATTTAAAAGTTCAAATGAAAATTTACTTAGTCTTTATAGAATAGAGTGATTAAAAAAGTACAAAAACAAATTATTTATTTTTTTTTTTTACTTTTCAATAAATTCATTTTTTTTGCTGTACACAGACACGTACCTACGTATGATGGAAATTAAACAATTTGTTAATCAGTCTTATAGTCTGTTGGCATTGTCTACATTTATTAGTGTGTTTTTTTTTTTTTTTTTTTGTAGAACAAAATTTATTCAAGTAAAAAATTTGCTGATATTTTGTTTTTTTCCCCTTGAATATTTTCCTTAAAACATTTAGTTTTTTTAAAGCGTCTTATTACAAGACATAATATACCCCAGTAGATTTTCAAATTAATTTAAAATCATAATATAACAAAATTGGAATAACAGCAAAATTATACAAGATTTTGTTTAAATAATGTAATTAGATAAAAAACAATTTTTAGCTCTTGGTAACTACTTAACTAACAATTTGGAATATTAAACAGTTTAACCCTTAAAAGAACAACATTTTTGAATATGGACAATTTATGTACATCATGAATTTCTTGAGGTATCCACATATGAAAAATCCATTAGGTCTTAGATTTGGTTTATATTTGGGCTTGAATGCAAAACCACACTGACGTTTCTACTTTAATTTTTTGAAATTAAAAAAAAAAAATCGTGATTTTATTCATGTTATTAATTTTGTAAAAATGAAAATATTTCATATTTTCTGTAATTTTGATTATACATATCTTTTGAATCGTACTTAAGGATTTTATTGATTTAAGTGTCATTATAAAGACAATTAATTTCTTTTTTTAAAATCATAATTAAAAAAATAAATCATTTTTTTTTTTAATTTATGTAAAAATTAAATGCACTTTTTCGTGATTTTTTAAAACTTTCCCTCTTTTAGATTTTTTATTTTTTTTAAATAAACGTAAAACTTGATATATTCACTAAACAATTCAATATAAGTTTTTTTGTGACAAGAAGCTGTAGTATTTTTAATTTTTTTTTTTCCAAAAAATATCAACAAATTTTTCCATACAAAAACTCAGTTGTTTGGACTAAAAACATAAAATTTGTTTTTACCAAATTTTTTGATTTATTTATAGAAAATTGAGAAAATATGTATCCCAATAGAGTTATATATGAATAATTAGTAAAATTGTAAAATAAACATCTTTTTAAAAAATTTTTGTTTAAGAAATTTTGAAAAATTGAAAATGTATTTATTCATCTCACAAAAAAAAAGAAGAAATCTAAATTGAATTGTTTAACCAATAAATCACTTTTTAATATGAAATAATATGAAAATTAAAAATCGTGTGGAATCGTGCAGAAATATAATTATTTTCAAATAATGAAAATCCGTTAAGAAATAAGGAAAATATCGTCTTTTTAAATATGAAGGCGGATCAATAAGTCCGTGACTTTTCGAACTTCCCTCGTAGTTATATGAAATGCAAGACTACTCCTATCAAGTACCACCTGTTAGTAGACTACTGACAAATTTGCTTCTGCCTCTAAATACGGAAAATCCAAAAATAAATTCATGTTTAGGGACCACAAGTCTGTCAAATGTTACTATTTAAGATTTTTTAAATAAAAAAGGTTCAACCAATGCCATATTGGATCCGCCATTTTGAATTTTTAATTTATTATTACAGAATCGTAATCAGCTTCTCCAAAAACTTTATATATGATATTTAGTTTTTACCTAAACCATGTATTCTAAATATGACCAAAATTTAGGAATCGTGGCCCAGTGTGCAGCTTAAAGAATCAATTTTAAACAGATATTCACATACATACATATTTAAATTCTTCTCTTCGTGCCGAGCAATGCTACAAATTTTACAGCTCCTCAAATAAAAGTGACCACTGAAATTAAGTTCCATCAGAATTAGAAAAACAGAAGTTTAGTTTATTTGAGCAGCCTTTTAAAGGTTAATTAATATTTCTTTTCTCTTTTTATTTCTAATAGCTTTATATTTTTGTTTTTAAAATAAACATAAAATAAATGCAAATGAGCTAGGAAAAATAATGTATTCTCTGTTTTTTCAGCGAACGTCGCTGAGTAAGTCAATAGCTGAATTTGATATAAATCCCATAAATATCGTATATTTTCATTCATTAAACAACAGCCAAACTTATGCAGAGGGGGGGAGGGGGGGTAGTAGTAAAAGATTTAAATACTCACTTGTTTGTTTTTGGTTATAAACACAGACATTATTTAGCATAACTACAAAAGAGTACAAATAGTTTCATTAGCATTAATTCCAATGAACTGACGAAAAGCAAAGACACGCTTTAACAAAACAATTGTTATAATGTCAGCAACAATGATTTGATAGAAGAAAAGGGAAAATTTTATATTATTTTAGAAGCAATGAAGCATAAAATTCCAAGAATTAAAATTAGTTCAAAATAAAACGTATGTCCTAGGGAATTGAAAATGATTAAGGTTAACATGAAGGTAAAGGGTGGGAATTTATTTATTATGTAAATAATATAAATAATGTACAATAGAGATACACAATAATTACATCTGGATAACAAAATTATTTGCGCAAAAAAAAAAAAAAAATTCCTGAAATTCATTATCAAATTATAGGAAATTTTTTAAAATTTCGCTTCTTCTGTTTGTTATGTATATGATTTAAAAAGAGTTTGAGTTAAATTTATCTCCAAAAACAAACATTTTGTCATTTGCAATCACTTTGTTAATTAATAAAAAATTCTTCTAATTTTTAGACAAAATTTCTTTAAGTTTAATGGGATTTTGCATTCGTTCCTATTTCCTTTTATTTGATTTCCTCTAACCTCAGTCAAGTGGTGTCCACTTAATCAGGGGTGATTTTCAGTTTTAAGAGATTTTTTGTTTAAAACACTTAGATTATGATAAATTACGAAGTCCCATGGACATTTTATCTTATTGTTTGTTGGCTCCATATATTTTACCAAAAAAAAAAAATCATTTGGAAATGATAAAAAAAAGAAAATTATTCGAGAAGGAACAGAACGAAAGCAAGAAATTTCAAGTATTTTTTTTTTTGTTAATGACTTGCAAAAAGCATTTTAATTGTTTTTATATATTTTAAGGGAATTTTTTGCCGCAGAAGCTTAAGATATTTAAGGATTTTTGTAAAGATTAAAAGAATGTTAAAGAGGATTTGTAGAGGAAGTGATAATATTGAAGGGAAAAAATAGCATAACTTTATAATTTTTGGAAAATATGTAAATAAATATTTTATGCGAAAAATATACGATGTCCAGCACATAGTCTGCCTAGTCCATATTTTAATCTACATCTGATATATAGTCTAGTCTATATTCTAAGCTATAGTCTAGTCTATAGTGTAGTGTATAGCTAGTGTATAGTCTAGTCTATAGTCTAATCTACAGTAAATTCTATAGTTTAGTTTGTAGTATAGTCTATGGTCTAGTCTATAGTCTAGTCTATAGTCTAATCTACAGTAAATTCTATAGTTTAGTTTGTAGTATAGTCTATGGTCTAGTCTATAGTCTAGTCTATAGTCTAGTCTATAGTCTAGTCTATAGTCTAGTCTATAATCTAGTCTAGTCTATAATCTAGTCTAGTCTATAATATAGTCTAGTCTATAACCTAGTCTAGTCTATAATCTAGTCTAGTCTATAATCTAGTCTAGTCTGTAATCTAGTCTAGTCTATAATCTAGTCTAGTCTATAATCTAGTCTAGTCTATAATCTAGTCTAGTCTATAATCTAGTCTAGTCTATAATCTAGTCTAGTCTATAGTCTAGTCTATAGTCTAGTCTATAGTCTAGTCTATAGTCTAGTCTATAGTCTAGTCTATAGTCTAGTCTATAGTCTAGTCTATAGTCTAGTCTATAGTCTAGTCTATAGTCTAGTCTATAGTCTAGTCTATAGTCTAGTCTATAGTCTAGTCTATAGTCTAGTCTATAGTCTAGTCTATAGTCTAGTCTATAGTCTAGTCTATAGTCTAGTCTATAGTCTAGTCTATAGTCTAGTCTATAGTCTAGTCTATAGTCTAGTCTATAGTCTAGTCTATAGTCTAGTCTATAGTCTAGTCTATAGTCTAGTCTATAGTCTAGTCTATAGTCTAGTCTATAGTCTAGTCTATAGTCTAGTCTATAGTCTAGTCTATAGTCTAGTCTATAGTCTAGTCTATAGTCTATAGTCTAGTCTATAGTCTAGTCTATAGTCTAGTCTATAGTCTAGTCTATAGTCTAGTCTATAGTCTAGTCTATAGTCTAGTCTATAGTCTAGTCTATAGTCTAGTCTATGGTCTAGTCTATAGTCTAGTCTATAGTCTAGTCTATAGTCTAGTCTATAGTCTAGTCTATAGTCTAGTCTATAGTCTAGACTATAGTCTAGTCTATAGTCTAGTATATACTCTTGTTTATAGCCAAATGCGAACTCTAAGATGAAGTCAATATTCTACCTTAAGGTCTATCTTATATTATACGTTTATCTGTAGTCTAACCTTTGTTTTAATTTTATAAGCAACATTCAGTTACTTGGTCACCCTTATTCTACATTGGAATTCTATTCAAATAACTTAAAAAAATATTTAACATTATTATGAAATTTTAATCTATTGTCGGCAAACACAATCAATAATTCCCCAACGTTTTAAACATACTCAAAATTTTGGGTCCACTTCAAAAAAGCTTAATATCTATTATAACAATAAAATATAAATATACCCATGCAGCAAGAAAAAAAATATTAAATAATTCTGTTCTAAATAGAACCAAACAACAAATGAAATAGACCATGTGAAAATGAAATAAAAAAAAAAAAAATAAAAAAAATAATAATAAAAAATATACCAAAATCCTGTCCATAAGGATTCATAATTTTCAGAGTAAACATTTTATTTAAAAACCTCAAACCCACAATGAAATATTTAAAATTATTGACAGATATACACTTACATACATAATCACATTCATATATAAACAATTTTCACATATGCATATGTGTGTGTGAAAATACTTATGTATTCATACATAAATATAATAATTATGTATCTGTCTGTTAATGGAAATTTGACCCTCATCAGTGTGAATGAAGTAGGAGTACATGGCAGTGGTAATGACTGGTTAGCAACCAAAAATGTATACATATGTAGTAGTAAAATCACTAAATACTAATACTTGCACATATGCACATATTTATAAATATTTATAAATATAAATACTTATACATGTATGTGTGTTTAATATTCAATATTTTGGATATTTAAAATCCCAAAGCCATGACCAGACTATGGTCATGGTGTTTACGTAGATGAAAAAAAAGAAAAAAAGAATCAAAAATTTTAACGTTTATTATTAAAAATATACTACAGCAATAACAATAATATAAAAAACATATAATCTAAATTCGCCTGAGTAAACTACATTCCAGGGTAAAGAACAATATTGATCTGAAAAGACACATTAAAGAGATGGAGAGAAAGGAAGCGAACTGAACAAAACAAGCCGAATAAAAGACCAGAAAAGAAGAATGACGTCAATGGGCAAATATTGAAAGCCTAGTGTATAGTCTGTTCAATATCTAAGTAGGTAGTCCTGGCTATAGTCTATTCTATCGACCGTGGTTATGGTTACGTTGACAATTTACGGTAGCGGCTTTTTTACCGTTCGTTTACGAAATTTAAATACACAAAATAAAAAAACACATAACGTCATTTATTAATTCAATACCCAACCGGTGTCAAATTGATGCCAATTGGTGTCAATTTTCGTTAATGATTTGAACATGCAGTGTTGAATTTATTTGAACACGTGAGGAGATGATTCACTATTGATACTTAAAAGTATCGTTTTCAATACATATGTGGTCGATTTTTCTCTAGGTGTAATATACTTAAACCTGGGGCACTTAAACACTATGTACTCAACATCTTCTACTTTCAAACAAAAAGGCCACTGTGGTGAATCATAGTTTTCATATTTATATTTCTCATCTGTAGTCAGGTCGAAATAAGCAATCCTCGACTTTGTCTCGGTTCTCTTAATTACATTTACGTAGTCTATATGGGTTGTGAAATTAAATAGCTTGCTGAACATATTTAACTGACCTTCTCGATCTAATAATTTCTTTATCATTCGGCTACTAATTTTTATTAACCCTAGTACCTCATTACACTTTACACCCCAAAGTAGTGAACTTAAAACTGATATTTATGTCTTCTATTTATGTCTTATCGTTATATGTAAACAAGGCACTGTATGGCATTTGGAAATTAGTCTATTGTGTATTATGACTCCGAGATAAGCGATTTGCTGCTGGGTTTACAATTGCATGGTTCCCAATTCCGGCAAAAAAAGAACTGTATTCTAAAATCAAGTTTATTTTTCTTATTTTTCGCAAAAATCGTACTTAAAAATTTAAGTATGATTTGTACTGAGGTATACCTAAAACAAATATAAAACTGGATTGATTTAAAAATTAAGAATAAAATACTTAATTTAAGTATGAAGATTTGAATACTAAGCACAAATTATACTTAAATCAAGTAATTGATTGTTGAAATTTGAAATTAAGTCTAACTTGACTTGAATTGAGAATAAAAATCTTATATTTATCTGTGAGATAATACGAGCGGATTCAAGTAAGGTAAGCATTTGGCACAATTATAAATAAAAATATTTATTAGAAATATTCCAACTTCATTAAAACCATGTTTATTGTGCAAAAGCGATTATATTTCTTGGTGTAGTTCAACATCCAAAGTATGCGTTAAATAGTGTCATTAAAGAAGTATTGGAACTGCGGCACATTTCTTCCTGAAAGGTGACACTTCTTTGATAGGAAAATGATATCATAATCGATTGTTATTACCTACATGAGGTGTCGCTTTAGATCAAATTTCTCTAGAAAATGTTGGCAGAGTGTACAACCATACTGAAAACATTCTAAATTTTTTAAAAAAATGCAGAAAATGAAAACAATTCTCCTTAGAAACAAATGATTTTCTTTCTGTTTTTTAAGAAAGCCTTGTCATTGATTAAGAAATTATGTCTTAATTTAAGTACAACTTCTACTTAAATATTCCTATGTATATTTACAAAGACTTTTTAATTTTTTTTTATGTTAGTAAGATGTTAACAGAAGGAGGAAAGGTAAAGCAAATTTAATTCTGCTCTCTTATAGATTTTTTTCGTATTGCAGGTTTTGTTATATATTTGTAAATATGTATACGTACATATATAAATAAATGTATAGATAGGAATTGTACTTAAATCAAGATATAATTTCTCAATCAATGAATTAGTATCTTTTGAAAAAAAGTAATTTGTTTTGAAAAATTAAACTGAAAAAAATATAAGTAAAATTTGTGAAAATGCTAGAGGTAAATCTATCTGATTAAAATAACTTGTATTTGTTTCAATTTCTTAATTTCATAATATATTTTAGAATCAATCACGATACCATTTCGATCGACCTCAAAGTTGAAATTTGATTGAAGGAGGATTTTAGAGGAAAACATGTTTTGAATAAGGTGGATATTCGATATAATTTATCTATATATAAAGTGCACAAAACAATACGTTTATAAGGTTTTATTTCTACAGGATTACTATTTCATTTCGAGAGGCAAAAAGGGAAACCTAAGTGGAAAGTTATACTTCAAGTACCAAAACTACCTAAGGATGCCAATTTAGTGAGGTTATAATAACAAAAATTTAATAAAAACTTAATAAATAATACATTTGAAAAAAATATATATTTCAATTAAGTTTTATATATGAAGTAAGCATGAAAATTCTAAAAACAAGCACTTTATGGATCAATTTAAGCAGGAATTCATCGCAATGCTTTCAAGTGAATTTTGGTAGTAATTGTAATTCGATTATTCTGAAATCAATTCATTAAATTTTAAAAATATATATTTCAATTAAGTTTTATATATGACGCAAGTATGAAAGTTCTAAAAACAAGCACTTTATGGATCAATTTAAGCAATAATTCATCGCAATGCTTTCAAGTGAATTTTGGTAGTAATTGTAATTCGATTATTCTGAAATCAATTCATTAAATTTTAAAAATATATATTTCAATTAAGTTTTATATATGAAGTAAGCATGAAAATTCTAAAAACAAGCACTTTATGGATCAATTTAAGCAGGAATTCATCGCAATGCTTTCAAGTGAATTTTGGTAGTAATTGTAATTCGATTATTCTGAAATCAATTCATTAAATTTTAAAAATATATATTTCAATTAAGTTTTATATATGACGCAAGTATGAAAGTTCTAAAAACAAGCACTTTATGGATCAATTTAAGCAATAATTCATCGCAATGCTTTCAAGTGTATTTTGGTAGTAATTGTAATTCGATTATTCTGAAATCAATTCTATTTATGCCCACTTTAAGTAGCAACTTAGTCTAAAATCAAGACAAGATATCTAAAAACAAGAAAAATTTTAGATTAATTCATTTTACAATAGGCTTAAATAAAACCAATATTAAGAATTTGCTCTTGGTTAAATAAAATCTGTACTAATCGTACTTTTGACACCGCTCCGGATTGATTTAAGTACGTATTACTCAATATATTTTTTATAACCTACACCACCATTATGTGTTTGTACTGATGTTTGTAACGCATAGAAAAAGTTATACAAGACCCACCTTAAAGTATATCAATCTACTTAGAATCACTTTTTAAGTCGATCTAACGATGTCCGTCCGTCCGTCTGGATGAGTCGCAATTTTAAAGATCGGGTCGCATTTTTTAAGATAATTCAATGAAATTTGGCACGTGGAACTTTTATGATACAAGGATGAATTCAATTGAAATTGGTTGTGATCGGTCTATTATTTCACTTAGCCCCCACACAAATGTCCCTCGGAATAGTGTTTAAACACTCAAAAATAAGAAGATTTTAATGAAATTCGGTTCTGTACAAGTATTACTCTTTGTACTAAATTTTATGAAGATTGTGGACCATAGGCCCTACATAAACCCCTCTTCCGAAAATCACTTTAATTTCACGCGAATGTTAGTATCACGTTAATAATCGACACAAATAAGTTTCATGTAAGTAAAAAAACTTTGCCAGACTTTTTGGGAAGCGGTACATAGTTTACCATTAGCTCTCATATAAAATAAAATCATCTAGATTTTAATATCAACGCATTATTCTGTATTTGTATATAATATTTTACATTTAGTAAAATTGGCTTCGAATTTTTATGCTTGTACACAATGGTGTAGGGTATAATATAGTCTTCTTTCTCGTTTAGTGAGTGTTTATTTTCTCACGTTTTCTATGACTGCTTATTTTACCAGCTGCAAACAGTTTTCTTACATCCATGAAATGATGATTAGCACAGTATTGTTTGCCAATAATCTATTCAGTATTCTGGTATATATATAGCCTAACTACTCGTATAATACTTTGAAATACCTTTTGATTCAAGAAAAAAAATTCTTTCATCTTTTAAATGAAATTTATTTTTGTTTTCATTACTCTTTCCAAATTACGTAAAATTTAAATTATTAACGCAGTTTGCACCCAAAAATAACCAACGTGTCTGTCTACTCCCTTTAGCGTTTTGAAATCTTAAATATTTTAATAACATATCTAGTAATTCCCTTATGCTAACACCCACACACTTATAGATAAAATCGTTACATAACATTAAGTTGTAACTCACCTCAATTTGACTATTAATAGACATACATCTCAATTATCCATGTACTTAGCGTGTAGGTTTACTTTTGCTGGCAACAAATCTGCACTCGTGCCGCACTTACATTTTGTAATCAATTGAAATGCAAATGAAGTGAATGGTGAAGGGTTGCAATACAGTTTTAGTTAGCAAATATATTGGTGAATGCAACTAACCTCTCTGATTGAAGGGCACAAGAGCTAGAGGTATTTATAAATGTATTTAAGAGTGTTATTGTGTACCTGAGCGCACATACTTTTATGTCAATGATTTTAATCATACCAACACCTTTTCACTTCCGTTAATTTGTTGGATTTTTTTTTTTTCCTATAAACACATAAAAGAAGAGGAATACTGAAGGTTTTCCTTCCAAGTTGAAAAGGGTCATGAAAGAAATCAATAAATTTAAAGTAGGATAAAGAGTTGGTGATGAGAAGATAAGATTGAGCTAAAAATTTAAATAAAAAAGTGAGCGCTGGTTGAGAGCAAAGGTTAAAACTTTATGCTAAAGAATTTAGAAATAAAAAATTATTTCTGTTTTGAAAAAAAAAAAAAAAAATATGGTTATGTGCTGAAAATTCTTTGTAGTTTTTTACACAGTTTTCAATTTTATTTCTCTCAAATATTAGGCTTTTAAGTTGCCTCAATTTCCACCACCAATATTTCATTTTCAGCACAATTTTGCAACATTTATGAGGCCTAACGACAGTTGAAAAGACGTGTAGATAGACAGTAGCTAAAATCAACGCTGCACTAAAGTTTGTCAAATGCTTTTAAAATTTAATAAACCTAACGAGTCCTCTGAGAGAAATAGAACTAAAAACATCGTTTTTTTTCCATCTATGAAACAACTAAAGGCTGCTGAATTGACAGTTTGTGGCAGCAAAAAATTTAGTTTGCCTGAAAAAAAAATCCATAGTGATGATGACAATATTCAATCAAGAGTAAAAGATAAAAAATTGATGGGAAAAATTTTAGATGCCAGGAATTAAAATGAAGCAAAAAAGGAAAAAATAAAAAATAAAAAGTATTTTGGGGGCAAAATGAAAAAAAGATTATTTTGTTGAAATTAATAATACAAGCAAGAAAAAAGAGACACAGAACTGAAATTTAGTTTTTAAAATTATTTTTTTAAGTTGCCTTAAATTAATTATGAATCTGTAAATTTTTATTTTTGAAGCACTTTTTAATTTCAAAATAACACAACTAGTGTTTATTTTCCGTTTAAAAAGTAATTTTCTTAAAATAATTATTTTTTCTAGAATTCCCGAAAAATTCTTTACTTTAAAAAGCGTTATACCTTCCTTTCTTGTTTGTCTATATTGAAACATAATTATTTTTTTTCTTATTTTAGTAAGCTATTTTTGTAGTTTTCGCATAAAGTCAAATAAAGCTATTGAGGCAATTGTCTTGAAAGCTTTTTTTTGTTCCGTGTGCTTTTTTCTATTTTAGGACACACAAATTTTAATTATAAATTGCTTAAGTTGAATTGTGATTTAAAATTGATTCGCACAATTCTTAAAAGCTATTATACGTATTAATTTTATTCCAAAAATCTATCTTCTATTCTATTCTTTTTGGCTTCTTTCCCCATTCTACGCATGCAAAAAGTATCATTGAAAAAAAAAAATTGAGTAAGAGCTTTGAAATAACTAGGGACAACAGCTGTTGTTTGTGTTCTTTTTTCCACTCAAATATGAGACAGGAAATATAGTATATGTATGAAAAATTAAAAGTGAGAAAACAGAAACCAATTATTATGCAGCATGGCTTTTAACTTTTTAAAATTCACTTGAAACACTTGCGAAATAGAAATGAAAGCAAATAAAATGGAGCAATAAGACCTCCTAAAAAGAGCGATATTTAAAAGAAACAGCCAATATGAAAGTGAATTCCTTTCTTGAAATTTACCAGTTTGAATTTCATATTGTTTGTTTTTGCTGTTTTTGAAAACTTAAATTAAAAAAAAAGAACTACAGTTTTCTAAAACTAAAAATTAAAACAAATTCTTGTCGACTTTTTCCAGACTTTAAAATTTATATATTTTTTTCAATTTCATTTAACTGTATTCCAACATAAAATTTCCTCGAAATGTCTACTTCAGCTTCCAAACCATTTTTTTTCTTAAATAAACTACTTGATCCTTCTTCATCCCCCTAACAACTTAAGCAAATTTTCATCTAATAATTGTATTTATTTACAAATAAATATTTGTCATATTCTCCTAAAATCTTTATTGAAATGAATTTCATATTAAAATAAATATTATAACAATAATAATAACAATAGAAAATATGTATGAATGTATGTATATATGTATGTATGTAAGCATTATACATTTGCATGTAAGCATTATACATTTTCAACTACACTTACTAAAGCTAACAAAGCCTAAAAGTATGCTTTAAATGTGTGTATGAATATTCTAGACAATAGATAAACAATTAGACAGAAGAAAAATATATTTATTTGCTATAAATAAATTAAATAATATAATCAAATGACATTGTATTTGTTTTGGGTGTCAGAGAAAGTGGTAGCATAAAGTAAATGAAAATATATAAAATAAATAAATAAACAATAGTTAAAAGCCTAAAAGTAGGCATAATATTATTACTAAAAAGTGTTACATTGAAGCAAATCCTAAAGCAAAATGAAAAGCTGAAATAAACAAATTAATTATTTGAAGCAAAAAAACTTTTGAATAATTGTAGAGCAAATAAAAGTTTTAAATACTATTTTAGTCTTAAAGTAAAATAAAAATATAAATGGGAGTAATTACAGAATTCAAGAATTCTAAAATATGAATTATAAAACATATTCCTTTTTTATATCAGCAGCTTATACATTTTATCTTTTGATTTATATATTATACTTAATATTTTATACTTTATATTTTTCTTTATACTATATACTTTTTACTTTATACTTTATACACCATACTTTATAACTCATTCTTTATATTTTATACTTTGTACTTTATACTTTGTATTTTTTACATTATGCTTTATACTCTATATTTTATATTTTATACTTTATATTTTATACTTTATACATTATGCTTTATACTTTATACTTTGTTATTTATACTTTGTACTTTATATTTTTTACATTTTACTTTATACTCTATATTTTATACTTTATACTTTATATTTTATACTGTATATTTTATACTTTATACATTATACTTTATACTTTATACCTTATACTTTATACTTTCTACTTTATACTTATACTTTATACTTTGTACTTTATACTTTATACTTTATACATTATACTTTATAACTTATACTTTATATTTTATACTTTGTACTTTATACTTTATACTTTGTACTTTGTATTTTTTACATTATACTTTATACTCTATATTTTATACTTTATACTTTATGTTTTATGCTTTATACTTTATACTTTATTATTTATACTTTGTACTTTATATTTTTTACATTTTACTTTATACTCTATATTTTATACTTTATACTTTATACATTATACTTTATAACTTATACTTTATATTTTATACTTTGTACTTTATACTTTATACTTTGTACTTTGTATTTTTTACATTATACTTTATACTCTATATTTTATACCTTATATTTTATACTGTATATTTTATACTTTATACATTATACTTTATACCTTATACTTTATACTTTCTACTTTATACTTATACTTTATACTTTGTACTTTATACTTTATATTTTATACTTTATGTTTTATGCTTTATACTTTATACTTTATTATTTATACTTTGTACTTTATATTTTTTACATTGTACTTTATACTCTATATTTTATACTTTATACTTTATACATTATACTTTATAACTTATACTTTGTACTTTACATTTTTTACATTTTACTTTATACTCTATATTTTATACTTTATACTTTATACATTATACTTTATAACTTATACCTTATATTTTATACTTTGTACTTTATACTTTGTACTTTGTATTTTTTACATTATACTTTATACTCTATATTTTATATTTTATACTTTATATTTTATACTTTATACTTTATGTTATATACTTTATACTTTATACTTTACACTTTATAATTTAACTTTATAGTTTATACTTTATATTTTATACTTTATGTTTTATACCATAAAAGTAAAATTTATAATTTAAAATTTATAATTCCTTGAAATTTTCGTTACCTATTTTTAATTTTTTATACATTTTATTTTCATATTCATATATTATTTTCCCTTTGTTGTTGCTTTTTAGCTCCTTAAGTTATGCTTTTGAATATGTTTTATGCTAAAAAAATATATAGCCAAAATGTTTATTAACAAAAAACCCTAATCAAAATATAAGGCTAGTGAAGTTTGTTAAAGAAAAAACTTTTTTTCATATTATTTCACTCTAGCAATCGAAAAAACTCGTTTGTTTTATAAAAGGATGACCACTAATACTGCATTGCATACTTTTTGGCGTAGACTTGAATTTATTTTAAGAACTTTTATGCTGCAATGACAGCTGGTTGTCGAAAAATATTTTGTGTTATAAAAAAAACCCTGAAAGAAACTTTTTTGATTAACTTAATTGCAATACTTTTTTTGGTTCTTTCCACTCTCTTTGGCTTTTGGTTGTTTTTTAAACTTTTGTGTGACCTTTAAAGGAAGGCTTTAAAAGGAATAAAAAAAAAAATATATATATTTATAAGAGAATTAAAGAAAAACTATATTTTCTTTGGGTTATAACAAAGAATTGCCAAGAAAGTAAAAGTTATGAACAAAATTACCAAAGTTGTTGTGTTTTCTTTTTCTTTTTATTTTTATTGTTTAATTTCCTATACATTTCCAAAAGATTTTCTTTCTTAAGGGACAACAATCAAGAAAAGTTTATTTTCTTTTTTAGTGTGTTATGCCGTAGACATCTTTAGTTTTGTTTTTGTTTAGGGGGGGAGAAAATAAAAAGAAAATAATAGTTTTGAGGGCTCGGTGATTAACTTGGGGACTTCTGGCAGCCAAACAATTACAATTATAAGACGCCTGAATATAGGCTTTAATTTTGTTCTTTTTATATTTGGTTTTTTTAATGTTATTTTTCGCTTGTTGTTATGTTTTCATTATTTCATACCCTGTTTTCGTTTTATGCTTGCAATATTTTTAACCGAAAAATTGTATTTAACAACAGGAAAATATTTATGTAGTTTAGTATACTTTTAGGAGTGGGGAGAAACCATGTTTGCCAGCCAGCCAAAATTAATTGTTCTGCGTATAAAATGTTTGCTTTTCATTTATTATTCTTTAGTTGAATTCTCGTTTAAATACTACAATAATAAAATGGAACAACATAAGAGGTGGAAGGGGCTAAAGGGCAGAAATAAAGAGAGGGAGTATAATATAGTTAAAGGCCAGTTGTTGTATGAAGTAAAAACATCAGTTAAATGCAAACGTGGCAGATTTAATTGTCCAGTTGATATGTGTAAATTACTGCTGAGGGATTTTTTTCATGTATAAAATGTTTTTATATTCATTGATCTCCTCTCCTATGGTTTTTGCTTTTAGTTTAAAAACTTCAATCAGTAGGAAATATTTGATTACTAGGAATATATAGTTAGTTAAAGGGAAACTTAAGTTTATGAGCAACAATTTGGGGAAAAAATGTGTATAGTTTTCAAAATATTTAAAATCAATACAAAATATTTTCTTTTAAAGCTAAAATTTTCTAAAGATTAATTATCCAAACATCTTTTTGAAATCTCTAAAGCTTTAAACTGTTTTAAAATAGAAAATATTTTCTCTAAAATTTATTTGTATAAATATTTACTCAAACATAAAAAAATGAAATATTAGCTATAAAATAATATGCAAATTTTATACTTAGCTCTCAGGCTTACAAAAAATCAAATGCCATACATATGTTAAGTTTTTAAGATTTATTCTGAGAATTTTTAAATTTCTTAAAATAAAAAAAAACAAAGTAAATAAAAGAGTATAAAATAAAATAACAGAAATAATAAAAATATTCAACAAATATTTTAAATATAAATAAGGTGCAAAGCGACTAGGAAAATGTACATAAAATTGTCTCTTTTTTAAATCAAAATATAAAATGAAAATATGAAAAATTTTCTAGACTTGTGAAGATTTTCAACATATAAATAAAAATGTTTACATAAATATATAAATATAAATAAATGTATATAAAAATAAGAAAATCTGTATATTTGTCGGTATTTTTTTTAAGAAATATGATCCAGCAGACACACATGGTTTTATGTATAGAGCATATAAATCTAACAAGCATAAAATGTAAAAAAAATTTAAAAAAATAAACCCAGCAAATAAAATAGTTTATTGAAATATTGCTAAAGATTATTTGTATTAACTTATGTTTTATAAATACAATTTTAACTAAAACAAAATAAATTATTTAAAATATAAAAATTTTTAAATCAATACAACAAATTTGTTCTATTGGAATATTTATAAATCCATACTAGTTTAATACAATTTCTTAAAATATCATATAACCTGAAGTCTTACTCTTCATTTGCCATTTTAATTTAACTTTTATCTTCAATTGTTTAAAAGTTACACTAAATTTTAAACAAAAAGTGTCCAATTAATATTAATCATACGTATAGTAGCACTTAAAAAAGTTTTGTTTTTTTTTATACATTTTTAGCAATTTTTCTTAAGGAAATGTTAAGTTAACCTATAGAAATGAAAGATTTCTTTGCATTTATATTAAGCCAACTGAAATCTTTTTATGTTGATTACTTAGTTTTATAGAAAGAGTGACAAATTTTTATTAATGATACGTTTAGTAACACTTAAAAAAATTTTCGTTTTTTATAAATTCTTATCATCTGACAACTCATTACATACAATATTTTCTGCATTGATTGCAATTCTATGATCCCGTTTAAATACAATACGTAATTTTTTATGTAAATTTTAGTATAGTTTGAAAAATACAATTAGAATTATGATGTAACTGGTTGATTGTAGTTGAATATTATTTTCAGAAAAAGGAAATACAATTAGATAAAATAAAAATTGTGGAAAAACTTAAAATATTGAATATTTTTAGATAAGCAATTTTAATTTGATGCTTTAACTGTTTCATATAATAAAAAACTAAATATTTTAATAATATTTTTAACCAAAAAGGATCAGGAAAAAACCTCAACAAATGTAGATAATTCGACAATCCCTATTGGGATCTGCCATAAAATATCTGCACGCAGAGAAAAAACATGGTTACATTATTATCACTATAACAACATTATGTTCTTATTGTTAATTTTTTTGAATTTTAATAACTCTATGTTCATGATAACAATATTTTTGTTTGAGTTTTGTCATTTAATGTTTATATTCAATAAAAACTTTAATATGGTTGACTGCAAAAATTATATGTTTTGAAATATTTTTAACAGAAAAAACAGAAAAATTTATTAATATGCAAATTAAATATTTGAAATATTTTCTTTTGTTCTTTAACCATATTCTGTTTTTAAATCATATTAGTATTATTATTATTCTAATGACAATAAAATGTTTCAAATAGATAAAATACTTATTCTTTTCATAAACTTTAAACATATTTTGTTTTTAAAATATGTTTGTTCATTGTAATTATCATTTAGAATAATAATAATAATATGATAAAATAAAATAATAATAATATGACAAGTTTGTATAATTATATGATAACATGGGATAATAATATGGTAAAATGGAATAATAATATGAGAAATGACATAATAATATTATAAAATGGAAACATAATATGATAATGTAGTATAGCAATATAATAAATTGGAATAATAATATAATAATATCAAATCAAAATCTGATAGAATGGTATAGTGATGTAGTAAGATTGTTCAAAATCATAACATGAAAAAACAAACTAACAAATGGTATAATTATATTATAAAATGGAATCATAATATGAAAATGTGGTATAATAATATAGAATAAGATAGAATAATATAATAAAATTAAATCATAATCTGATAGAATGGGATAATAATGTAGTAAAATTGTTCAATTATATGTAAAACTAGAATCATAACATGAAAAAAAACAATATGACAAAATGGAATCATAATAATTATTACTTATAATCATTTCTATTTTTCGCTGTGATCATATGTTTCAATCATAATATGTTGCTCTTAAATTATTGTTACTACAACTATATTTTTTTCTACGTGTATATTCCAATAATATTCCGAATCCAAATACAGTTTTGTTACAAATTAGCTCCTTAATTTTTCTGAAAATTAAAAGAATATGTAGAAAAAGATATTCGAAAAACATTTTCAATTAACCTTTTGTTACATTTTATATTGATATTTAATTATGTTAATAATTAATTAAATTAATTTCATAATGCGTTATAATTGCCATTTTACATAAAATGACACTTCCTGAAAAAATTCCAAAAAAAAAAGAAAAATATTTTGAAAACCTACCATAAAAATCAGTAAGTAAATAAACTAATAATAAAAAAAAGACATAAACATTTTTAAAATAAATTTTAAATTTGCTATATGCGGGCAATTTTGTAAAAGTATGAAATACTAATGCAGAATTATGCAGAATTTTTGGAATCTAGTAAAGTGATCTTTTTAGTTGTTGGTAAGTAAAACAATTTAATATTTGTTAAATCGTAGCAAGAATTTAATATCAAATCATCATTACTCTATAGCGAATCCGGATAATGTTTAAAGAACAAAAAGGTAAATATGATTTGAATATTTTTGAATATTTGCACTGAACGTTTAAGAGTTTTGCAAAATCTTAGATTTTCTTTTTTATTTTTTTAATTTTTGCAATAAAGATTTTTGAATAAATGTTTCAAAGGCTTAAAAATTTCTTGTATTTTATTTTCTATGCAATAATACAGATTTAGTTAAGATTTGAATCGATTCAATTAAAACACATACCATATTATACCTGTTATTTATTTGATTAGAAAATTAATTGACATTTATATAAAAAATCTATTTCTTTTCCTTAATTAATATTATCATTTTGATGATTGGAGAAATTTCTAACAAAATTTTAGTTGATATAAACAATTTTATAATTAAAATCGATTTTCATTTTTTTCTGTGATACCAAACATATAAATGTTCTTACTTAGCAATTTACAAAATTTTTGTATTCTACATCATCCTTTATCATCTTTTTTAAGGAATGGTAACCAGAAACTGCAGACATTTGGAATTATGTCCATAAACTACAATTGATATGTGTATATAATTTTTTTTTTTCATAAAATGTTTTCCTTTTCGAATTTTTTTAAAGCTGTCAATATTAAAAAAAATAATACTAATTTTGAATCAAAGAATACAACTAGAAGTTTATGTGAGAGGCAGTTTTAACTAAATTTAATTTTTTTTTTTCAAAACACAAAAACAAAATATATGTGACTACAAGTATTTTGTTATATCATAAATTAGGTTTTCGACAATTGAACATTCAAAACATAGAATACAACTTCTAGTTGTATTATATAGAATACATATGTGAGAGGCACTTCAAACTAAATTAAAAAAAAATTACTCATTTTTTTCAAACTAGAAAAATAAAATGTATGTGGCTACATGTATTTTGTTGTATCATGAATTAGGTTTTCGATAATTGAATTAGGTTTTTGTATCTCACATAAACTTTTAGTTGTATTCTATGTTTTGAATGTTGATTACATAGAATACAACTAGAAGTTTATGTGAGAGGCACTTTAAATTAAATTGAAAAAAAAAAAATACTCATTTTTTTCAAACTAGAAAAATAAAATGTATGTGGCTACATGTATTTTGTTGTATTATAAATTAGGTTTTCGATAATTGAATTAGGTTTTTGTCTCTCACATAAACTTCTAGTTGTATTCTATGGTTGATTATATTAATAAAATAATGTCATTAAATTTTTACTATAAATTAAAAAAAAAATTTATTGGAAAATGTTATCGAATATTTTTTTTTTATTCCATAAAGCCCTATTTTGGGTATTCTGAGAGTTTATATTTACCCCCAGCTTAAAAATAAATAGTGGTCAATATTCTCTTTTCGAGGAGATATGCCACCCCTTATTTTTACTTCCCTATATAAATGGAGTTAAATTTGTTAGTGTGAAATTGATATTATTATGGAGTGGGAACACTAAAAAGAGGATCTCAAAAGTATTAACGGCAATCTGTGTCTGCGGAAAGACTATTTATGTTAGATATAACTTTTTACTCTATTGTATCTTCACCTACTATTTCGGTTACTCGAAATCTTTTTTCAAAGTAGCTACATATCCGAAATTTATTCAAACTCTACTAAAATCACATTAATAAGATCACATTTCCTTTGTATGTATTCTTACACAATTTCTTGCTGGGTTTACTTCTGTTCCATGTTCTATGATATCTTCCAATTTCTTTCTTCCATGTTCTACACCGGAAATCTATACAAGAATACAAAAATGTATACGAAAGCAATGAAATATAAATATGTATAGAAAAAGCAGGAAATTTGTTTATAAATAAATTCATATTAAATCATATACATACAAATGCCTTAAAGATATGCTAACATCTACAAATTTATTTATAATGTGCTATAAGAATATTACATACTTTAAGGGAATCAAATAAGAAAGAAGAAGGAAAATTCTAACTAAAGCATGAAAAATAACTATCTTTAATTTAAACTTTGGCATAGAAAACATGAAAAATATAGGTAAAAAATATTTGAAGAACAAATCTATTATATATAAATTATTGCATACCTGTAGGCATTTTATATAAAATATAGTATGAAAGTACATATCATAGAGTAATAAGTAGATATTTATATGAGAGAAAAAAACCTGATTCAGTTGTCGAAATCCTAATTCATACAACAACAAAATACATGTAGCCACATATATTTTGTTTTTGTGTTTTGAAAAAAAATGAGTAATTTTTTTGAAATTGCTTCCCACATAAGCTTCTAGTTGTATTCTATGGTACATATTTTTATATATTTTCAATATGCTAAAGGTTTCATTTTTCTTTCCTTTTTGGGTTTTTTTTGTAAATGTTTATTTTTTATTAGAAATATATGTGAACGGAAAACTGTTGTAATATATTTGTTTAATTTTGGCCTAAAATAGTATAAATTATTCAAAAGATATTTAAAGGCATTGAGGTAAAGTAATTTATATATTTCTTTAGCTATTTTTTTATTTTATAACACCGTACTATAGCATTTTTTATACATGAGTCAAACTGAAAAAAGGAAAAAAATGAAAGTAGAGAAAATGTTTAATAGTTTTTGAATTCGTGTTCATATATCCTTTTAAAAGGATTTTGAAATTTAAAAATAATTAAATTTAAAAATAATTCTTTATGAAGTATTTTAAAATCTGCCGATATGATTATCAAATGATAGAATATGATTAAGAAATTTCAGCGAAATTTTTTGCTTTAACCCTTTGGGTCTTTATAGTGTCAAAAATGTCCTACAAATATTTTATTCATAAATATTCTTGATATTTTCTGACAAATTATGCTGAAATTCTATTAATTTTTAAAACATCATAATGAATTTTCTAAATCCCACATTTTTCTTTCTTTAGCTTCAACGGATCAAATTTTATAAAAAGTATGAAGTATGAAAAAAAAAGTTTTCAAATATATGCTTTTTTTTGCTCTGTGTAGTCAAAAATAGTAATTATTACAATTTCATTATTACATTAATACGTATGAATTAAATATGTTTAAAAAACATAGATTTCTATTCGAAAATTATATATCTACAAAATATATTATAATTTAAAAATATTATTTTTAATTCGAATTGTAGAATGTCCAGCAAATCGTTTGACAGTATCAAATGACTCGAGGAAGTACTTGGGTACTTCGGAATGTTAAATAGTATCAAAAAAGTACTATAGTATCAAATTTTCCATCTCTGCTTGTATGTTTTTTATTAATTTCAAGAGCATAATAAAAGAGATAAAAGAACGCGTGTTTAGGTTTATTTATTAAACTGATTATTAAAAAAAAATAACTTTTTCTGGCCTTATTTTTTGGGGCATTTTGCCCTTTTTCTCATATCCTGGCAACACTAATAATGAATATAAAATTAAATAAATAAAAATACTCAACTTATCATCGTTTAAGCTTTCAAATATATTTTAAAATTTTCCAAATAATGTTTTCATACTACACATTATCTTATATTTAAATACAATACCTTCAAAAAGGTCTATCTTGGTTTTACATGCTCAAAGTCTAAATAAATTTAAAATTAAATTTATAATTTTGTTCTTAGAAGTAATTTTCAAATCTTTGTATGTATTAAAGTAATAAAGTTAAAACCATAAAGCTTTGGTACTTGAAACTGGATATTAGTTTCTTTAACATATATTATTTAGGAAATAATTTGTTGGAAACTTTCAAGCATTTAAAGAGATTAAATATTCTAAGGATATTTTTTGCAACTTTTATTTGGATTATTTTAACAAAAACTTATTCAAAATAATGCCAAAAATTTTCTTCTTTCATTTGATATCCACATCTACCTTTAATAGCAATTAGAAAGTAACATAATAAAAAATTAGTCTTATGAATTTTCCGAAATTTTAAGGTCCTTTAAAAAGGAAAAACGCACAGGAGATGAAAAAACTAAAATGCAGTTAAACTATACTAAGTGTATATTTTCCCATTTATATGGAATTTATCACATGTGTTTTGAATTTTTGTTGTACGTTGTAATATAAAAGAAAAAAAATATATATATTTTTGTTTTAAACAAATTCACAGTATGATGAATTTGTAAAATGGACATCCATTATTTAACAGTAATTTGAGGCAAAAAAAAAAAATTGTAAAATCTATAGCACACTTTTAGGTTAGTGTTTTTAGAATTAAATATTAGTTACAATAGTAAATTTTAGAATATTTTCCAGATTATTTTAAATTATTTAATAGAAAACAGAGATTTTATTTTAAAAAATGTGCAGGTTTTTAAAAGAAATATTAAATGCAAAATGCAATACATAGTAAGACTTTTAAACGAAAATATAAATGGAAAATAATCACAAAAAATTAATCTTGATAATTTTACGAAATTTTAAGGTCCTCTAAAAGGGAAAAACGAACACCAGATGTAAAAATTAAAACGCACTTATACCATATTAAGTGTATTTTCCCATGTATACTCGTATTGAATTTATCATATGTGAGAAAATTTTTGGATATATTTTTGTTTTAAACAAATTCTCAGTATGATGAATTTGTAAAATGGACATCTATTATTTAACAGTAATTCTAGGCAAAAAAAAATTGATTGTAAAATCTATAGCATACTTTTAGGTTAGTATTTTTAGAATTAAATATTAGTAAAAAAAATAAAAATTAAAATATTTTTCAGATTATTTTAAATTATTTAATAGAAAATATTAAATTTATATTTTCAAAGAAAATATAAATGGAAAATAATCACTTGTATTTATACTTTTTAATTTTATAAAGAAAAGTACAAACAACCTAGCTGGTTATATATCTTTATATATAACCAATGTATTACCATATGAATAAATAGAATCCACATTTTTCCGAAGTCCTGTAGATTTTGATTTAAAACTTTTAACAACGCTTGTCGATTCGTGCTTTGGGATTTGAGAAAAAATTGGTCTAAAATCAAGACTTTCATATAAAATGGGTCGAATTCGGGAGGGTGTGTACCATGACCAATTAAGTTATTGGGCTTGTTTTTTATCTTAAAGTCATCTCTGTGAAGTTACCTTTCAGAAATTTTATTTTAGATAAAAAAGAGTGTAGATAATTTTTCGGCTAAAAAAAAAATATATAAAAAGTCGTCTTTTTTGCAATTTTCAAATTCAAAATCGTTTATTTTTGGACTCGGTAAAGATATCGACTAAACATTTTTTTTCAATAGATAATTTTGTTATTTAACTAGTTAAGAAAAAAAACTAATAAAATCGGTCGGAAATACTAGGATATATATGAAAAAAACTGGACCAAGAACATGCAAAATTATGGTGCTTAAAAATTTAAACACAACTCGAAAACTATAAGAGATAAATAGGACGTGTAAGCATGTCTTTTATAGGTCTTATCAGAGCCTACAACAATATATAAATATTTAAAATCGGACGAGAAACAAAAATTTGGCAAGTGATTAAAAATTTTTGATGTCAAAGGTACCTAACTTTGTGCCTCCTTAGCTCCGCTCCTGAGGGGTTTGTTGTGCCACACTTCCAAACTTAATATTGTACACTCCTCTGCTATGCCTGTACCAAATTTCATGAAAATCCAACCGGCCGATCTGAAGTTAGAGATTTATTTCCAAAAAATTTCGATTCTGCCCCACTGTGGGGTGGAAAATGGAAATTGGTACTTTTTTCTTTGTAAAAGTACTTTTCAGTAAATAAATTTACCGGTATAATAGTTGGATAAAAGTTCTGAATGAATTAGAAATCAAGGAAGGTGGTGCTTAATGGTTAGTTTTTACCCTCTTATGGTACCAAAAGTGGAAGTTTAATAGTACTTTTTTATATATTTTTGAGTTTATATCCACAAAAAGTGGTATTTCTGAATTTCGCATACTATGAACTTAAAAGCATAAATTTAAACTTGAGCCTGAGAAAATGGGAGCAAATATTTGTTACTTTTCGTTATGTTACTTTTTCGTTTTTTTTAATGGTACTTTTCGTAGTTTCTATATTATTGAACAGAGAATCATGAAATTCAACATGTTCCTATGTGGGCAAGAATTCATAGGAGGGCCTTTGTGGTACATTTTCATTATTTATATGGTACTCTTTTAATTATCTTTAATATTGTGCGAAGTAACAGGGAATTAAATATAAGCGGTACTGATTGAACGAGATTCTATATGATTCTCTAATAGTACTTTTAGAATTTCCACAAGATGTGATTTTATGATAATTTTCTGTTCCTTAAAAGGTTTTTTTAATTTGTTTTTTGTAATATTTAACTTAGAACAATTAAGTTAAACACATGGCCCTAAGTGAATGAGAATGAAAGAACTTTGTGGTACTTTTTTATTCTTCAAATACTTGCTTCCAAGTGACTGAGGATCTACAGAAGGGTACTTTGTAATAATTTTTGTTACCCAAATGGTACTTTTTTACTTTTTTTTTAATTATTAATTTATAAATATCAAATTAAAGATATACGGTTTTACGTGGGTGATAAGCCACAATTCCTTTGTATATTTTAAACCTACAAACACAGGGACAAATTATGTCACATTCTTTATTACTAAAATATTTCACTACTTAAAAATAAGAAATAAATAATTTCGTACATTTTAACTTTAGTATGTACAAAAAATTTATTTTGGTACTTTTTAGGTAACCCACAGTTATTCTGAACTAAAAAATAGATTTTAAAAAGTATTACTTTCTAACCACTGTTAAGTCGAACATGTTGTGGTACTTTTTGGAAATCATATTATTTAGTGTTTAAAAATTTAAGTTTTTAGTACTTTTTTAATTGAAATAAATAAAAACTTTATTGTCATTAACGTCGACATATTGCCCTATAGAAATTGTATGCATATCTCCGCCCAAATATCATTACTTCGATATTTTTTAATACCCTGTGTTATTTAATTAGGAACCCAAAAAAGGTTACGAAAATCATTAGAAGGTATGATTGAGAATTATGCCACTAATTTTTAGGGGTTATAGTTTAATTTTTGTTTTTTTCCATTTTGACAATACAATTTGTTTTTTCTAAATAAGTCCGCTAACGCCGTAGCGGGTTATATGTTAGTATTTTTTTATTTCTCTAAAACTCTCACACAATCTTTATTTAATTTAAAACTTTTTAATTAAATATAATTCCCATATTTACTTACTAATGATTCAATTAAACTAAAAATATGCTTTTAGCTAAACATAACAATACTTTTTATTTTTATTTTTTGCATTGCATAAGGAACGACAAAACTTGTTGAAAAGTTTTTCTAAAAAACTTAAATTTACTCTTTATGTCACACAAAATTACTTATTAAATAAATTTTTTAATGTGTTTTTGCTTTTAAGGAAATTCCATTTTTTATTTATTTTTTGTTTTCCAACTCCCTAAAAGTGGACTTCATTAAATGGTACTAAAAGAAAACAAATGTATGCCACAGAAAGTATGAATGTAGAGTAAATGCAAAAAAGAATTAAATTGCAGAGAATGTATGTGAAATGTTTCAAAACTAATACTTAATAAAAATAATAGAAAATGACCTAAGAGGAAATATTTGAAAAACTAAAACACAGAAAAATTAGCTCCATAATATAAAAAATTGTATTAAGTTAAAGTGAAGAGTAAAGTAGAGTTCCAAATCAACTTAAATGCCAAAGAAAGATGTTAAAATATGGTTTATTTTTTGAAATTTTAAAACTTTCTTTTTTTGGGACATCAAAGCGTATGATTAATATTAATTATGAGTAATTGCAGAAAAAATAAGAAAAGCTTATTGCTAAAGGAGAAAGAGAAATCTTATGAAAAGAAAACGAAGCCAGAGATTTTAGATTATCAACTAGAAAAAAAAATTGACTCATTTTATTAATTTTCTATTCATTAACCAATAACTGAAAAAAGTAACTTTATAAATTCTTTGACAATTAATAACAATTTTAAAATATAAATTATAAAACTTAGCAAATCATACAATCATGCTTTTAATTACTTGAGTCATTTTTTCCTATAACTATTCAATATTTGTATATCCCAAATTTTTTCTTCACTTTTCCAGATTTTTTTTTACATTTTATTTCAAACCACATTTTTGTTATATCCAAAAAAAAAAAAAAAAAAAATCGTAAAACTCCATTTCATGTAAATGTTTTAGCCTGTTGTATGTATTCGGTGCCACGATGCTTTTGTTATGTGGCCTCAAAGTTTATAATGAATTTTTCCTTAAAATCCCTCTAACTGTTATATATTTTTGCACTTTTTTGTTTCTAAACAAAACACATACATAGAAACTGAAACAATATATATGTATTTGTATATGCATATATACCAAATTATATTGTGCTGAAGTGTAAACTCAGTTGAGAAAAGTTTTTGTATTTTTTTTTTTTTATACATTTATTTAAAGACTAAATTAATTTGCGTATAAAATTCTTTTGTGTGGCCCAGTAAAACAGCAAACTTGGTCAAATTTGTTCATTATTATCTAATAAGCTGCTGGGTTATAGTGCAGTGAAATAAAAATTTTTTGGTGTTAATGAAATTTGAATAGAGGAAAATAATAAATGAAATTTAAAGGTTTTTAAAGAGAAATTATTTTAAATATTAAAAGATATTTGCAATTTCAAACAAAATATAAAGTGTAAGATATAAAATATAGAATATAAAGCATGAGATATGAAACATAAAATAAAAATATAAAATTAAAAATATAAAATAAAAAATATAAAATAAAATATATATTATATGAATTATAAAATATCAAATATGAACTATAAAATAAGAAAATATAAAAATAAAAATATAGAATATAAAATATGAAATATAAAATGTGAAATGTAAAATATAAAATATGAACTATAAAATAAAAAATATAAAATATGAAATATAAAATATAAAATATAGAATATGAACTATAAAATAAAAAATATGAAATATAAAAGATAAAATATTAAATATGAACTATAAAATTCAAAATATAAAATATAAAATAAAAAATATGAAATATAAAAGATAAAATATTAAATATGAACTATAAAATTCAAAATATAAAATATAAAATAAAAAATATAAAATATGTAGTAAAAAATATAAAATTAAAAATATAAAATATCAAATATGAACTATAAAATAAAAGATATAAAATAGGAAATATTAAATTTAAAACATGAATTATGAACTATAAAATTAAAAATATAAAATAAAAAATATAAAATATCAACTATGAACTATAAACTAAAAAATATAAAGTATAAAATACAAAATATAAAATATATAATAAAAAATATGAAATATGAAAATTAAATAAAAAATATTAAATATGAACCATAAAATTAAAAATATAAAATAAAAAATATAAAACATGTAGTATAGAATATAAAATTAAAAATATAAAATGTCAAATAAGAACTATAAAATAAAAGATATAAAATTAAAAATATAGAATATGAAATATAAAATATCAAATGTAAAATATAAAATGTCAAATATGAAATATAAAATAAAAATATGAACTATAACACATGAAATATGAACTATAAAAAAAATATAAAATATGAAATACCAAATATAAAATATAAAATGTGAAATGTAAAATAAAAAATATAAAATATGAACTATAAAATTAAAAATATAAAATAAAAAATATAAATCATCAAATATGGGCTATAAAATAAAGAATATAAAATATGAAATACAAAATATAAAATATAGAATGTGAAATATAAAAAAATATATAAAATATGAAATATGAACTGTTTATTTTTTATAAAATATAAAATATTAAATATGAACTATAAAATTAAAAACATAAAATAAAAAATATAAAATATGAAATACAAAATATAAAATATAAAATGTGAAATGTAAAAAAAAAAAAATATATAAAATATGGAATATGAACTATAAAATTAAAAAAATATAAAATATAAAATATTAAATATTAAATATGAAGTATTAAATATAAAATTAAAAATTTAAAATATCAAATATGAACTATGGAGTAAAAAATGTGGAATATGAAATATTAAATTTGAACTATAAAATTAAAAATATAAAATAAAAAATATAAAATATGAAGTATAAAATATAAAATTAAAAATTTAAGATATCAAATATGAACTATGAAATAAAAAATATAAAATTAAAAATATAGAATATAAAATATGAAATATGAACTATAAAATAAAAAATATGAAAATTAAAATACAAAATATTAATATTTTAAAAATGAACTAAAAAATTATATATTTAAATATGAACTATAAAATATAAAATATAAAACAAAATATATGAAATATGAACTATAAAATTAAAAATATTAAATAAAAAAATATAAAATATGAAATATGAGCTATAAAATAAAAATTATAAAATATGAAATATAAAATAAAAAATATGTAATATAAAATATTAAAAATGAACTATAAAATTAAAAATATAAAATATGAAATATGAGCTACAAAAAAAAAAAAAAGATAAAATATGAAATATAAAATATAAAACAAAAAATATAAAATATGAAATATGAACTATAAAAGAAAAAATATGAAATTTAAAATATAAAATATGAAATATAAAATTAAATTAAATTTTGGTATTTGAACTATTATCTCGATACGTCATAGAATTGGACAATATATATATTCCAATATTGAAGAAATAGATGATGTCTACAATAATTAGATTTAATTTAATGGTTTATCAAATTTATATATGAAATATTTCAGCTGCTATTTTTTTACCCTTTCCATGCCTTTTCCATTATATTACACAAATTACTTACTTTCACCTTCATTCTATGTCACGCAAAATTTCTTAATCTCATTATACATCATAAAATATAAATTTTGAAGAAAATTGTACTCTCCTGTAATTACCAAATACTGTCTATAATTTAACATTATTTTATGATTCAATTAAGAAAAAATGGAAAGTGTAAAAGCAACTGTTAAGAGTTTTATATAATAATTACGAAATAAAAACAGTAATTTTAGATAACGAAATTACTAAACAAATTGTAAATGACTTCAAGCAAAGACGCACAGTGGTTCTGAAAAGCGTTTTTTTTTTTTTTGGAAATAATTAGGTAACTTATGAACCGTTTTAGTTATTGCAATAAAATTTCTCATGACTAGAGGTAAGGTATCTTTGAGTTGATTTGGTGTAGCAGAGATTTCTAGCGGGTCGTGGGGTGGGGTGGATCTATAAATGTTGGCCCCCAAAATTTGCTATCTCGGGTACCAACCCGACCAATTCATTTATGATATGATAGAAAATACTTTTGTAAATCTTTAGGTGTGCAGGTTATCTGTTTTAGTTTAAGAGATATCAAGGTCGAAATAAATTTTTCTCTCATTTTTAGCCTCGTTTTTTTAGTTTTTTTCTCTTAGCTTTGCGGATTTAATATTGATCCTAAATTTTTCTTAAATATTCACCGGATTTCCTATAAGATTTTAAATAATATTGCTGCAAGAATCATATAAAAATATTAATCCTATAAAATGTTATACTAATCTGAAGTTGAAACTTTAAAAAAAATGTTATTTGTTTTTTTTTTTCAAAAAAGCACATTTAAACATATTTTTTATAGAAATTTACAAGGACTATTTGCATATAAATTTTTTTCTGTGATATTATTAATGAATTTTGGCGATTTTTTAATAAAATTATATACCAGAAGGCCAACTTTGTAGGGCCAGCCTTTACCCCCTAATCCACTAGGAATCTTTGCTCCTTTAAATCAATTCGAAAACAGCTCGTCTCTGGCCAGGTGAAATTTTATTGAGATCTTTCTAGAGGTTCATACGTTACAGAATTATTAAAAAAAAAGTTTTGGAACCACTGTGAGACGTTAAATAAATTGCAAACGCATTGAAGAACTTTCAACAGAACATGAAATATGAAAAAGTTCAAAAATAAAACAGAAATGGTTTTTGAAACATATTATGGAACTAAAGAAGATGGCAAAGCAGAGGAAAAAGTACTTAAAAAATAATGTCTTTACCTTGAAATTATAAGGCAGTAACCAAGTGAAAAATATAAAATAGAAAGAAAAAAATAATAATTTAGAAAGACGAAACCAAACATATTTTATTTCCTCAAGATTTTACACAGATTCTCTTAATAAAGTAAATGCTTAGAGCTTTTAAAATCCTTTTCTCCTTTTTACCCATAAGATTTTCTTCCTCTAGCAACGATTTGCTGGGTCTCCAAAAATTTAATGTGGCAAATACTTTTTCATAATTTTTCATATTTAATTGCCTTGAACCCTTTTATTACCTGCTGGTTTTTTCCTCCTTCATCCATTATATTCTGTTTTTTTCTCATACTTTTTTTTATTGCTCACTCTTCTTACATAAAAAGTAGTAAGAGTTCGAAGGTTGCAGTAAAGAATGTAATGAAAAGGCGAAAAAAAGCTTCATTACAAAGGACCTGCTAATTTTATGAATTGCTAACATTAATAAAAATTTGTTCAGGTTCAACTGATATAAGAAACATGCAACACCTTTTGCCACGGTCGACCATTAACACTTTCACACTATATACAGAGTCATTAGAGTTAGAGCAGAGCAAGGCATTAGGTTAAGTATACCAAAAGGGTGAGTTTTATTAAAGGGGCTTTAAGGTTAAAGGGTGGTTAATAATTTTAACTACTAATTTCATATTAAATGTCGGTAGTTATTTTTAAAAAAATTAAAGAAATAAATGATTATTGAAGAGTAAAATAATTTTTGATTAGCCTGAATAAAACAAAATTTTTTTACTTAATAAGAAACAAGCAAGCTATTTTTTTACTTCACAAATAAAAATAACAAAATCTTAGCTTTAATATAATTATTGCAATTAATTTCTATCTTCTCAAATACAAAAGTTATGATAATTTGTATTAAAAAACATCTTAATTAATATTAATCATACGCCTAGTAGTATTTTTAAAGAAAATTTAAGATTACATTTCATTAAACTGTACTTTGTTACTTTTTTAATAGTTATAATATAAATAAATCAATAATACTAATAAATAATACTTGGGAATCAATTATCTTATGGACATTTAAAAATTATTGTACAATAAAATTTATTTTGCCAACAAAATTCCTATTGCATTGAAGGCATAAGATTATTTTACATTTTTTACTTTTAGTTAAAAATTCATAAAAATTCGTTTCATTAAATAAGATATGTATCTTTAAACTGCATAACAAATTAGTTTAAACCATTAAGGGCCGCAACATGAAGCAATTGTGCTACAATTATGAGACTTTCAGAATATGTTCTTTTTTGTGCTTCAATAAGACAGAAACAAAATATTAAATAAATCCAATCGGTAGAAGCTGAGTAATCTCTCGTTACGAAAGCACAACGCTGCATTCATATATAGCATAGTTTGGGTACTGCGATAGCAATTCCTCAAACGTCTATCACGATCAGTTCAAAAAAACTGGAATGGGTTATAAACTAATAGTATATCTCATCATCTCTATATTAGTTGTTTACAGCAGGTATTCTATACTAAATATTCTATGTGTTATTAACGGGAGTTTTTTGTACGCTTAAAATATTCATCTTCTGTTTTGCTAAAAATTATGATAAAAAAATATATATATCATCAAGTGCGAGCTAGAAAATCGATGGTGCATTTTTGAGACCAAATGGAAGGCGCATAAACTCGTATGTTCCGTTATTTATACTAAAAGCGGTTTTTTCCATATCGGATTTTTTAGTGGAATCTGATAAAAACCACTTTTGAGGTCAAGCAGTGAAAAAAATTTACTAGTGCTGAGAGATTATTTCTATTGAGGCCCCAACAGTTTACTGGCTCAACACGATGAGAATTTCGTCATTATCAAAGACGTGCTACTTCCTCCAAGTGCTTGGCGAATGGAACGTGTTGAAAACGTTTATCACGGATGTGATAAACGAGTGAAGAACTTTTTTTTTTGTTACGTTCGTTTCTTTTATTTACTTTCAGACCAATATGGAATCAACACATTTGATTTGTTTTCAAACCCACTCGCTGCATGCTTATGAGGTATTCTTGGGCTTTTCCGTGCACCAAAGAAAGTATAGTGTACGAGTCCACCGATATTGTAGCAACTGTTTTTCGCAATCTCATTAAGTAGAAGAGTCCACATACAGTTAACACTTTGTTGCACACCGATAAAAGATCCAAAAGCACTGGTGACATTACAAGACGCTCCGTTCAGGTCAGATTGTCACTCCCCCAATCAGATTGACGAAGAACTCATCGTGTTGAGCCAGTACACTAAGTTCGTAGGTTATAGCGATCCGGGGCCATTCAGTCACTAAATTTCCGGAAACGGCGATCTAGAAGACGGCCCACCTCGCTTTAACGTCAACTAGAGATACAGTTTGCTGGACAAGCAACTCCTCATGAGCTACTCGCCCCAGCGATGCAATCCTTGTTGTACGCGTGCAAGAGGGACGGCATGTTGAGGCTCCAACAGCGGAAGACCACGATGACGATTTATTGGACATCGACATGGAGTCCCTTCTATAAATGTGACCCCCCGGTCACTTTTTCACTACCATGAATGTTGACCAATAAGATTGATAGATAATCTTTTATGTACTGTCAACCTGATTGACCGTTGTTATAGTTTGTGAAAACTTTACAACAGTATGTAAATAATTTATTCAATTAAAAACTCCAAAATCATATCAATTATTAAAAACTGTAAAAAATGAAAAACAGAAAAAAATTTTCCAATTAATAAACTGATCAAAACAATCAAGTAGATGATTGAAAGAATTAAAAATTTAAGTGAGAAATAAAATTTTACTGAAATTTTGTTTTTATTTTATATTTACTTAAATGTATTTATTAAATTTAGAGGAAACAACTGTGTTAATTGTAAAATATACGGTAATAATTTTTTCTGCGTGTAGAAATGCTAGGTTAGGAGACCATTCGGTCCATTGTGATCCCGTTATAGATAATAGAGAAAGCTGATGGATAAATAAAGAGAAAAAATCATAGTAGAATATAGCAAAAGATTGGAAAGAATGATAGCTAAATATAAAAAAAAAATAAGAAAGGTGTGGAACCTAATACCTATCAGAATACCTCTAAGCCACTTTATTCCCATTAAGAACTCTATAATGTTGCACCAACTAGAGGAGGTTCACCCGCAACCTCCTCTAGTTGGTGCAGAATATGGCTCCCAAACCACCTCAGTCTATTTAACTGAAGCCTTACACAGTGACAGAGTATATGCTCCACTGTCTCTAGCTCCTCCACATCATCGCACGTCCTGCAAAAATCTGACGCGCCAGTGTCCCACTCATTGGTCATATTCCCTATTGCGAGGTGACCAGTAATCATGCCAACAATAATCCTTAGATTCACACGACTCATGCCCAGAAGATGCTTCGAATCTGCTGTTTTAAGACTAGGCCATAACGCTCTAGATACATTGCAGTTCGATATACTCCCCCAAGCATCATTCGTTCTACCTATGGTCCATTCCCTTATGGCCATGAAATAGGACCCAATCGGAATGCTAACCGATATCTCCACAAAAGCCCTGTCCAACTCAGAGCCCTTACGAGCTAGCTCATCGACTATTTCATTGCCGAGAATATCGCAGTGACCAGGAACCCAACAAAGTCTTATTCTGTAGGCATCCATGTAGAAAAATTTATAATAAATTGTATTAGAACTTGAAAAGTTCAATTTTTTTAAATGTTATTAAAAATTTTCTTTCAATATTTCAGCAAAATATATACAAATGTAATAAATGCATAACAAGCTTGATTTTTTCCAAAAAAAATCTTAAAAAGAAGAAATTAACAATAAAGAAAAAAAGAAGAACAAATTTTGGATAGTTTTGGATTTATGAAATAAAAAAGAAAAAATATTTTTCAGAACTTAGCCAAATTATGTTTTATCAAAAGATGCATTTTTTAATCATATTTCATCAAATTTGGAAATTTAGAATTTCGGAAACTCAGAAAAAATAAATGCGATTATAAAATTATTTACTATTAGAATAATTAGATTATTTAGTATTAGAAATGAAATAAAAATATTGAGAAATATGCATTTAATACATTTTTTATTAAGCAAGGGCCAATTTTTATAAACTATTGATTTATTTAAAATTATTCGAAAGAAGATGTAAATTTTTGTTTAGAAAATGTTGAAGATAAATTCATCATTTCTTTTTTAAACCCTACACCACCATAGGTGTTTGGGACGGAAGTTGGTACTGATGTTTATAACGCATAAAAAAAGTTATCCAACACCCACCTTAAACTATACCAATCGACTCAGAATCACTTTTTAAATCGATCTAACGATTTCCGTCCGTCCGTCTGGCTGTGTGTCCATCTAAACCTTGTAAATAAAGCACGGGTCACAATTTAAGTGATAAATTTGGCAAGTGGGACTTTTATGATACAAGAACGAAGCCTATTGAAATTGGTTGTAATCGATCCGTTAATTCATCTAGTCCCCATACAAATGTCTCTTCGGAAGAGTATAGGTAGGTAGGTAGATAGGTAAAGAATTGTTGCACAGTGCTCAGAAGATTTCCAGTGTATCCACTCGGAGACCTAGAGGTCCATTGCGAGTCCCTTCGTATAATATATAGAGAGAATTTATAGAGGAATTTATAGAAAAGACCAGGAAAGGAAAATAATAGAAAAAGCTGAGACCAAGAAAAGTATAGAAAAGAATAGAAAAGGCCTGGAAAGGAAAAGTGTTACCGCCCTTTATCGTTCGCTCTAAGCCAACGACCCCCTCTTAGCCAGCCTATTCCCATGACGAATCCTACCAATCTATCGAAATTGATCCTCGATATACTGTCCAATTCGTCAACGAATCGACTGCCTAACGATTTCTGCCTACTTAGTTGTAGACATGGACAGTGACATATAATATGTTCTACCGTCTCTAACTCCTCACATCCTGCAAAGACCGGAGGAGCCTATATCCCAATTCCCTGTCATACCCCCTATGGGGCAATGAGCTGTCAGAATACCTATCATAGTCTTCAGGTTTTCCCTTTTCATACCTAAAAGTAGATTTGTATTTGAAATATATCAAGTTTAGGCCATAGGATCCTTGAAAATCTGCAGTACGTTCTACGATTCCATGCATGATTGGTACAAGTATCAATCTTTGTACAAAATTTGATGAAGATCTCTTCACAATTGATTATAGCTCCCATATAAACCCCTTTTCCAAAAATAACTTTAATATTCGATACAAATAAGTTCTATGTAAGTAGAAACAAAATTGCTAAACTTTATGAGAATCGCTCCATAATTTACCATAGATCCCATATAAACCCACCAACAGGAATCGCCCTAAAGTGCTTGAAATCATCTAGATGTTAGTAACGACGTATTATTATGTATTTGTATATTTTATTTTGCATTTAGTAAAATTGACCACTGGGTTAATTTAAATCCCCTTCCCGAATTTTTATGCTCGTACATAATGGTGTAGGGTATGATGTAGTCAGTCTTGACCGACTATATCTTTCTTTCTCGTTTTGTATATGACAAACTTATTGTTTTTGAAATAATTTGTATTTTTCTTCGTATTTAATTTTAATTTTTCTTAGTTGAAAAATTCCTTTTGGAGGGGAATTTCCTTCCCTCCCCTATGGATCCGCACCTGGATACCACAAAGGGTCCAATTGTTAGCCTAAGTGAATTTAAACCTCGATCAAATGGCCGTTACAGCTAACATAACCAAAAGTCAATATAATGACTTAGTTTAGAGTCAAACTTATCTCTTTCTAAAGATGTTCTTTCTATTCACGTTCTAGTGTCCAGATTTGTCAAGAAGTAAGGTAGGGTTCAAATATCAGCAAACTTTGATAGCCTTGCCATAGTCAAATTCCATTTGTTTAGAATATTAGATTGAGGTAAGTTAAATAACTCTGATAAAAGGATTCCAATAGGTCTTTCGTATATATTTTAGTTTAATTAAGGATATGATTCCCTCAGCACAATTCTTTTAAACCCTTCTATAACTAGTTTCAAAGTATGAAATTCTCCATGCCTCCCCAAATCCCTCAAAGTACTTTAGAACAAATTTAAAAACTCTATTAAAATCTAATTAAATCCTTGTTTCATCTTAATTAAAGACTACATAACCATAACCAAAGGATTTTCTATAATAAGCAAAAAGCTTTTCCATGTGCTTTTATTCATCTCTTAATAGAAGCTGACATTTAGCCATCAAACAAATTTGTGTTTATTAACGCCCATACCATGAAAATCAGCCACCTGACTTTTAAATCTCTGTAACGTCATTCAACAGCACTTCATTACTTTTCTAACACGCTTTGGCTTTTTTCGCGTTTACATTTTCTTTTGTTTGTACGTTGTTTTTTTTGGTCTTACATTTTCTATGAATAATTACATTACAATTGTAATTCAATTTAATGCCAAACATTCTCATTTAACAATTCAGCAGACATTTTTCTATTCCTGTCATGTTAGAGATTAAAAAGGAGGTGGTTTTCATTTTGGGACAGGGTGTTGGGGAGCAAAGTAGAGGACTTAAGTGAAATTCAATGTTTTAATTTTGGAGAAATGAGCTATACAGTTGTAATGAATATAAAAAAAATAATTTAGAGGAGGTAGACTAGCTAAGTATAAAGAAAGTTAGGGCGTTTTGTTAATTTTGGCATATTTGTTATTTCAAAGTTGAAAATTTAAAGAATTTTTAAAGAAAATTTTAATTTAATTTTAATTTAAAGAAAATATTAATTTTAACTTCCAAATTTGTTTTAAAAAGTAGCGACATTTACCAGTCGCTTTTACAGCCTTTTTTTCTAAAACAGCTGGTTTTTTAAGTGTGACTGACTGCTTCCCTGCCTGTATGGCTACATTTTAATCAGGTTCTCTTCATTGTCAAAAAATCTTTTGTTTTCATTAAGAGTTTGTATTTTGTTGGTTATAATCCTGTGTTTGTATTTTCCCTTTTCGTGGCTGCCATAAGCTTGTGAATGTGTGTCTATAGAAATTTTAAATTGTAGCATTATTTACATAAGAATATGTTTTATTTTGAAAATTTGATTAAGAACTTATTGTTGCTTGAATTACTGCTGCTGCACAGTGGTTCCAAAACACATTTTTTTTTGGAAATAATTCTGTAACTTGTGAACCTTTGGAAATATCTAAATAAAATTTCACACAGTCACAGCTGAGGTATTTTCAAGTTAATTTGGAGGAGTAGTGACTCCTAGCGGGTCAAGGGGGTAGAGAGTAGATCATAAAATTTGGTCACTTTGGGTATGTATTTTTTTTAATTGCCAAAAATTCATTTACTATAGATTATCCTTATAAATCTATACAAAAACAAGTAAGAATGATATATTCGGCCAAGCTCGACTATATGATACCCCACACCATTCTGTACGTCCATCAAAATTCGTGGAGGGATGCTATATTACACATCTGGACAATTGTGGACCGATACTTTTACTAAGTGTAAAATAAAATATACGAATACAGAATATTACGTTAATACTAACATTTATATGAATTTATGCACTTTAGGGTGACTAACGAAAGTGAGTTTATATAAGAGCTATGGTAAATTATGTAGCGATCCTCACACTGTTATTTCTACTTACATAAAACTTATTTGTATCGAATACAAACTTGATGCTAACATGTGTTTTGTGATTTATGCACGTTAAAGCGATTTCCGGAAGAAGGTTTTATATGGAAGCTATGATCAATTATTTACCGAGCTATATGAAATTCAGCACATAGATTGATACTAATACAAAACTTCCTTACACTTCCTTCCTCACATTTAAAATATTTCTATATTTAAGGCATTTATGATCGTTAAATCGCTATTCCAGGATGACATTTGTATGGAGGCTAGGTGAAATAATGAATCGATCATAACTAATTTCAATAGGCTTCGTTATTGCATCATGAGGGTACTATGTGTTAAATTTCATTGTATAATCTTCAAAATTGCGACCAGTACTTTGTGCACAAAGTTTACATGGACAGCCAGCCAGCCGTTCAGCTAGCCAGACAGACGGACGGACATCGTTATAGGGATTTAAAAAGGGATTCTGAGTAGATTGGTATACTTTTAGGTGGGTGTTGGATGATTTTTTCTATGCGTTATAAACATCAGCACATAAATATGCTTACATGTGTAGATTATCCCTTTTAGTTTAAGAGATATTTAGGTTGGAGTTTTTTAAAATTGGAGACCTTAATTTGGGACCTAAAATTCTTTGAAAATATAAACTAGATTTCTTACAAAATTCTAAATAATATAGCTGCAAGTACTATAGAAAAAATATCTATCTGATAAAGAGTTATATTAAGCTGAAACTGAAACTTAAAAAAAAAATCGCATTTTTGGAGTTATTTTCCAAAAAAGGTGCTACTATTATTTCAATTATAAATTTTTTTATTTTATTTTAGTTTATTTTATTTTTGTTTCAGACCACAGAATATTTTCAATATTTGCCAAAGAAATCTTAATGCAAAGGCGTGTAAAGCAAATCTGGAGGCGCTTTGGGTAATGGTTTACCCTCAAGCCCTGTCCAAACCTTGCAAATTTTGAAAAGGTTTTTTAAATTTTTTTGTAAAATTCTCAAATGCCAAAAAGACGAGATAAACAAAATAATTGCTTGGCTATATACCCCTATATATTGGTTAAATTCACAAAAAAAATTTTTTCTAAGACACGTCTTTTACAACGGTTAAAAGATAATTTTAATGAAAAAAGTCAATTTTTAAAACAAGGTTTACCCGGAGTGAAATTTCGGATATTTTGGTACAAAAAAGTGAAAGGGTTTTTAATACGCTGACTTTAAACCAAGTCTATTTATATATATGCTTTTGTCCAATCAAGTTGGACACTTAAATTATAATTAAATTATAATTTTTACATTAATTTAAAAACATTAATATAAGAGAATTGTTCTCAGTGTATGCTACTGAGAACAAAACAATATGGTAATGCCACAATTTAATTTGTCTCCAAAGAAGTAATATTATCGGTTTTCGTTAAAAGGCCGATGGGTTGATGAAAACCCAAAAGAAAAACGATCGGCCTTCAACTTGTAAAAACGAAACTTATCTTTTGGCGGTTAAACACTTGACATCTAGCAGTCGAACACTCAACAACCTACCAGTTTGCTGTCTTAGGATCTCAGCAGCATCTTATCATTCACCCTACTTACCTTAACTTACCAACTTACCATCTTTAACTTGGCATCCTACCAACAACTTACCATCTTTAATGCCAAGTTAACTTGCTGTCTTAAAATCTCAGCATCTTATCATTCATCCTACTTATCTTAATAAGACATAATATATCTAAGAAAAAATAGTGAAATAAAATACTGAAGCTTAACCGAAAAGTAAAAGAAGATTTACCTCAATCCTTTATTTCCCGAAAAGAAAAGGTGAGTTTGGTTTTATGCTGCAACAGCCAGCTATCCTATGGATTATAACCATAATGTTGTTCTTGTATTTCTTTTTCTTCCCTACAATTATAATTGCTCCTGTCTGAGTAATTGTAATTAACTACTTTCTTATAGATTGGCCCTTTTATTAATTACACCCCCGTCTCTGCCAACATCTATAGGAAACCCTACAACAAGAGCCACCTCATTTGTGCAGGTTTAAATTTTATTTTTGTCTAAATATTAACATTATTTTTCAAAAATATGTTTAAAATCCATATTTTAAGTTTTTCTACTCATAGTCTGGAGAAATTTCAGCGCATTTAAATAATTTTCACTAATTATGACTCTCCATGTTCTAATGTTTCCTATGATATCAAATACTTTCATAAAGTATTTATATTTTGGTTTAAAACTAACAAAAAAATTTTCTTCTTAGGTAATTTTTAGCACTTTTCCCATGTATTTGATAAAAAATGTAAACACAACACGAGCAGCAATGCAATGTTAACTTCTTCTGTTATTTAACATTGCGCTTATACTTGTAACATGTCTGAATTTTTCATACAGAAATGTGAACAATTGCCAAAATTGCAAGGTTTATTATAATTTTTTCGTTCAGATGTAAGCTGTGTATATATGCATAACTCGTAAGATATACTGCTAATAGTAATAAATTAAATGCGGTGAAATTTCTCCGTATCATAACCTGAAATACTTAAAATTTGGATTTTATATTTATTTTGGAGAAATAATTTTAATGTTTGGATCTAAGTAAATTTGGAACTGGTAAAGGTATTCTAATGGAAGTTTTGCGCAATATAGGTAAGCTTCTTTTAAAATCAGGCAATTGAAAATACTCCCAGTTTTTTGTGTTAAAATACCCGAAATTCCAGTCCGGGAAAAACTTGTTTCAAAAATTCACTTTATTCACTAAAATTATCTCCTAGCCGTTAGAAAGGGCGCAGCTCTGAAAGTATTTTTTGTGTGTTTAGCCAACATATGGCGGCATATAGCCAATATAGTTTTTTTTTGTTAATCTCGGCTTTGGCATTTAAGAATTTTACAAAAGACTTAAAAAATTTTTTTCAAAATTGACAAAGTTTGTTTAGGGTTCGGAGGGAAACCATTACCCAAAGAGCCTGCGCTTTTGCTTTGAACGCATTTACGTTAAGATTTCATTTGAAATCTTTACAAAATTTCTGCAGTCCTAAGGAAAAAAAAAAAATGGTTTAGATGTGATAGCATATTACCACCTTTTTGAAAATTACTCCAAAAATGTGATTTTTTTAATTTCAACTTCAGATTAGTATAACTTTTTATCGGGTAGATATATTTGTATGGTTCTGGCAGCAATATTATTTTGAATTTTTTAGGAAATCTAATAATTATTTTTAAAGAAATTTCAAGGCCCAAATAAAGCCCCCCCCAAGTTTAAAAAACTTAAAAACACGGGGCCAAAAATGGCGGTAAAATTAGCTTTGGCCGAAATATCTTTTATCCTTTCATCCCGTTTATAACTTATATATGTAAACATGTCTTTTGTTGAGATTTATAAGTCCTAACTATGTTTAAATTATTTTTACATTTAAGTCTTAAATAAATTTTTAACGAATTTTTAAGAAAAAACTACATACCCAAGGTGACCAACTTTGGAGGTCTACCTTCAATCCAAGTAACCCGCTAGAGGCCTGTGTTCTTTAAAATCGATTCGAAATTATCTCAGCTCTGAGTATGTGAACTTTCATTTAAATATCTCCAACGGTTGGCAAGTTACAGATTTATTTAAAACAACAAATTGTTTTGGGATCACTGTGTGCTGCTCCATAGAACAGGTATCAAAGGGGTTGTATGGAAAAATCTTTTGTTAATCTTTGGTTGAAGGGTTGGTTTTTTTTTCATTGTTTGTTTGTATTTTCATATTTGTTTTTTTTTTGTCTGACAAACAAACTGTAATTAAATGCAAATTGAGAATAAATTATAAAAGTTTTATTTTGATTAAAATACAAAAACTTTTGGAAGAATAGTCAAATGCTGTTTGCTGCGAGGTGAGAGTAAAATTAATCTTAAACTAAACACATAATTTAAGTCAGTAAATACATTTTTGGAGGATGTTAATTTTAAAAGCAATTTGTTAACATAGGACTATTTGAAGTTGTTAATATAAAAATATAAAAATAAATAAAATTATAAAAATTTTGATACAAAAAAAATATAAAATCCATCATTTGCAGGATCCAGAGGTTACCTTAATTTTCGTATATATTTCGTAATGTAGTGATTTATTTTGTGTATCCTTTAGTTGATATAAAAGCATATGAAATATATATGTATGTATGTAGCAATATCTCGTATAAATTATGGGGTTTATTGTATATTGTATATTGGTGCTTTCAATTGTGTGCCTGAACATGTAAATCCCTCTAGTGATATAATTCTGCGGAAGTAAGTGAACTTCTTGAAGATAATTTAATATGTTTTAATTTTTATATTTCAAATCATTTAAAAGTATTTTGCGAAAATGGTCTTTAGCGGAAGTGGTCCTTAATAAAATGATACATGTTTGCAATCGTAAGTTATCTTATTTTTCTGTATAGGAAAGACATGGAGTTTGAACTATAAACACAGAAAAAATTAAACTTCGTATTCTATTACTAAATTCATAAAACCAATTATATTTTTTTTTTATGAAATCGGACCTATCACTGAATTAGTAAAATTAAATATTCAAATATGTAAATATTTTATTGAAAAAAGTTTTAATATTTTTCTTATTGAAACATTTTTACTCTTTATAAATTTGAATATTGAGTAATTCCATTTTAAATTTAAAAATAGTTGAGACTTAGTTACCGATTTAGATAAAATTTGACGCATGTATAGAGAACGATACAGAGGCATGTAAAATGAATTTTTCTCATTTTTATTTTGAGTAATATGGCAACTTTATATCTTTATATATTTCAAAGGCCATAACTTTTGTTATAAAAAAGATATCAACATAATTTCTTTTGCATTGGATTTGTAAAAGCTTGTGTTTTAAAATGCCATATAAAAATTTTGAAAATATTTTTATTAAGATATTTTTTTGTAAGAATTTTCTTTAGTGACGTATATCTAAAAAAGTTCATCTTTAATTTTTTTTTTTATATTTTTTTTTTGTTAAGAAGCTTTATCGATATACTTGCTATAGAGAAAATTTCAGAGGGATCAAAATTTTTAAATTTAAAATGGAATTACTCTATTTGAAAATTCTTAAGAAATTCTATAATAAATAATATGGTTTCTTAAAATCAATAAAAATAATATTAAATTTTCTGCAGATTTTCAAACAATTTTTAATTTTTATTTAATATTTTTTTTTACATTTTCTATAATATATGCAATAATTCGTATCGAATGTTAGTATTGTATTTTAACATGTAAATGCATGTATGAAAATTTGGTGTAGAGAAGCGAAACTTTTATATAATACCGCGTGATCCATTTCGAGGTTCCCCACTTTTTTAAAGAAAAAAACACAGAAAATTTAAATTTAATGGGAAATGTTTATTATCATTTGAAAGAACGAATGTTCTTTCAAATGAAAATTTGAATTTATTTTTTGAAGATTATGTCTATCAAATGTTGGCCGTTGCTACGTCGCAGATGGTCCATCCGTTGAGTCTAATTTTCGATGACTCGTTCGAGCATTTCGACTGGTAACTGGCGAATGACACGCGTGATGTTTTCCTCCAAGGCCTGAATCGAAACGGGTTTGTCCGCATAAACTTTGGACTTTACATATTCCCACAGGAAAAAGTCTAACGGTGTGATATCACACGATCTTGGTGGCCACAATCGACCGGCCCAAAACGTGAAATTATGTGCTCACCGAAGTGTTCTCTCAATAAATCCATTGATTGTTGCGATGTGTGGGATGTGGCGTCGTCTTGTTGAAACCAAATGCCGAGATCACGAGCTTCAATTTCAGGCACCAAATAGTCGGTTATCATGGCAAGATAACGGTCGCCATTGACGGTTACGTTCGCAACGGCATCATTTTTAAAGATTGTTTTTTCTGGATGAAGTGGCAGTTCTTGAATCTCTTCAGGTTGCTCTTCGTTCCAAATGCGGCAATTTTGTTTGTTTACATACCCATTGAGCCAGAAATGGGCCTCATCGCTGAACAAAATTTGCCTCAAAAACGTCGGATCTTCTTGGAACTTTTTAAGAGCCCATAGGGCGAAGAGATGTCGCTTGGGAAGGTCGAGCGGCTTCAGTTGTTGCACAAGCTGTATTTTGTACGCTTTCAATTTAAGATCTCGACGTAAAATGCGCCAAGTCGTTCCATACGTCAGTCCGAGTTGCTGCGAACGGCGCCGAATCGACTCTCCACGGTCTTCGTGTACACTCTCAGCTACGGCCGCTATATTTTCTTCACAGCGTGCTGGATGTGGTCTATTCGGTCGAATATTATCCAATAATGAATGCTGGGTCTCAAAATGGGTGATGGTATTGCGAATAGTACGCTCAGTAGGCCGATTATGTTGACCATAAGTTGAGCGAAGTGCACGAAACACATTCCTCACAGAACGTGAATTTTCGTAATAAAGTTGAACGATTTGTAAAAGTTGTTCAGGCACGAGTGTCTTTTTTCTAGGTAGAGGACACGATGAACGCACAGTGACAAACATATGAATTTATACGTAACGCGGACTTTGTACGCCAACGCCCGGACTTTGGCTTCGTCTTGAATCTGGGCTTTTTACTGACGAAACATGGCTCGCTTAATGCATTTTTGCATAAGAAAGGTCTTACCGACACTCCGGACTGTGGGTGTGGGAGGGGTCAGGAAGATCCGTGTCCGTACTATTATGACATTAGGGATTTGGGTGGAATGGGTATTACTCATACCGGGGCGGGATGGGATATAGTAGGGTCTTAGAAAAAGTTAGAACGTTAGCGAAGTTGGGTGTGTTTACGCGCGAAATGTTTGTTAGGAGAAGTAAGAGACTTGGCGGAGGCGGCTTTCTATAGGGCCGTTCTCAGTTGTTGGACTTTGAAGTCGCCGATGCTGCCTCTGCTGAGTGTGATGTCTGTCCCAGCCGTTCCTGTTTGCTGGATCTGCAGTTTCTGTAAGCTCTTGTCTAGTATCACCATTGCAATGGTTGTCCTGTCATATGTGTTCCACCGTGAGGGTGGCCTAGTCTAGTGTTGTCATTGTCGTCTCTTGTTAGTGTCGTCCTTGCAGGAGTCATACTATGTGATCAACGAGTCGCCCGTGAGAGCGATTATTTACTGTCGGTGTGTGCTTTTGTGTGTGTCCATTTATGTTGATGTTTGATTTGTGTTCCATGTGACGCGAGCAGTGGGCCACCAGTCCTGAAATATTTGGAATTCAACTGGTAGTAGTCATTTTTGGCTACGAAGTCCGACCGGTGACTTAATGCTGGTACCACGGGTGTCAGTAGCCCCTGGGGAGCTTTTAGTGATGGCTGTGGTTTAAACCCAAATCGTGGTTAGAGCGTAAGCTCAGAGTGGAGTTGCACTGCAAGTGGGTGCCGTAACACGTACACCGGAAGAAGTTTTAGATGGGCTCCGCTACTGACCAAGAGGGAAAGCAGGTCCAAATGCATGTCTTCAAATTTGTACTCAGGTGTGGCAGTCTGTTGCATCTGGGGGCGTTGGTACGCGCATTGTACTCACGCGGTGTTAAGACCACCGTGGGGTTGGGCTGTCACGCAGGTATCCACGATAAACTGTAACACGTTCCTCAATGCTATCCCCGAGGCAAAACTATGATGAGTCTATGAGCATATGTGGTTTATAGTTTTCGGGCATGCTCTAGAAATCGAAATAAAGCGGAATTAAAATCGAAAAAAAATTTAAAAGCGACCCTGTAATGAAAGTTCAAAAAAATATTCCTTCTAGTACTCAAAGAATGTAGTATATATTATTTGAGTACTAGTTATTTCTACAAGAACAACTCTTAAAAGCAGGAAAAACTACGGTCATTAAAAAAAAAAATTAACTAAAAATCTCGTTCGATTTTTCAACTTCAGCTTCATTTCAGCTTCTAGAACATGACCGTTTGTTATTTCTTTCGTTTAATTTTAATTGCATTGCATTATTTAAATATTTTTAATAATTTAAATAAAATTCATGCGTTGATTTTATTGATTTAACTAACCGTAAAATTAAATTAATAAAATTTTTAGTTGCATTTAAGCAAACAATCAATCATAATTTTAATTAATTTAATTAAAAAAATTGAAATTTAAATCAAAATCAATTATTATAGTTTAATTAATATTATCATTTTGGTGATTGAAGCAAAATCAATTAAAAATATAATTAATATAGAAAAGTTCGTAACTGAAATGAACTTCAGTTATACTTTAGTTATTTTTTTCTGTATATGAATCACAAGTTGAATATCGTATTGACTCCTTTGGGTGTTATTTTTTTGTTGGGATAGAATTTTTAATAAAATGCATGAAAAGACTACAATATTATAACTTGATAAATACTAGAACTTGTGACAAAAGAAATTATAAAAACATAGATTTGAGTAGACTTTATTAAAGTTATATAAGTCATAAAAATTTTAATTTTCAACGAAAAAAAAAAAAATTCCAATATTAATTTTGACTTTTATGAGAAAAAACCATAATTACACAGAAAATATTTCCACGACTGATCTATCAAATAAAGCTAATTTAGAAGAATATTTAGTAGTATTAGATCAAAGAAATTATATTTTTTTACACAAATGAGCAAAGAGCTGATGAGAATAACCCTTTGTAAAAGAATTTTATGTAGATTATGTTTCTAAATACCTATTTCAATAGATTGAATACTATAATTAGTGTTATTTATACGAGGGCGGATCAACAAGTCCGTGACTTTTCAAACTTCATTAGTAGTTATATGAAATGCAACACTGTTCCCATAAAGTACTGTCAAATTTTGAGCAAGTGTCATCATATTTTTCATAGTCCCTAAAATGGGCATTTGTTTGGTCAATAATTTCATCGTTGGAGCTGAATCTCTTTCCACCGAGCCATTTCTTACCTTGGCCTTCTTCGGAGCAGGTTCACCCGGAGAAACCAATTGTTTGGACTGCTACTTGGTCTCCGGAGTACAGTAATTGATCCATGTTTCATCCACAGTTACAAAACGCCGCAAAAACTCATTCGGATTGCGGTTAAACAACTCCAAACAACCCTTTGAAGTTGTCACACGTTTTCGTTTATGAACAAACGCGACATCCATCGTGCAGACAACTTTCCTAAACCCAGCTGATCATTTAAAATCGAAACCACACTGCCATATGAAATGCCTATGGCAACAATAATCTCACGCACTTTTACTCTTCGGTTGCTCAAAATTTGACAGTAGTCTACTATCAGGTGGTACTTGATGGGAGTAGTGTTGCATTTCATATAACTACGAGGGAAGTTCGAAAAGTCACGGACTTATTGATCCGCCCTCGTATACTTAATCGAATAATTGCCAATAATCCGATATTAATCGATCAACTTTAAACCTCGTATAATTAGTTGTCGAATTAAGCGACTAATATGAAAACCCGAATAATTGGATATATATTTTTTTCTTTTAGAGAAACTTTTTTCCTTTTGTTTATTTCTTTATTTTTTATTTTTTTTTTATTATTTTTTTCAAGAGATCAGTTACATATTACGAAGTGGTATAAGATACAAAAATACAGCGTGACATAAAAATATTTTTACAAAAATAATAATATTTTTTTAAGCTAAATCTGCCACACATAATTTTATCTAACGTTTGTGCAATGCAAAAGAGTTTTGTATTGGCCTTTGATTATAGAAAGTGTATTGATTGCTGTTGTTACTAATCTTCCCTTCATCCTACATATAATTTGGATTTCAGTATTTTTCTCCTAATACTTTTTTGTCTCTTAAAAATAAAGAAAATAACTTTCTATTTATTTTATATTCCGTCTTTCCTACCTTTTCTGGGTCAAATTCTACAAAATTGTCTTGTTTTTTTTTTCTTCTACAAACTCAGTAAATTATTAGTTTCAAATTAAATATCATCCAACGTCATGTGCTGTTGATTGGTCTATCTATCCATCTATTTAGAGATAAACTACCATATCAACACGATTAAAGGTTATTTATTTTCTTCAAGCTAAAGTAAACTTTTAGCTGACTGCATCAACCATGCATGCCCAAGAAGCATTGCAAACAACTCATACCACTCCTCTCCTGGCAACTTAACAGCCGTAATTTTCCAAAGTTTTCTTTTTCTTTTTGTTGTATTTTCTTAACGAAAATGGAAAACATACCAAACATAAGATCACAACTTCCAAACACAGTCATATGTATTTTGTTAAGTTTTTTTCTTTTAATGCACACGTGTTGACATTTCACCGACTGAAGATGAAAATTTTATGAAAGTACTTATTGTACTTTCAATGTAGCATACATTGAGGTGTTTAAGGTGAAACTAAAAGTAGGCTATATATTCAGTTAATTATTATTATTAAGAACTACTTAATACAATAATTATATCTGAATTGCTTATTACACAAAAGTTATTTCGCATTCTAAATAGGCTCAAAAATTAAAGGACGAAGACTTTGTTAATTTAAAATACTGTCCTTCATTAGTATTATTCCTTGAGTCACTAGTCCAAAGACAACAACTTTCAATATCATACCACTATCATATTCCCTCCGGTGTAGGGTACCCCTACAATAAGTATAAAGAACTCTTTCACAAACAACATGTGTTCAACAGGAAACTTATAATAAAAATAAAACTCACACACATACATAATTCTTTTTCTTCTATGCCAACATTTTAATTCACGTACGAAATAATTATAGCGCCAGGACGTGATATGAATTTTTTTTACTTTACTTTTTTTTGTCGTTTTCCTAAAGTTGTTTGGAATTCTTTCGTGTTCTTTGTTTAAAATATTTTTTCGTGAGGCTAAATAGGAAACAAAATAGAAAAAGAAGAAAAAAATGCAAAGAGCAAAAAATTGACAAAGATGTAAAAATAATAAGAACAACAAAAATTTGCTTTGAGGCTGCATATGTTTAATTTTAATTTCTCTTTTTTATTTTTGTTCGCCTGTCATAAGTGTAGCATATTTTTAGGCTTATGTTTAGATGTTTGAGGTAAAGTTTTGTTTTCTTATCTTTGGCAGGATTGGTGAATTACTATCCTAGTAATTCACACAAAGAGGACAATTTGTTAAGAAGTCAACTAAAAAACAACATTTGTTGCAAAAGTATGAGATAAAGAAAAAAAGTTGAAAAGAAAAAACAATGCACTGAGAGAAATAATTATAATCTAAATAAAAACAAAGATTGCTAATCAATAGTTTAGTCGATAGTGTAGTATATAGTCTAGTTTAAAGCCTAGTCTGTAGCAGAGATATAAACTGACCGGCTCAAAGTAGGCGTCGCGAGGTCGCTGATCGATTGTCTACTTTATTAGCCGCCGTCGAATTTGTCGACACACACCGGCTCAAAATAAACCGACGAAATTTTTAAATTTTCATTGAAAATTATGCAGAAAATAGTGAATTAATTTATTAAATTTATTATTATTTAATAAAAATGGCGCTCTGCCGTAGTCGAAAATTTTTCCTCGGCTTGTTTATCTGGTCTATATAGTCAATATTCTGCTTTATAGTCTAGTATATGGTAAATTCTAGTCTGTAGTATAGTTGATAGGTTAGTCGATAGTCCGGTTTATAACCAACTTCCTAATATAGTTTTTAGTATAATATCTATTTCAATTTATATGTCTATTTCTTTCATTTAATTTTGGGTTAGATTGTAACGGCTATTGGACCAATGCCCAAATTCACTTAGGGTAACACAAAGCTAGAAAACCCCAATTCTAAGGTACGAACCATTCTTGACGTGTAATAAGGTCCAAAATATGCTTGATATCCAGACTACCAAGATCTTTTAAATCATCGAAAAATGGTTCACCTAGGAAACGTCTAGTTCTTGCCGAAAGAACCGGACATTAGCAAAGGAGTTGAGTGACAGACTCCTCCTCGTCATCGAAGCAGTTCCTGCAGAAATCGTTATGCATGACTCCAATTCCGAGATGCCTGTCAAAAAGGCAGTGACCCCAGAGAATTGTCACTAAGATGTTAAGACTATAGAGAGATTTGAATTAAACATTGGCTAGAAAGGCCAAAGTTAAAATTTCTCTAAAGATAATTTGCTGTAGAAGAATTTATTCCCTAATATGCAACATGCTCGTAGCCCCTGTCTGTAGAAGGATCTGAGTAGTAATATCTGCAAAACTGTTGCTATTTAAACTACTGTGTACTGGATTTCAAATTAAATGCACATTTTGCTCCAATTAGATTTTGTTTAGAGACTTGTGCCAATCAAAAACCAATCTGAAGATCAGAAGATACTTCAATAAGAACCAGCCAGAAGCTTTTGCCTTATATGTAACTTACACTTCCTAATCCCATTAATTTTTATTTATTGACAATTTTTTCTCTCAGTATATAATTTGTTGAATACAAATTTTCACATACTTGCATTTTTATTCCATTTTTAATGTCAAAATCAGTGACATTGTTTTGAGTTTCCTAAAAAACTTTTTTGAGTTTTCTCCTGCATATCAGCCCGACTTTGTTAATTATTATTTGATTTTCTTTTCATTGCAAGAAATTCCTGAGAAACCATATGTTTTCCTTAAAGTTTTTCTTTGCTGAAAAAAATAAGGAAAATAGGAAAAGTTTGGTAAATTTGCAAACGTTTTTTTTTTTATTTTTTTGACAACTACATGTGTTCAAGTCATCAACACATGGTAGAATAAAAATTTAATAAGGAGACCATTAAAGGAAAATATTTAAAATATTAATTAAAAACATTTTTGATAATTAAATCAAGCAACTGAATGTTAAGGAAATTCCAAAATCTTAATTAAATTGTGTTCTTTGTAAAAAAATGTTTAAATTCTTATCAATATGGTCATCCTAGATTTGTGACATCTTGCCTGCTGTCAAATCTTTGAGTCCTAGAGATTGCTACTATGAAAAAGAAGTATAATATTTTAATAAACATTATTTATTTTTATTTTTTTTAATATTCTCAACACATGTTTGAGTTCAAAATTAAAACTAAATAAAACATCTCGGCAAAACCCTTGATGTTGAGAAAACAAACTTAAGCCTAAAACAAATAAAGTTTATAGCATAAGAAAAAAATTTATACATTGAGAACAACACGTACTGTCAACGTGACAGTAACAAATGACATGTGTTCTAATTTAAACTGAAATTAAAGTTTATTAAGGCAAAATACTTTATTAAATGTGAAATAAATTACATGACAAGTAAATAATAAAGCAAAAAAAAAAAAAAAAAAACAAAAAAACTAAATTTACTTTTCTACAATAATTTATATGTCAGCGGACATTTTGTTTAAACTTTGAATGTCTGGTTTTTATTTTTTCTTTACTGATAACTTTTGCTGAAATTTTGTTATAAATTTAAGCCACTCTTTACAGGTTTGCTACACATTTAGCATTTTGTAGAGTATTTCCAAAATATAGCTATTTTGTTAACTTTTCGCCAACAAAAAGACAGGTGGATCAGTCAACGCTTTTATCTTTTTGTTTAAAAGCAAAAGTCCTGTAAATAGGAAGGTAGATAGAAAAGTTTCTAAAATCATTTATACTCTGACAATAGACTATATAATAGACTAAATACTGGATAATAGTTGAGACTATAGACAAGCCTGAAAACCAGCCTATAGAATAAAAATAAAAATACTATAGACAACTTTATTAAATTCCATTATAGACGAAAATATAGTCAAGACTATAGACAAGAATATAGTCAATATTATAGTGAAGACAATAGATTATACAATAGTCAAGACTAAAGATTGGACAATAGTCAAGACTATAGCTTAGACAATAGTCAAGACTATAGCTTAGACAATAGTCCTGACTATAGAGTAGACTATAGTTCTGACTATAGTCCTGAGTATAGAGTAGACTATAGTTCTGACTATAGTCCTGACTATAGAGTAGACTATAGTTCTGACTATAGTCCTGACTATAGACTAGACTATAGTCCTGACTATAGACTAGACTAGACTGACTGACTATAGACTAGACTAGACTGACTGACTATAGACTAGACTAGACTGACTGACTATAGACTAGACTATAGTACTGACTATAGACTAGACTATAGTACTGACTATAGACTAGACTATAGTACTGACTATAGACTAGACTAGACTGACTGACTATAGACTAGACTATAGTACTGACTATAGACTAGACTATAGTACTGACTATAGACTAGACTATAGTACTGACTATAGACTAGACTATAGTACTGACTATAGACTAGACTAGACTGACTGACTATAGACTAGACTATAGTACTGACTATAGACTAGACTATAGTACTGACTATAGACTAGACTATAGTACTGACTATAGACTAGACTATAGTACTGACTATAGACTAGACTATAGTACTGACTATAGACTAGACTATAGTACTGACTATAGATTAGACTATAGTACTGACTATAGACTAGACTATAGTACTGACTATAGACTAGACTATAGTACTGACTATAGACTAGACTATAGTACTGACTATAGACTAGACTATAGTACTGACTATAGACTAGACTATAGTACTGACTATAGACTAGACTATAGTACTGACTATAGACTAGACTATAGTACTGACTATAGACTAGACTATAGTACTGACTATAGACTAGACTATAGTACTGACTATAGACTAGACTATAGTACTGACTATAGACTAGACTATAGTACTGACTATAGACTAGACTATAGTACTGACTATAGACTAGACTATAGTACTAACTATAGACTAGACTATAGTACTGACTATAGACTAGACTATAGTACTGACTATAGACTAGACTATAGTACTGACTATAGACTAGACTATAGTACTGACTATAGACTAGACTATAGTACTGACTATAGACTAGACTATAGTACTGACTATAGACTAGACTATAGTACTGACTATAGACTAGACTATAGTACTGACTATAGACTAGACTATAGTACTGACTATAGACTAGACTATAGTACTGACTATAGACTAGACTATAGTACTGACTATAGACTAGACTATAGTACTGACTATAGACTAGACTATAGTACTGACTATAGACTAGACTATAGTACTGACTATAGACTAGACTATAGTACTGACTATAGACTAAACTATAGTACTGACTATAGACTAGACTATAGATTAGACTTTTGTACTGACTATAGACTAGACTATAGTACTGACTATAGTACTGACTACAGTTTCTTCTGTAAGGTTGCCTGTAGTTTCGCCTATTTCTTTATTTAATTTTATTTTATTTTTTTGACCATAGTCTCGTTTATAGTCTCAACTATAGAATCAGTTATATAGACGAGACTATAATCAAGATTTTAGACGAGACTATAGTCAAAACTATAGAAAAGGCAATAGTCAATACTATAGACTAGAGTATAGACAATACTATAGACTTGACTATAATCAAGACTATAGACTAGACTACAGTCAAGATTATAAACTAGACTATAGGCTAGACTATAATCAAAACTATAGACTAGACAATAATAAAGACCATAGAATAGACAATATTCCAGACTATAGACTAGATACTTTAGATTAGACAATACTTTAGATTAGACAATAGTCAAGACTATAGACTAGACAATAGTCAAGACTGGGCTATAGTCAAGACTGTAGACTAGACTATAGTCCTGACTATAGTCTCTTCTTTAAAGTTGTCTGTAGTTTCGTCTATTTTTTATTGTATTTTTGACCATAGTCTAGTTTATAATCTCGACTGTAGAATCAAGGATTTAGACGAGACTGTAATCAAGATTTTAGGCAAGACTTTAGAGGAGGCAATAGTCAAGACTATAGACTAGAGTATAGACAAGACTATAGAATTGACTTTAATCAATAGTATAGACTAGATTACCGTTAAAATTATAGACCAGACTACAAACTTGACTATAGACTTTACTATAACCAAGATTATAGACTAGACTATAGTCAGGAGTATAAACTAGACTATAGATTGGACTATAATCAAAACTATGGACTAGACAATAGTCAAAACTATAGAGCAGACAATAGTCAAGACTATAGACTAGACTATAGTCCTGGCTATAGTTTTTTCAGTAAAGTTTTCTGTAGTTTCCTCTATTATTTATTTTTTATTATATTTTATACCATAGTCTCGTCTGTGATCTCGACTATATAATCGATAATATAGACGAGACTATAATCAAGATTATAGGCGAGGCTATAGTCAAGACTATAGAGGAGACAACAGTTAGGAATATAGACGAGACTAAGGTCAAAACTATAATAAAAACAAAAATAAGTAAATAGTCAAAACTATAGACGAGAATATAGAAAACTTTACAGAAGAAACTAAAGTCAAGACTTTTCCCACTTGTAAGGTTAAGGTGGTTGGTAGCAGTGCCGAGAACCTGGATGGCTAGTCAGTGGTTAAAGAAGACTAGTCGCTAACAGCTCCCCTCTGGCGCCAGGACACGGGCCAGTTGTAAATTTTTGTCCAGTCCATGTACGCCGTCCCTGCATGGATGGTCCATCCCCTTACGTGCCTACTCGTGGGAATCAAATGGAGGGAAAAATTAAAAAAAACAAAAATAACAACAACAACAAAAACGAAGAGATGGGTATCTCCTCGGAAGACGACCTTTTGGCCTCTAGTCAAGAGACCTTGGTCGAACAACCTGGCAGCAGGGGAGAAAGACATAGCACCCCGCTGTCACAAAACACAATGGCTCCACGACAGGATGTCAAGTCTGACGACCAGTCGAAGGAGAAACGGAAGAAAAAGAAGAGCCAGAAAGAGATTCTGAGACAGCGATATGTCAAAGCTCTCTTTATACTGGAGAAAATTGCCAAGAATAAGGCAAATGGCACTCCTCATGAGCGCGATAAGGAAGATCGTGTCAGATACCAATCGGTGGTTGATGAGTATCTTAAGTTTAAGGACTCTCAACCATCCACATCCCAAGCAGTGCAGGAAAGAGCGAAGCGAAACCGCTCCCAAGCTGAGGGTAGCAATTCGCCCAAGAGGAGAAAGGTCCAAAGTAAATCGACCGCTCCGGCTCCTTCCACAATAACGTCAGCAAGAAGGCCGTTTAACGAGGTGGTTAAAGATCACTTGCTGATGGCGCTGGCCAACGAAAAAAGCGGCAACCTAACTCCTGTAGTAACAGAATGGGGTGTTATAGAGTCTAAATTGGCTGAACTCGTGATGGAACACGTACTCACCAACAAAGACTCTACAGTTCCTCGTTTTTGACTCTGGTGAGATACACCGGGGCTACAGGATAATCAAATGCTTGGACGTGTTCTCTAAAGAATTCCTCAGCAAATGTATCGCAAAGATTAGCGACGCATGGGAAGGCTTAAGCCTTAAGCTTATCCCAGCGGGGGAAATCCCTATGAGACCACGGGCAAAGGTTTGGTTACCGAAGATGAGCTGCGATAACCAGAAAATACTGGAGTGTCTGAAGCTGCAGAACCCCAGTATCCCCATGAGTGACTGGACAGTCATCCGTTCAGAAGATCATGGGGACAATAACAAGTGCATTATCTTCGCCATCTCAGAGGATAGCGCAATTGAGCTAGAGAAGGCGGGGCTAAAATTGTACTTTGGGGTTAGGGACGCCAAGGTTAAGGTGTTCCGTCCCACAGGTCCAGTTGCCGGCGAAGCAGATGAGTTGGAAGTAGCCAACAATCTGCTGACAGGCATGCAGCTAAGTGAACCTGCAAAAAACCCTACAACCGACGATGAAAATCGTGCAAATTAATCTGCAGCACTCAAAATGTGCTACAGACAATCTGAGGCTTCTTTTAGCGGAAAAGGACCTCGACATCGCTATAGTCCAGGAACCCTGGGTTTCCAACTCCCAAGTCAAAGGGTTCCCGACTACGACATATAAGATACTATACGTAAAAGATAAAGGTAAGCCAAGATCTTGTCTTATTGCTAGAAAACACATAAATATATTTCTTTGCCAACAGTATAGCTCAGCAGACCTGACAGTCGCAAGGGTCGAGTTAATGCGAAACAGAAGTTTCCTGATCGCCTCCAGCTATATGGCGCACGACAAGCCAGCCCCGCCAGACGAAGTGAGGGCGTTTCTGGCCTCTATAAAGGCTCAAGAGGACATTATCCTTGGCTGTGATGCTAACTCAAGGCATACAATATGGGGCAGCACGGAAATCAACGACAGAGGTGAGTGTCTATTTGATTTCATTAATACGAACAATTTGACCATATGCAACTCTGGCAACGACCCCACCTTCGTTTTTCCGAGCTCGGTGAACTATAATGGATGGGAAGAGGTGCTAGACATTACACTCATGAAGGACAGATCCAATTTATCAGTTGATAGGTGGAGAGTATCCAAAGAGAAATCCTTTTCGGATCATTGCTGGATACTTTTCGACATTGGGCTCGTCTGCAAAGAAACAGCGTCAACTTTCAGAAACCCAAGACGAACGAACTGGACTAAGTTCAATGGGATTCTCATGTACAAACTGAGAAAAATACCTCCAGTCGAAGCAACGACTGAGGGTCTTGATCAAATTGAGAATACATTAGGCAGGGAAATTGTTAAGGCTTTTAATATATCATGTCCAATGACGAAGGCTAGAAAGAGCTTCCCTCCCTGGTGGAATAGGGAACTCTCGAAGCTACGCAAGGAGGCACGCAATGCTTTCAATATTGGCTACAGGACAAAATCGTGGCAGTTATACCACGATAAGCGTAGGGAATATAAGAAGGCAATAAAGATCGCAAAAAGAAACTCATGGAAAGGCTTCTGCGAATCTATTGACAATACCAAGGAATCTGCTAGACTCAGTAGGGTTTTGGCAAATGGTCATAATAATCCATCCTATATTAAAAGGATGGATGGATCATGGTCAGAATCGTCGGCGGAATCTTTGGACATTTTACTTAGTACTCATTTTCCTGGCTGCACTGATATTACAGACCAGGAGATGGGTCATACTAGATCCTCGCAAGAAATCGAGGTTGACATAATATCCGTTGAGAAAATTTCATGGGCGATTGATAGCTTCTCTCCGTACAAATCTGCAGGGCCTGATGGAATTATACCAAAGATGCTGCAAAGTGCAAAGGTATACATCATACCCTGGCTACATAGGATCTTTAAACTCTGCCTAACCCTCAACTATGTTCCCAGGAACTGGAGGAGAGTAAAGGTAGTGTTCATTCCGAAAATCGGAAAAAGAAGTCATGAAAATGCAAAGGACTTCCGTCCCATTAGTCTCTCATCTTTTCAGCTGAAAACTCTGGAGAGACTCATTGATTTACATATAAGGCAGCGTCTAGAGGGTACAACTCGACTCTCAAGAGGTCAACATGCCTACATTAAGGGTCGCTCCACGGAGACGGCTCTTCATGAGGTCGTAGGGGTCATTGAGCGATCCATTGAATTCAAACAATACGCTATGGCTACCTTTCTGGATATAGAAGGCGCCTTTAACAATGTCACGACTTTGGCGATACAGAGAGCTCTGTACGAACTAGGAGTTGATGATTATATCACCAACTGGCTGGTGTCAATGCTAGAGACAAGAATCGTCATTGCGAATTTAGGTAACAGTGTTAGGACCAAACAAGTTATGCGTGGAACTCCACAAGGAGGCGTGATTTCTCCGCTGTTGTGGCTTATTGTCATTAATACCATCCTGTGTAAATTGGAAGACAAGGGAGTGAAAGTCGTGGCTTACGCGGACGATGTGGTGATACTAGTATCAGGACTGTTTCTGAACGTGATAAGTGATATCACGTCAACTGCTCTGGCTACACTCAGTGACTGGGCCAAAGAATGTGGACTAGGAGTGAATCCGGGCAAAACAGAGCTGGTACTTTTCACCACAAAGACCAAGATTCCGAGCTTCAGACTACCACGGTTAGGAAACTGTGAACTCACCTTGTCGGACAATGCAAAATACTTGGGCATTATTTTGGACTCTAAGCTTTCATGGAAACTGAACATTCGACATAGGGTTAGTAAGGCTACGGTAGCATACTACACCTGTAGAAAGATGTTCAGTGTGAAATGGGGCCTGAGTCCAAAATTGACAAAATGGCTATACACTGCAATAGTACGGCCCATTCTTGTATATGGATCTCTTGTATGGTGGACCGCTACTAGTAGGAGGTATGTGGTGGATCAGCTTTACAGGATACAAAGATCCGCTTCCATTGGCATTGCAGGTGCATTACGTACTAGTCCATCAGAAGCTCTGAACACTATATTGCACTTAACACCTATAGACCTATACATAATGGAATCATCAGTTAATAGTGCGATAAGATTATCTGCAACGAAAAGCTGGAGATCAAGAACGTATGGGCACGCGAGGATATTAAATTTACTACCCCCGCAATACAATAAAGTTACCGACTATATGATTCCCCACTTGGACTTCGGAAGTACTATTAAAGTCCTATTCCCCACCAGGAGTGAATGGAGAAGGGGTAATCTTCTTGAACAATTTAGAACTAGGATATACACTGACGGCTCAAAGATGAACTGCGGTGTCGGCTCTGGTGTCTTCTCTGATGATCTTGGAATTAGACACTCATGTAGACTCCCTGACGAGGCAAGCGTATTCCAAGCGGAGATACTAGCGGTCAGGGAAGCGTGTAAACTAATTTGCGATAGAAATATTCAAGGGAATATTGGTTTATTTGTCGACAGTCAAGCGGCAATACTATCGCTCAAATCACCGAAAACTACCTCTATTCTAGTCAGACAGTGTAAAGAGGAACTGCGTGGACTAAGTCGACTGTATGACATTACTATAATCTGGGTTCCTGCGCATAGGGACTACTATGGTAATGAACAGGCAGACGAATTAGCCCGGGCAGGCTCTGCTATGAGTGCCTCCTTAGCGGTTTCTGTCGCAATCCCGTTAGGAACAGTCAAAAACAGAATCCGAAAACACTTTCTAGGAAAGGCGGAAAATAGATGGCGAAATCTGGACAAATGTAGAGTCGCGAAAGAAACGTGGCCTACCTACAACGAGAAACGCTCATTGCAACTCATTGGCTACAAACGCAAGGACATCTCGAGACTAATAGCAGTGTTTACAGGTCACTGGACGATCGGTAAACATGCAAGTAGACTTGGTCTCCCTTACAATGAATATTGTCGTAGTTGTGGCAACAGCGAGAAGGAGGAGACGGTTTTTCATCTTCTATGTGAATGCCCAGTCTTGAACGCAAACAGACATAAATTTCTGGGAGGGCACCAATTAGACAACCTCTCTGAGATATCGGACACTAGACTCAGTGACATCATTAAATATCTCAATGCTACAGGCTGGATCTAATTAATTTATGTTCTCATTGTTTCTTCCCTACATTTCTATCTCATTACAGACTCAATGCAACTAATTCACCTGGCGAGTAGTGTGGTTCCATCAAAACGGATTCTAACGAGTCTAATTGATTGCCTGTAAGATTACGGGCTACCACGGTAACCAACCAACCAACCAAAGTCAAGACTATAGACGATTCTATAGATTAGTGTATAATCAAGGCTATAGTTGAAAATATCGTTAAGAATGTAGACGTGACTTTAATCAAGACTATAGATGTGATTTTGTTGAAAACTATAGATGAGAATATAGCCAAAAGCAAATAAATAGCCAAGCCTATAGACGAGACTATAGTCAAGACTATAGATGAGAATAGAGTCAATATTATAGACGAGAATGTAGTCAATACTATAGGCGAAACTATGATTAAGACTACAGACAAGACTATAGAGGACTAAACCAACAATCCTCAAATGGGAATCAGCGAATCACAAGGGGTCAGTATGAATATTTTAAGGGGTCCTTCTGTTTGAACAAATAATTTAAAGTGTTTGCATAAACATTGATAACGCAGTTTTATTTATATCTTGATGCTTATAGTATATCGATGTTGTGAGTGAAAGTTGCAGAATATTATAAAATTTTTAACAGTACTGAACTGAAAGTGAACTTTATCCCGATTTAAAGTTAATATCAATTGTTCCGAACAAAAAATGCAATCTCGAAAAACAATATCAGTTATCTGAATTAGTTCAATAAATTTTAAACGTATGTACTTCACATAATTTTAAAAGTAATTTAGATTCTCTCTGTGTTTAAACTTTATGTTTTCAAAAATTTGTTTCAAATACAATGGATTTTATACCTATACAACTTTTTAATTGGTTAACGAATTAAAAAAATGTTTTATATAAAATTAATGCCAAATAATTTTCGCACTATTTCTGTGAATAACATTTTCATTTATTTAATGACAATGATTTTATCGTTCAAGACCATTGACAGTAATTTTGCAAATACTTTATCTCAAATTTATAATTATTGGATATCAAATATTTTCATTGCTTTTTTAAATTAGTCTGATTTGACTATAGCAGTTTATATTATTAGTATTTATTTATTTTTAGGCTTAGAAATTGTTTAAGAACTATTAATCAGACATTGTTAGAGAAATAAAAAAGTACATATACATTTTTAGTAGGGGAACGGTGTCCTGTAAATTCTGACTAAAACTTGTAAGTTTGACAACTACTAAGGCAGAGCTTATAATTTTTTTTTTCTCAAATCAATCAATTCAAATATGAAATTTAACTTGTTATATTTTTTAACATATTTTGAGAATCACGCTCAAATTATCATATTTTAAACATTTGAGTTTGTAAGTATACATTTCATTTCTTGCTACAGAAGGCTGTGGGTCATGCTTAAGTTCTTACATATCAAGTGTTTCGTGAAGCAAGAGCTGTGAAAAGAGAATTTCCTGAAATCTGGAAAATGCAAAAGTTGTCTCTGATACCGAAATCTAACAAAAAACTTGGAGAGTCATCATCTTACCCTCCTATGTGTTTGCTGGATACACTTGGAAAGGTTCTGGAAAGGATTATTTATAACAGACTGCTTTCTGCAATAGAAAGGGCAAATGGATTTTCGGAAAGACAATACGGATTTATGCAGCCACGGAAGGAAATAACGTTGAAGATAGATACGAAATAAAGTTTATTGAGCTAAACGAGACTATAGTTAATGGTATAAGCGACACTATAATCAAGACTATAGTTAAGACTATAGTCAAGCCTATAGACGGGACTATAGTTAGGACTAGAGACGAGACTGTAGGCTAGATTATATTCAAAACTATTATTACTACTATACTCAAGATTATATACTAAACTATAGAACAGACAATAGGCTATAGATGAGACTATTGTCAAGACTATAGACGAGATTATCAAGGCTACATACGATACTATAATCAAGACTATAGTTAAGACTATAGTTAAGCCTCTAGACGGGACTATAGTGAGGACTAGAGACGAGATTGTAGGCTAGATTATATTCAAAACTATTATTACTACTATACTCAAGATTATATACTAAACTATAGAATAGACAATAGGCTATAGATGAGACTATTGTCAAGACTATAGTCAAGACTATAGACGATATTACCAAGGCTACATACGATACTATAGTTAAGATAGTCAAGCCTACAGACGGGATTATAGTGAGGACTATAGTAGGTTATATTATATTCTACACTCTAAATACTTTGTTAGAATTATACACGAGATTATAAACTAACCTATAGAACAAACAATATAATATAGATGAGACTATAGTTAAGACTATAAACAAGACTATAGTCAAAATATAGACGAGACTATAGTCAAGGCTATATATGAGATTATAATCAAGACTATAGTTACTACTATAGTCAAGCTTACAGACAGGACTATAGTGAGGACTATAGTCAAAATTGTAGGTTAGATTACATTCAAAAATATTGTTAGGATTATATACTAAACTATAGAACAGACAATAGACTATAGATGAGACTACAAACAAGACTATAGTCAGGACTATAGACGAGACTATAGTCAAGATTATATACGAGACTGTAATCAAGACTATAGTTAATACTATAGTCAAGCTTATAGATGGGACTATTGTGAGAACTATAGTCGAGATTGTAGGTTAGATTATATTCTACACCCTAAATACTTTGCAGTAGATAGAAATTAGTTTAAAGACTAAACTATAGACATCACTTTAGACTATTAACCACAATAAAGACTGGTCAATAAAAGAAAACAAATAAAACTTTATAGAAACTTTTGAATTTTCCTACTTGTGGTTTTTAAAACTTTTGATTGCACTTAATGGGTTGCCAAAAAAAAAAAAAAAATTCTTTATTGCTATTTTTGTCAACTTTTTTTTGTCTTCTTTGTTTCTAGCTGATACAAAACTTTTAACAGAATAGCAAAGTTTCTTTTTTTGTTTTTTTTGTTAAGTATTTTAAACTTTACTGTTGAGTTGTTAATTTGAAATGCTTCTTGCGCTTTTAAGTCTCGATAAAGTCTAAACAAAGTCACAATGAAATATGTGATTAAGATGGAAAAACAGAAAGCCAAAGTATTTTAGCACTAGTACATAAAAAGCCCACAAATCTTATAATATAGGGGCCATGACCTTTTAGGGGTTTATTATCTAATTACAAAAGAAAATTAACAAACACATTTTAAAGTTATATTTGGTTATAAAAGTAACAAAACAATTTAATTATTTAAGCAGAATATCTCTCTGCTCTTTTTTCAACAAACAAAACTACACTCCATTTTTCTATTAATATTTTCTTCAGTCAATTCCCCAAGGAAAATTCTTTACCATTTCACTACTTGCTAGCAGTATGACATCTAAAAATACATTCTATTAAAAACAAATTCTTTGTGAAGGGTTTCGAAATTATTGAGAGTATTTCTGAGTGAAATTTTTACAATACAAGTAGCGACCCCTTGAATTTAAATTGAAGATAGCAGACAACAATATACAGTCTATAAATACGATTTCCTTACATAATAACTTCCTGTTCAATGAGCAATTTATATAATAAAGATACAATACTTCTATGTTACTTTTTTTGTCAGCCTTTTATCCTTTTAGAGGCTGCAAAAGTAGGAAGGACATACATATGAATGTATGTGAAGTATAAGGATTGTAGAAAACACACGCGAGACGAAAGGACATTGTGTAGCAGCAAAATGGAAAGATTTGGGAGGCAAAATAAAAGACTGATGGCGTAAAGTTATGAAATTATGATATATTAAATGAATTTGGAGAAAATTATTAATATTAGGGGGGATCAATATTGCGCTCGTAATTGATGAAAAAAAAAGAATTCTGAATTAAAGCCAGAATAAAGCCTGTGAAGACTAGACTATAGTCTGACTAGACTATAGTCTGACTAGACTCTAGTTTGACTAGACTATAGTTTGATTAGACTAAAGGCTGACTAGGCTATAGTCTGACTAGACTATAGTCCGACTAGACTATAGTCTGACTCGACTATAGTCTGACTCGACTATAGTCTGAGTAGACTATAGTCTGACTTGACTATAGTCAGACTGGACTATAGTCAGACTGGACTATAGTCTGACTAAACTATAGTCTGACTAGACTATAGTCTGACCAGACTATAGTCTGACTAGACTATTGTCTGACTTGACTATAGTCTGACTAGACTATAGTCTGACTAGACTATAGTCTGACTAGACTATAGTCTGACTAGACTATAGTCTGACTAGACTATAGTCTGACTAGACTATAGTCTGACTAGACTATAGTCTGACTAGACTATAGTCTGACTAGACTATAGTCTGACTAGACTATAGTCTGACTAGACTATAGTCTGACTAGACTATAGTCTGACTAGACTATAGTCTGACTAGACTATAGTCTGACTAGACTATAGTCTGACTAGACTATAGTCTGACTAGACTATAGTCTGACTAGACTATAGTCTGACTAGACTATAGTCTGACTAGACTATAGTCTGACTAGACTATAGTCTGACTACACTATAGTCTGACTAGACTATAGTCTGACTAGACTATAGTCTGACTAGACTATAGTCTGACTAGACTATAGTCTGACTAGACTATAGTCTGACTAGACTATAGTCTGACTAGACTATAGTCTGACTACACTATAGTCTGACTAGACTATAGTCTGACTAGACTATAGTCTGACTAGACTATAGTCTGACTAGACTATAGTCTGACTACACTATAGTCTGACTAGACTATAGTCTGACTAGACTATAGTCTGACTAGACTATAGTCTGACTACACTATAGTCTGACTAGACTATAGTCTGACTAGACTATAGTCTGACTAGACTATAGTCTGACTACACTATAGTCTGACTAGACTATAGTCTGACTAGACTATAGTCTGACTAGACTATAGTCTGACTACACTATAGTCTGACTAGACTATAGTCTGACTAGACTATAGTCTGACTAGACTATAGTCTGACTAGACTATAGTCTGACTACACTATAGTCTGACTAGACTATAGTCTGACTAGACTATAGTCTGACTAGACTATAGTCTGACTAGACTATAGTCTGACTAGACTATAGTCTGACTAGACTATAGTCTGACTAGACTATAGTCTGACTAGACTATAGTCTGACTAGACTATAGTCTGACTAGACTATAGTCTGACTAGACTATAGTCTGACTAGACTATAGTCTGACTAGACTATAGTCTGACTAGACTATAGTCTGACTAGACTATAGTCTGACTAGACTATAGTCTGACTAGACTATAGTCTGACTAGACTATAGTCTGACTAGACTATAGTCTGACTAGACTATAGTCTGACTAGACTATAGTCTGACTAGACTATAGTCTGACTAGACTATAGTCTGACTAGACTATAGTCTGACTAGACTATAGTCTGACTAGACTATAGTCTGACTAGACTATAGTCTGACTAGACTATAGTCTGACTAGACTATAGTCTGACTAGACTATAGTCTGACTAGACTATAGTCTGACTAGACTATAGTCTGACTAGACTATAGTCTGATTAGACTATAGTCTGACTAGACTATAGTCTGACTAGACTATAGTCTGACTAGACTATAGTCTGACTAGACTATAGTCTGACTAGACTATAGTCTGACTAGACTATAGTCTGACTAGACTATAGTCTGACTAGACTATAGTCTGACTAGACTATAGTCTGACTAGACTATAGTCTGACTAGACTATAGTCTGACTCGACTATAGTCTGACTCGACTATAGTCTGACTCTACTATAGTCTGACTCGACTATAGTCTGACTCTACTATAGTCTGACTCGACTATAGTCTAACTGGCCTATAGTTTGACTAGACTATAGGCTGACTAGACTCTAGTCTGCCTAGATTGTAGTCTAACTAGACTATTGTCTGACTAGACTATAGTCTGATTAGACTGTAGTCTGCTAAGATTATAGTCTAACTATGTTATTATATGACTAGACTATAGTCTGACTAGAATATGGTCTGAATACAGTTTGACTAGATTATGGTCTGTCTAGTCTATAGTCTGACTTTAGTCGGACTAGACTATAGTCTGACTAAACTATAGTCGGACTAAACTATAGTCTGACTAGACTAAAGTCTGGCTATAGTCTAACAAGACTAGTATAAGCTAACTAAACTATAGTTTGACTAGAATTTAATCTGACTAAGCTATAGTCTGTCTATATTAAAATCTGTATAGACTATAGTCTGTTTAGTCTACGTATATTTTGCTTTTAGTTGACTTTAGTCTGACTGTAATTTTGGCTTTAAAAACTCGACCCTTATTATTTTAACAGAGATTAGATATAGTCTATCAATTGTAGTATTAAGGAAAGAAATTATATTGATGCATAGTATTTCCCCACAATTAATTTTAACAAAGGCGTATTCATTGAAATACAAAGAAAAAAGTAGAAAATAATATAATGATAGAAAATTTATATCTATATAGATTATATATAGATTGTATTAAGCAAAATTATATGAAATTAATTTTAAGCGAAACTGCGCAATATGTATTTGGCGTTTGAAGAAATAAACGATAATTTGTTTTAATTTGTATTTTAATGAAAAGAGCGCTAGAAAGGAAATTATTAAAATATTATATTGAGGCTGCTATAGGAGATCTAAAATTTTATGTTTTTAGCATAAATAATGATTAAGAGTGTATGTGTTTCCTGTGCAACCACCTCTGACATTTCCTTTTAAATATATTATCTTCGACATACATTTTACTAACTTTTGCGATACTTATTTTTTTTTATAGCGAAAGCATTACGACATCTTAATGTAGCATTACATATCTTTTTCGCAAATATTTTGCATTAATAAACAAGTCTTTAGTATTTATTATAGCGCTTTCATCATTATTTAATAAAATTTCGACACCAAAATCCCTATTCAATGGTTTATTATTATAACTCCAGGCTGTCGCGAAAATCTCTTTGAAAAATAAATAAAAAAGAAAATATATTGAGTATTTATTATTATTTTCAACATTATGATAAGCTCTCAAATTTCATAGCGGCTGTTACGAGTATTATTGGCAACACTTCATTTTGATTGATGAGCCTGTAAATATACTACATTTTTTGTTTTGCCTCTATAGTATGCTGTATTTTTTTCTTGCTGGCCTGTCTGCCTGTTTTCATTATCACTTTCGTGGATGAACAAATTTTGTGAAAAGTGCTATCAATGTAAAGATTAACTCAACATCCGTGGATAAAGATAAAATTTATTTATATTTGAAAAAAAAAAAAATAAACCAAATTTAAAGGCAATTTTTATTTAAGGATATAAATGATAAAGGAAATGTGTAGTAATAAAATGTAACCAAATTATTATGCAGCTTATTTTATAACAATTTTTTATATAGTGTCATAATTTATAAAAGATGAATGTTTGTAAAAGGATTGTATTTAGGCTTAAAGGATTTTTTGATTGGTTCGTAAAAATGTTTCCTAATAGCTTTAATTAATTTTTATAAATTTTTTGCCAAAAATTTGCAATTTTTAAGCGAGGTAGTTTAGAGTATTTTTGACACTCTTTTGCGAATTTAAAAGTTTTAGTTTTTGTTAAAATTTTTTTCCAGTTCTTGAAATTCTAATGAATTTATTGCTAAATTCCTTATTATTGTTTTTAGTTCTTATCTAGGGAGCATTTTGTAAAGAAATTATGACGAATTAAAAAAAAATTCGAATATTAACAAAATTTAAATTTGTTTAAATAATAATAATAATAATTTTTTTAAAGATTTAAAAAATTGTTCTTTATTTTTTTGCCCAAATTCATTATTATTATTTTGGTATTATTTTCTTTTTTCGAGGAAATATTAGATATTTTAAATAGCTTTTTTGGGAGTTCAAAATTTTTTAGATTTTTTGCAATTTCTTGAAATTTCAATTAATTTAGAAATAAGTTTGTTAATTTTCTTTTTATTTTTCGAAATTTTCCTCAAATTCTCAGCAATTTAGAAAAAGTTAATTCCTTATTTAACAAAAAAAATTAATAAATTGATTTTTAAATATTTTTAAATATTTAAAAAATATTTCTAAATATTTTTGACTAATTCCTTGCTAATAAAACATAATTTCTAAGCAGGGATATTCCGAACATTTTAAATTAATTTTTGAAAATTCAATAATTCTAAATATTGCAAAATTTATGCATTTCACCATGCAATTTAGAGCCAAAATTATAAATTTTCATCTACAGAAAATTTGGCGATTTAGAAAAGTTTTTTTTGTGATTTAAATGAATTTATTATAAAAAAAATTTATAATTAAATATTTTTTTCTATTGTTTTAGGAAATTTGAATTAATAGTTAATGATTTTCATGCTAAGAAATTTTGGGTATTTTAACCAATTTCTGGGAATTAAAAATTTTAATTTTATTATTTTTTACTTTTTTTTAATTTTTATTTCGGGGCATTTATTGGAAATTTTTGCTAATAATAATTTACAAAGCGGAAAGTTTTGGACAATTTCAAAACTATTTTAACTATAATAATTATAATAATAATAATAACAATAAAATAAATAAAAAAATAAAAATAAAAAAAATAAATTTTGATCCTGGGGTATAAATAAGTGAATGATTCTCTAAGAAATATTTTTTTAATTTTAATTCTAGGTTACCCCTTGCAAAAAAAAAAAAAAAAATGAATGGTTAATAAAGAAAAAATTGGCAATATTTTCCAATTCAAAATTTTTGAATTTTTTTCAACAATTTCCCAAAATTTTAAATAAATCGTATGACTTTTATAAAAAAATATACTATCCTTATTTAAGGAAATTTTTGGGGATTTTTTAAATATTTTTTGGAAATTGAAAAATAAATCTTTTTTAATTCGAAAATTTTTTCACATTGCTAAAAAGTTTTTTAGGGATGGAACTTTTATTGGCGTTTAGCTATTTTTCCGTCTTAGAAAATTTTTAGGAATTTCGCAAATTTTTTTTAGGAATTTAAAAATTAAGGCAAAATTTTTATTTCTAAATAAGATTTTTAGGGATTAACAAAGATAAACAAATACTTTTTATTGAAATTTAGTTATTTTTAGGCTAAAAAATATTTTCGAAATTAAATTCAAATTTTCGAAAAAGCTTAAAAGAATAAAAAATTGCATTACTTTATCCCAAATTTTATTTAAACCATTAATTTGGCGTAATTTTTATTAAAAGTTTTGGATTAACATCAATTTTTGTTATTGAAGTCAAATTTTCGAAATTGTCTACAAATAATCAAAATGAAATACTTTATCAGTAATTTTATTAAATCAAAAAATTTTGAAATTTTTTATTAAAATTTTAAAAATTTTACAATAAAATCTATTTTTGAAATTAAATGAAATGAAATACTTTAACAGATTTTTTTAACTAAAGGCAAATGAAATTTGGTATAATTTGTAATAAAATCTTTTTTTTCGAAATTAAACTCGACTAATCGAAATTGTTTAAAAGTGTACAAAATTGAAATATAACCAAAATTTTAATTTAATCAAAACTAATTCTTTTTTTAAATTTTAAACTAATATCTATTTTCAAGATTAAATTCAGATTTTCGAAATTGCTCAAAAATATACAAAATAGAAAAATATATCAGCTTGAATGTTATGTAATCAAGATTAGTAAATAATTTTTATTTAAATTTTGAAAAATCAAACAATCGAAAAATAAATACTTTGTCAAAAAAAAAATGTATTTAAACAATATTAATGTGTACTTTTTACAAAAATTATGCTATTATTGAACAAAAATTAATTTTCGAAATTAAATTCGAATTAAAATTGTACAGAATTGTACAGAATATTTAAAATTGTACAGAATTAAATTATTTTATCAAAAATTTTATTAAATAAAAATAAGTGTTTACATTTTATAGATTTTTTTTTATATCTTGGGCTTAAATCTATTTTCGATTTGATTTTTCGAAATTGCTTAAAAAGTATAAAAAATTAAATACTTTATTGCATATGCAGATTCGGATCATTTCCAATGAATGTCAAGTAGAGGCTTGTCATTGGAAGATGTTCTGTTTTTTTTTTAATCTATTAAAATCATGATCCCGATTTTTTATGTAGTTTTTTTTATCAATTTAAGGAAATTATTTTTAATTTTTATATAAACCAAATATGTTTTATTAAAACAAATATGCATAACAATATTTTTCATTAGATTAAAACGATTATTATATTAAGTAACAAGTATTTGTAAATTCTCAACATTTTATAGCCGAAAAATTTATACTAATTTATATGAATTTATAAATACACTTACTGCAACTTTGTAGGTAATAAAAAAAGTATTCACTTAAAAATTAATTTTATTTTTTTTGTTGGGATTTTTTTTTTAAAGAAAATTAATAATAATTTGCTTTACGTAAATTGTTTTAATTACTTTTTATGTAAAATGTTTAAGCCTTAAAGCTTTTAGAACATTTTTATTTATACTTTATAAAAGTCTGCACTGAAGAGCCTAAAAGTAAGCAACAATTATGTAAATATAACTTGTTCATTTTGAGTCTACCAACAAAAAACATACCAACAAAGTCATGGTCACAAATTTAACATTGAAATGTACGGAATAACCACGTGTTGTCTGTCTGAGTAGCAAAACATAACTCAGTTACTCTTTAACACAGACACAACAAATATTTGTATGCTGTTTATTTGACTACAGCATACTTTTAGGTTAAATTGTCAAGCTTATAGAGTAAAGCAAACACATACAAAATTAAAAACAGAATCTGAATTTTTTTCAAGTTTAAATTAAGGGTACTTGTTACAAGATTTTTCCTTTTTTTTTGTAACTGTATGCGGAAGGTATCTGTGTGAGTCATGTCTGTGAGTGTTTAAATTTTGTGAGTAAGTAATTTTTTCGCTCTACTGCAGACACGCACAAACAAATGTCAAAATATAAAAATACAAAAATATTTCAAACATTTACATGTACATACATATAAAAAAAATTATACGAATACAGAACAATATCTCACTATTTGTTAAACACTGACTGAGTAATTGTCACAGCATGTCAATTTCAATTTGACATTTATTGTTTGTGCATTTGTTGTATACATTCTGAACATTATTATTGTATATTTACTGTTAGTTATTGTTGTGGTTATTGTGACTGTGTTGATTTATTTCTGCAGTAGACAATGAAAAGAAAAAGGGGTTGTTGGGCGGTTTTACACTAATAATAAGCTCTATACAAATACAAATAATTTATATAAACAATCAAACAATATACTACATCAATGTTGCAGAGTCTATGTATTAATTCAAACACGTTTCATTGATGTATAAAAATAAATGAATACACTCATCATCAGGATTTTTATACTTCTACCTTTTTGTTACTTTGTTGTCATCAGTGTCGATATAATTGTGTCTAACTTTTTTTTTTTTTCTTGGCCAGTCAGTATCACGCCCAAAATTGTTAATATACATCCTGGAAATGAAAACCTTTGCAAAAAATTTTTTGTTGTTTAATATTGGAGTAGGAAAACGAGGGGAGTTAGAAAAGCTTAAGAGAATTTTGTTTAAAATATGTTTTATCAAAAGGAACTAATTTGTAATCACATTTTTTTTACTTTAGAATTTTTAGTTATTTTAACAAAATTCCACAAAAAGAAAATTTTAAATCAAGAAATTGTTTTTATGTACTCAGGCGTATGATTGATATTAGTTATGAAATTTTTCACAAAAGACTTCATAAAGTGGAAAATTTTCGAGAGATTTTAAAAATTTAATTAAACCTCAACAGAGCAGAGTTTTTTCAGTATTAAGGAACATATTAATATAATTTGAAATTTTTTTTAATATTACAGCCAAAAACTGGCAATTTTAAAAATTATACCTTTTATGTACTCAGGCGTATGATTGATATTAATTATGAAATTTTTCACAAAAGACTTCATAAAGTGAAAATTTTTCGACGGATTTTAAAAATTTAATTAAAACTCAACAGAGCAGAGTTTTTTTTAGTGTTAAGGAACATTTTCTTAGAATATTCCAATCTAAAGGAGAAGTATGTTTTTTAGTTACTGAAAATGAAAAAAGTGCAGTTTTTAATTAGATAAAATATACATTTACAAATATCTTTCAATCTTCACTTTCTTAAAAAAAGCATCTATTAAAGTAGCAATAAATCGGCTTAAAATTAGTTAGTCCTTGTAATGTTGAGACATTTATTTTATTTAACTATAAAATAATTTATTCTTCTTTTAAAAGCTGTTTCGGAGAATAATTTAAATGAAATATACCAAAAAATTCTTTGCTTAAAAAACAACTTCTTGGTTTAGAAAAGAAAACTGAAGTTTATTTATATTCTTTTGCTGAAAATAAAACTTTTTTTTGATAAATTTTATATGCAGAATTTTATGTAAAATATTTTATTATTTTATAATATGGGGACATTTATTTTACAATAATAGTTGAGACCTTTTCTTCTTCAAATTATTGCGAAAATCTCGACATTTGAAGAATTATTTTTTCTGTGTACCCCGGCGTATGATTAATATTAATTATGAAATTATTTACAAAAATCTGCGTAGAGTGAACAATTTTCCATTGATTTGGAAAATTTAAAAGGTATATGAAACATCATAAATTACAGTTTAAGAACCTATAAAAAAGGGTGTGAACCCTCACCCTTTCTTGTCAAAAATTTCCCAGTATCAATCTCAACTACAGCGGAATTAAGAGCTGGTTCAGTGGAGGTTTATACTGAGTCTATATTCCCGTTTATAAGAACAATGTCTCTTTAAAATTGCCAGATCACTGCAGCATTCTCCATGCACAGATTTTGGCCATAAAGAGGGCGGTGAACTGGTTAATGTGCTATAGGTTATTCGGAGTGGATATGCAAATCTGTACAAACAATCAAGCCGAACTTTTATGGACATTTAAATTGAATGTTTTGAATGTTTTTCATAGTTGTGAAAAAAGAATAATATTTTGAATAGACTTTTAAAAACGAATTTAATTCTAAACTAGACTAATGACTTACCAACTTAAAGAAAATATTTGATTTGGATTTTAAAATTTTGTTAAAATTATTATGCAATAATCATAAGATTTTTGTTTCCAATATTTTTAACTTAAATCTAAAAATTGCAGCAAGCATTTTATTTTCTTATTTATTATTAGTAATTACTTCCTTTCAGTTCTTTACAAATTTTCAATATAACCATTCCTATCCACCCCCCTCGTATTGTTAAACTTTCTGCTATTGTAGCATCTTTTTTGTTTTTAGTCTACGCACGAATTGTTAATTTTATGTTTTTTATTTATTTCTTTATTTTTTTTTGTGAAGAATGGTCTTATTCTGTGACATTTCCTCTTTCAAAAAAAAGTTTCATGTTTAATAAAATATAAAACTTTTTCTTTTATTTATTACAACATTTGGGTAAGAGTTTGACTGTAATGTTTAATTACAGGAAACGTTTTCAACAAAAACGTTAGAATTAATATAAAATAAAATAGAAATTGCAGGACTACAATACAAAAGAAAATATAAAATAATCAAGAATTATTTAATTTATAAAATAAATAAATGACTAAAATATAAATGAAGTAAAGGAGGGAGATGTTGAAGAAAACAAAAAAAAAAAAAAAGATTTTTAACTGAAGAATTTATAGAAGGGAAGATAAAGGTAATACTTTTTAGAAAGAAAAAAAAAACTCTTTATTGAAACCCTAAGACTGAAGCCTAAAAAAAGACTTTATGAAGAGTTTTCATTTAAGCAAAGATATAACTTTATTACAGACTAAAATTTAGGTCTAAATAAGACTGCAGGCAGAGCCACGTCTATAGCTTATAAACAACTGTATAAATCCCTAAGTAAGTCATACAATTACAGCTAACAAAGGCCTATATAAAAACCTTTTCTTTTAAAGCTTATAATGACTCATTATTGAGAGTGAAAGGGGACCTTGTCTGTTATCCAGTGATTGATATATTTAAGTTTAAAATTGTCTTGTTTCCCAAGAAATCTATATTAGCAAAAATATCCTATTTAATCCCTTTAAATATTTAATTTTTTTCCTTAGCATGTGTGTCATTTCTTTTAATATTCCTATAGGCTGATTTAGAGTCAGCTCACAGTGCTTTATCCCATAGACAAAAATCAAAATTAAAACATTTTTCAAATTATGTTGAAATACATATTTTTTAGAAAGATAATGATCTTAAAAGAATTTTTAATAATAATTACCTTTACGGCTACGAGAGGGAGCTAAAGTCAAAAAATTTAAAGCAAATATTAATAAACAAAAAAGTTGCTTTAAAACGGTTTAAGGAAAAAAATTTTCAAAAATTTATTTTTCGATCAAATGTATCAACGTTTTATTTATCCAAAACTTCAGTAAATTTGCTAATTAAAACTATTGTTGTTTTTTAAATATAATAATTAGAAGATAAATTCTTTACACTCAAATTTTTACATATATTTTTTTGGAAAAATCACTTAAATTTCATGAAAAATATATATAAAATTATAAAAAACTATAAAATTATTTTTTTGCTATTTATGTAACTTTGTTATAGTTATTTAACAGATTAAAATATAATTGGTGCCTAATTTTTACCGCAACTTTGAAAAAAAGTTAGATTAAAAAAGTGTCTAATTTGTATTTGTATTTTAAATAGTTCTTAACACTAATGTAATTAATTTTTTTAAATTGAAATAAACAATTAATTAAAATTATTACAAAATTCAAAAACCTACTTAGAAAGGGAAAAATACAATTTCTGAAATTAAAAAAAAGTTCACTATAAATCCACAAGATGGCGCTAATTACAGAGCATTTTAAAATTTTAATACAAAAATTAGGGAAGTTCAATGGAGTATTAAATATAAAATTATAAAAGTTTGTTTACTTGGTTCTATAACTTAGTATTGTTTCTTTATATATGAAATAATATTAATATTAATAATCGAATTTTCCGCAAAAATATTTTTAGAATTTTAATTTACTATTGATTTTGAAAATTTCAATTGGATATCAAACTCCATAAATAACAGCTTAATGTATTATTAAGAAAAATTTTGATTATTGTTTATTAAAGAAAGAAAATTTACATTTTTTTAGGTATTTAAATTTTTAAATTTGTTTTTATATTTCCAACAAAATTTGCTTTAAAGAATTACATTAATTTTTACAAAATAAATTTTAAAAATTATATTCAAAATTAAACTAACTTTGTTTTTGTTTTCTTTTAAATGTAAGTTAGACGAGTCGTTTTTACGCTCGTGTTTTAAAAACAGGCAGTAAAACAACAAATTCCAAATTAAAAAAAAAAATATATTAGAGATAATTTTTTTTGAATTCCAAAATTTTATTTATGCTTAAATTTACAAAAATGAACTGAGAATATTAAAGAATATATTCTATACACTCTGGCGTATGATTAATATTAATTTTGTGATTTTCACAGAGATCTTTTCAGAGTTTAATAATTTCGTTTGATTTTGAAAATCTAAAACTGGCTAGAAATCTCCATAAATAACCGCTTAATGTAGTATAAAGAAAAATTTTGCTTAATATTTATTAAAGTAACGTAATTTACATTTTTCTAGGTATTTACATTTTTAAATTTATTTTTATATTTCCAACAAAACTTGCTTTAAAGAATTACATTTTAAATTAATTTTTATAAAATAAATTTTAAAGTTTTAGTTCAAAATTAAAGTGAAATAAAAAATTTCAAATTTAAAAACATATTAAAGATCATTTTTGTGAATACTAAAATTTTATTTTATTTTGTGATAAAAGCAGACTCCTTTTATTCTAAACTTTACAAAATTGAACTGAAAATATTAAAGAATATATTTCAAAAACTCTTGCGTATGATTAATATTAATTTTGTGATTTTCACAGAAATCTTTTCAGAGTTTAAGAATTTGATTTTGAAAATTTAAAACTGGCTAGAAATCTCCATAAATAACCGCTTAATGTAGTATAAAGAAAAAGTTTGCCTAATATTTATTAAAGTAACGTAAATTACATTTTTCTAGGTATTTAAATTTTTAAATTTGTTTTTATATTTCCAGCAAAATTTGCTTAAAGAAGTATATATTAAATTAATTCTTTATAAAATAAATTTTTAGAATTGGATTCAAAATTAAACTAAACCAAGAAATTTCCAATTAAAAAAAAAAAAATATTTAGAAATTTAAAATAATTTTTGTGGATTCCAAAATTTTTATAAGAAAACAACATTCAGAATTTAATCAGGTAATAAGATTTTTTATATTTTATAATATCAAGATATATATTGTCTTTTATTTTTTATTCTACAAAATAAGCTGAAAATATTACAGAATATGTTTTATATACTCTGGCGTATGATTAATATTAATTTTGTAATTTTGCACAGAAACCTTTTCAGAGTTTACAAATTTCGTTTGATTTTGAAAATTTAAACTGATTATCAATCTCCGTAAATTACAGCTGATTTAAATATTAAGAAAAATTTTCTTTAAGATTTATTAAAGAAATGAGCTTCACTTTTTTCTAGGTATTTAAATTTTTAAATTTGTTTTTATATTTCCACAAAAGTTGTTTTAGTTAAAAAGATTTTTATATTAATTTTTACTCTATAGATTCGAAAATTTGGATTTAAAATGAAATAAAGAAAAAACAATTTCCTTATCTAAAAAAAAAAAACAATAATAATAAAGTCGGAAATGTAAAATATTTTTTTGAGTTTTAAAATTATTGTAAAAATAAAATTCAGAATTTAAACCAATAATAAGATTTTCTTTATATCTTATACTATAAAGATATAAACTTCTTCTTAAATTTACAGCCATAAGCTGAAAGTAAGAAAATTATTTTTGTATTTACTTTGACGTACGATAAATATTAATTATCGAAATTTTCACAAAATAATTTCGGAGTTCACAACAGAGATTTACATTTTAAATAAGTTTTTACAAAATAGATATTAAGAATATATCATCCAATTCTTTAAAATAAATTAAATTAAGCCAGCAAATTTCTAGTTTAAGAAATAGTCAGAAATTTATAATCATTTTTGTGAATTTTTAAATTTTTATAAAAATAAAATTTGGAATTTATTCGATTAAATAAGATTTTTTAATTTAATAATATTAAGATATTTATTTTTTTTTTATGTTATTAGCAGAGAACTTTTATTCTTAAATTTACAGCCATAATCTGAAAATATTTAAAAATATATTTTTATATACTCCGGCGTATGATTAATATTAATTATGGAATATTTTCACGAAAAAATTTTTAGAAATTACAATTTATCATTGGTTTTAAAAATTTTAATTGGATATGAATCTTCATAAATTGCTGCTTTTTGTAGTATAAAGAAAATTTTTGGCTTTGAATTTATTTAATGAAATAAAATTTGTACATTTCTATATATTTAAATTTTTAAAATTCTTTTTTTTATTTCCAGTATTGCTTCTTCATATATAAAATATATTTTTTGCCAAAAAAAGAAAAAAAACATAAATTTCTTTCTCTTACACAAAAGTCTAAGAATTCTTTATGCCAAAATATTTCGCTATGTTATATAGATGTATGTTTATAAATTAATAAAATATTGAAAACTAATAAAAATACAAAATTTGAACCAGATATCGGGCAAATTAATTAGTATTGTATTGTAATCTTTATTTAATAATAATAAAATATAAATAAAGGATAATGTAATTAATAACAATGACTTAGAGTCGTCTGTTATATATATATAATATTATAATGAAACAAGTATTGTATGTAGATTATATTATTCATATAAATTCATCAATTATAAGTTTTCTATAGTTTAGAGCATAAGTAACAAATTTATATAACCTATTTCATCCGTTAGGTATTTCGCCGTTAAAAATATTTATTAACTCATTCTCATCTAGATACAACTTTCCTAAATGTCTGATTCTGAATTCTGCGATTATAGGACATTTTGCTATGAAATGCTGCAAAGTTTCTTCTTCCCTTGTGTTACATAAACAACATACTTTACTCACTGTATTATTAAATGTATTACTATTTAATGGTAAAATATCGCACCTGGTATTAAAAATTGTTTTAATAAGGTTTATATTTTCGGAATTTTTAATATAATCTAAACCTTTACTGTGATCTAAATGTTTATAAAATCTGCTATCGCTATCTAAAGCTTTTTCTTGTATTTGCATTAAATTTTTCGATTTTAAATTTTCCATCAACATTGAACCTCTAGTAAGCCAATCTTCTGCTGCAATATCTTCAAATACAATATTAAATTCGCTTGCTATTTGGTTTATTTGGCTTGCCCAAAAAATGTTGTTCCTTAATATCAGTACAGATAGTTTTTGAAGCAGTCTATCATTACCATATTGAAAAAGAGCTTTAAAAACATAATTTATATGCAAATTTAGAGTATATAAATTTACAACTTCCCTCCTTGTTTCTAGTATCAAGGCATAACTTGGGGTAAACTCTGGTAATCTGAGAATTCTTTTTATGAAATACCGCTGCAGTTTATCAACCTCGTCAAATAGCCAACACTCTCATACTTGAGCTGAGTACGAATGAGTAGAACGGCATACAGATGTGGTCAAGATTAACGTGGGCACCTGCCATGACGGCCTTATCCCACGGTGGTCTTACCACTGGGTGAGGTACAATGCGCCAACCAACGCCCCCATGTACCTGTCAGGAACACATAGGAGGCAATTTGAGAGACTCATTGTCTGGATAAGTCCACCCTCCCTTGCTTAGGAGTTCGAGCTATCTAACCTCCTGCCGCACTATTGGCGACTCGTGTTGCTATGCAACACCACATCGGGACTATAAACCCCTTGCTGCGATTTAGATTTAAACCGACAACCACCATGTGAACTCCCCGAAGAGCCTCATCCAACAGCCAGTTCAGTGCGACAACACCGAATCGATGTTGCCGCACCAGGGGCTACTGGCTCCCGTGGTACCAGATTGTGTTAAGTCTCTGGTCAGGCCCCGAAGGTCCTTTTCTCCCATTATAGACCCCAGACAAGTCCAGGCAATGGTGCACCTATATATAACTGCAAAAACTGTTACGCTCTCTAGGACCGAAGCTATCCTCGAGTGTAACATGACAGGATTTTCTCTACCACGTATGAGCTATACATCAAGGAAAAGATTTTATCCAAGAAGACAAGCCGCCGTGGCGGAGAACGGCATACAGATGTGATCAAGATTATCGTGAGTACCTGCCATGACGGCCTAACCTCACGGTGGTCTTAGCACTGGGTGAGTATGATGCGCCGACCAACGCCCCTGTATGCCAACGCATATAGGTAGCAACTAAACAATTCTTCTTTCTTGGTCGCATCGTTCCACTTTGCTTAAGTGTGGGTCTATCTAGTACCCCTGTCACAATTGTGACCGTGTTACTGTTACAAGTAACAGACAACACGACTGAAACCGTAAGCCACTACATGCTCCCCTGAGGGACCTCACCAACAACCGGCCAAGAACCAAAAACCACTGCAAATGGTTGTTGATCCTTGGGGCAGCCGGTTCCCGTAGCACCTACTTTCAAGTCCTAGGTAAGACCTTCAAGCTTGCGCTCTACAGTTTCTAAACCCAAGAAATTCAAGGTACTGCTAGACCTTTTGTATCCTGTCTAACATAACTAACTCTAAAAAAGCAATGTCTATTTAGAGAAGCAGAAAGACAGGATTTTCTCTACCACGGATAAGCTATACATCAAGGAGGGAGGAATCGCCGAGAAGACAAGCCGCCGTGGCGGGGAGAACGGCATACAGAAAGAAATAGTTTCCATTTGGATGAGAGCGTTGTGTGAGGTTTGTTAAAGAAGCTGTTCCAAGTGGCAGTAATGCTGTTCTTCGCCGACTTATTTTTTTTTTCTAAGTGTTTTCTGAAGCTTACTTGAAGCGTCAGTATTACACTTAAATAGCAGTATTCATTTACAATCTTTACATATTGTTCTTTGTTTTTTATTTCTTCACGTATTGAAAGTTTTTCGCTTTTTCTAAATACCATCATTTCGGATTTACTCTTGTTTACTTCCATATTCCATAACTCACAATATTTATCAAAAATTTTTCACCATTCCTTGCATAACAGCTATATCATCTGCCAAAAGTACAATGTCGTCTGCTTAAATAGCAAGCGAACATTAAACCCATCAATGCCTAAACCACCTCCTAAATATTCATGGAAGTTATCAAGATACAGCGCAAATAGCAATGGTGACAAAAGGCACCCTTGTTTAACGCCAACGAATGTTCCAAAAATATCAAACAGTTCATTTCCATTCCATACGGATGATTTGGTATATTTGTATATATTCTGAATAATGTTTATGATTTTTGTAGAAATACCTATTGTGTGTAGCTTATATATTAGAGAACTTCTAGATACTCTATCAAACGCAGCTTTAAAATCTACGAAGAATGCATAGACCTTTTTATTTTCCAAAAATTTTAAATGTTCAATAGACGCTAGATTATAGATATTATCCACAATTGAATATTGGCGCCTAAAGCCGGCTTGAAATTCGTTAAGGACATTGTGTTTTTCAATCCAATTTGTAAGTCTTGTAAGAATTGTTCCCATTAACACCTTCGCAACACAGTTCATAAACGAGATTCCCCTATAATTATTGGGCTTGTTAAGATCTCCTTTTTTTATGTATTGGAAAAAATAATACTATTTATAAACGATTCATCTATGTTGCCAGTTTCAAATATTCTTAAGGAACCCTGTCGATTCCAGGAGCTTTGTTAGATTTTGTTAACTGCAGTACTACTTTAATTTCATCTGGTGTTATAACACTATGCAGGTCATCATCAGTGCGCCACATTGCAGCATACTGAATATCCTTTAATATACAAGGTTGATTTAAAAAATTTTGAAAATATTCTTTTAAATCAGCTGCTGATAATATTGCACCCACTTGGAAACTTTCGCCTCTTATCTCTTTCGCCAACTGCCACCATTTTTTTGCATCACATGTTTTGTTAATTTTTCTATTTAGGTCTAAGTAATATTTTTCTTTTTGATTTTTGCATACGACAACATAACACTGTTTAGCTTAATTAATTACCCAGCAAAAACTTTTTGGTTTTCGGTAATAACAACTACTTATTGAAGTAGTTTCTTGGTAATGAGGCGTCATTATTATGAGTTGGATGTTGGTTCAACCCCATTCTGAAGCTGTTAGTTTTTTATAACAAAAAAAAAGATATTTTGAACTAAATAGAGTTTTTGTCGCTTAGGATGCTATGTGAGAGATGGTGTACTGAGTTAGACGTTAGTCAGTAAAAACGAATGGTTAGTGTGTGTCCAAGTTCGAGTATCACTGACGGCAAAATTTTTTTGTTTTTTTTTTATTTTTGTTTTCGTTTAGGTACATATTTTTGAGTACCCCTAGAGTCAAAAAATAACTACATGAATTTGGGGACAAGTCGAACAAAAATAACTAGTTATTCAGGCAAAAAATAAGTAGTTTATTTTTGTTACCAATTATACCTGCTAGCTTACCAGGAAAGCAAAGTTTTTGCTGGGTAGTTACTGAAGAGAAAAAAGTACTTGCAGAAATTAAAATATTTTTAGAAGATGACAGGATTTGAAGGAGGTAAAAATCAAATATTGTCTAAACTATAAAAAAACCTATTTCCAAGGGCTATCGCAAATTTTGATACTGTTTCGAACAGCATTTTAGAAGAAAATTATTCCTAGCTCTATGTATATACTCACTTTAGGTTCAAAGTATTTTTCTACGATAACCCCTTCTGTTTTTGTTCTATCGTTATATGGAAACTAAGCACTGTGCAGACATTTTAAAAGACAAGAAAGCAACCAAAAAAATAAAAAAAGTATAAAGAAAAGCTGTGCAAAAATTCGAGCATATGTTAAGTTATATTTAAGAAAATTTCTCACGTTTTTACTATAATTGCGAAACAAAATACGTGACATGAGTAGCAAACAAATAAATAAATACAACTTAACGCCATTGCACATACACACACAAACATTTATAAAATACATATTTGAGACACATATATGTGTTTGTCATACTATAACCAAATGTAGATGATGATGAAAATTAACAACTTTAACAGAAAAGCATATAAAATTTAGCCTACATTTAGGAGTAATCGTAAAAATAAATGTTTTTTTTTTCTACTCAAAACCGAAGAAAGCAGAAGGAAATCATAGCTATCATAAAATGAATAAAGTTTGATGAGCCAGAACCTATAAATACTAAAACACACACAAACATAATGTAAAAATATATAAAATACTCTGTTAGTACATACCAGAATTTATAGTCTTTTAATATTGGGCAAATAGTAAAAATATGTTTCTGTTTTTGTAAATGTTTGTGTAAGAGCTATAATTTTCTTATATTAAACTTTATTAAAATCTAAAAGAAAAAACAAATTATGTTATAAATATTTTTGTTACAATATGTTTATGAATATTTACTGGCGTAATATAAAAATGTCTGCATTATAATTTTTGTGATTTTAATGATGATTTTATAGAGGGGAATAATACAAACAGATTAATGGGAATTAAATAAATAATGAGTAAATAAGGATAATAAATTGGTTAATACAAATTTATATAAAAAAATTAGTAAACTTTTGGAAAAACATATGGTGGAATAGCATTTTTATAAAAATAATATTAGGTATTTTATTTTATTTTACTTTATCTTTTATTTGAAGCATACTTTGTGGGGTAAAAATGAAAAATATCAAATAGGTTCTACATTTTTTTCCATTTTGGAAAAAATAAATCTTGTTATGTTTATAAGAAAAAAAATTTCTTTAAAAAAACATTCCATCATTGTATATTGTCACCTAAAATAAAAAAGGCCATAACTACTAAAAAATAAAATGTTTTTACATTAGCCCAATTTTAGATTTTCCATTTGATTAAACAACAAATTATATATTTTTTACTGCAAAAAAAATTTTGTATATCAAATATTTTTAATTTAGTTTTTCTTATTTTAATTTAAAATTTTAATTTTAATAAAATATTTTTTTTTTTTTTTTGTGTGCAATTAATTATTAATTATTAAAATTGTTTAAGAACTTAAAAAGTTAATAAATATTTTTTAAAGCTTATGATAGATTTTTTGTTTAGGTATTTCATTTTATCTTTAATTTGAAGCATACTTTGAGGAGTAAAAATGAAAAATATCAAAATCAAATAATATAGAATAGACTAAGGTCAAGACTAAAGATTGAAAACTAAAAACTAGAATATAGTCGAGATTTAAAGCTGAACTATAGTCGAGATAAAAGAATGGACTATAGTCCAGACAAAAGTTTAGACAATAGTCGAGAAAAATGGCTAGACCATAATCAAGACTAAAGACTGGACTAAAGTTTAGACTCAAGACTATACTATAGTTGATAATAATAGTCGAGATTATAGACTAAACTAGAGATTAAAGACTAGACTAGAGATTAAAGACTAGACTAGAGTTGAAAGTAAAGACTAGACTATAGTTGAGACTAAAGTCTAGTCGAGACCAGAAACTGAACTATAGTGGAGTCCAGACTAAAGACTAGACTATAGTAGAGGCTATAAACTAGATAATAAATAGTAGACTAAAGTCCAAAGTGCAGCTTTTAGACCAGACTTTATTCGAAACTATATACTATACTTGATTTGTAGACAAGACTATAGTCGAGACTAAAGACCAGTCTATAGTCTACACTAAAGACTAGACTGTAGTCGATAATTTAGACTAAACTATAGTCGAGGCTAAAGACTATAATAAATAATATAGACTATTCTAGCGATTAGACTATAATTGAGGCTATAGACTAGGTTATAAATTAGACTATATTCGACTATCGACTATTTCGATGATATACAATAGACTATAGTTAAGGCTATGACCAGACTATAGTCGAAAATAAATTCTGAAAACTAAAGACTATACTACAGTCGTGACTAAAAACTAGGCTATAGTCGCTATTAAAGACTAGGCTATATTCGAGACTACAGACTAGACTAGAGTCGATACTTAAAACTAGACTATAGACGAGACTAAAGACCAGATTATAGTTGACTGTATAGGCTAGATTAAAGACTAGACTGTAGTTGAGACTATAAACTAGACTATAGTCGTGACTAACTTCAAGTTGGTATACGAGGCTTTAGGAGACTTAATTGAGTATCAGGTTTAGTTCAATTCTCAGTTTTATTTTAGTTTTAAACAAACTTATTTACATAGTCTTACTTAAGCTTTTATGGAAGATTTTTTTTACTTTTCTTTATAAAGCTTCTATTGTATAATATTTTTTGTTTTATTTAATCATAGATTTATGATCTTTATATTGCACTACTTTTGCTGAAATTGCAAATTGCAAAACAATATATTTTTTTAGCTTTAGTATCCTAACTTTATACTGCCTTGTTAAATTTTATTCACTGGAGTTTAAATATTTTTTAAGGCTTTCTTAAATTTTAATCCTAATTCTTTATATAGACTTCTGAAGCTTCCGTTTTAGTTATTTTTCAAAGTTATTATTATAAATAATCATTAAGTATCTTTTGAACAATTTCCTACCTTTGTCTTTTTCAAAATCTTTCTTTTATTTTTGCACTTCCTTTCTAATATCTAACAGATTGTATTAAGAAATTCATGACATCAACTCATACTTATACAACAGCCAATAACAGTGTTGCCAGTTTAGCCTTTTTAAGGTTAAATCCAGACTTTTCATTGTGCTTTTAGCCTCAAAATTTTTGTACTACCTTCCAGTTTTTATCTAGCCTTTTTTGATTTTTAAAATTGCCCTAAAAAGGCTAAAATTTTAGTACTTCAACAACATAGAAAATAATTTCTTATTTATTATTACTAATTTTATTTTGACTGAATCATCCATTTAAGCATTATATTTATTTGCACAAAAAATCGAGGTTATTTAGATTTAATAAAAAATTTCGCATGCGATGCTCTCTCTCTGAATAAAGGTTAGGTTAGGTTCTTAGGGCAGCTGTTTAGTCAATTAGAGACATCTCATTTGGGTCCAATTTGGTCGTGTTACTAACTCACATGACGCATGTATGAAAAAATTGATCCATCTGATGTCAATATCAGAGTTCAGATAATACATGCACAAACGGACTTATAAAATTACCAGTCCTGATCTCGGCAAGAGTGGAAAAGTGGCATAAAAGATTCTCCACCGTTTCCTTCTCTTCCTAATCCTGACAACTTCTACAAAATTCGTTAAAATGGTGTCCTAGTCTACTAGCATACGCACCAGCAATCCAGTGCCCTGTGACCATGGCTACCAGAATTCTTAGCCAATATCTCGATAGTTCCATGATGAAGTTAGATCGAGTTTCATCATAATGGGGCCTTATTTGGCTAGAAGTTGAACATGTTCATTAGTTTGTCCAGCTATCTGGTACAATCCTCGATAAGTTCCACAGAATTATAAATCTGCTGACAGAAAGCGGTACTCCAACCAGTTGTTCGGTATCTTCATCTCGAAGAAGAGATCCATCTCCGGCTAGTGCATCCGCAATAAAATTACCCGATGTGCTTGAGTGACCCCTAACCCAGAGAAGCTCCAAGTTTGAATGTCTCGCCCTCTTATTCATAGATGTCCGGCATTCATGTACTAATCTGGATGTCGAAAAAACAATTGAGAGCGATTTGATTATGTCTCGACTGTCCGTACAGATTTGGATATTCGTTCCGAATACGCTATACCCTACATTCACCAGCTCACCGTCCTTTTTATGGCCGAGATTTCTGCTTGAAGAATGTTGTAGTGATCTAACAATTTAAAGGAAATATTTTTCCTATAAAAGGGAATAGACACCCCCCTCCCTCTCAAACCTCAACTAAACCAGCTCTTAATTCTGGAGTAGTTGAGATTGATACTGAGAAGTCTCTGCCAAGAAAGGGTGCAATAATTAATATTGCTGGGAATGCTATTAAAGGATCCCAGAATGGTGGCATGGCCGAATCCACTATCATTCAATGCACCTATAGTCCTGAATCTTGGCGCCGTCATAATGGCGATCTGTTTTGCCATAACATCTACTGGTAACCAATTCATTAGAACAAATAAGACTTTCAATGGAGTTGTATGAAAAGCTCCTGTTATGAGTAGCACTGAACTACGCAGAATCCTATCAAAGATTCTGATATAGGTGGATTTCTCCATAGCCTTCCATCATACTATCGCTACGTACATAAGTATGGGTTTAATCACCGTGTCGAAGAGCTATTTCATATTCTTGGGATTTATTCCCCAGGATTGGTCTTCCTACACATATGTAGGGTAATACCGGCCTTTCGCTCTCTAAATAAAAGTACTTTAATTAATTTTGTGAAGTTACAAAAATCGATAATTAAAATCATTTTAAATTATCGATTTTAAATTTATGAAAATAATTTCCAAAAAAGATCTAATTAATGAGAAAAACTTTGGAAATGCATAATCAAAAAGGAATAATAGTTCAAAAATGACGAAAAATAACTTCAAAAATATGAAATATAACCCTAATTTGTATAGGAATTTTTTTTACGATTTTTCATTGAGTCATTTGGCTGGCTGTTATTTATAAATTTAATACAATTTCTTTAGAAAAATTTCAAAAACTAATGAGAACGAGAAAAAATAAGTTCCTAAATTTAAAAAAAAATCTATATTTTTTCTGGCCTTAATTTTTGGAGTATTTAGCCTTTTCTGACCTTTTTCAAAAATCAATTTAGCATCTTTTTTCACACCTCCTGGCAACACTGGCCAACAACCACCACCAATATTGCCAACACTTTACACAATCAACCACAAACATCAATAATTCACTTAATGTCCAAATCCCCAAAAACCCACCAAACTCTTCTTTAAGTTGTATAAGTATGATACAATAAAAGTGTATGTAATGCATAAAAGATGAAGCGTAAATAGACAAAGAAGACAACATACACTGTTCAATTTCTTGGAAAATGCTACCTAGAGTCTTAATACTACAGCAAAAGCATCAATAAAATCGGTAAAAAAAGTAATAATAATAAAAAATATATAACCAGCAATTCAAGCAAAACTGAAGACTCTTTAGAGACCAAACATTTTGTTGCTAGCTAAAAATATATACGAGTTATAGAGAACAAAATTTCAAATAAATTTTTGTAACTAACACACGTATCTTTGTTACACATATATAAAAACATATACATATATAAATATATTTTAAAGAAAATAGGATTAACTTGTCATCCACAATTGAATTTAATTTTCTATACCAAAAATAACTTAGACTATACACACATACACTCACACATTTTAGAGTCTCAACTTTAACTCCCACCTTTAGTTTTTAATATTTCTTATTTATTGTAAGGTCTATAATTAGAGTTTTTCTTTTCCCGGTCTTTTACCGTTCTTAGGAAATCGGGATTGATTTTTAAATTTCCTATGATCCCAGGAATTCCCGTCAAAAAGAATTAATTACAAATTTAAAACTTTTTATAAAATAATTAATTTAGGTGAAAGATAAAAAACTTTAAAATATACTAATTAATCATGAAACGCCAAAATAGTTTAGTTCTTTTTAAAATATTTACATTTTGAAAATTACACAGAAAAAAAATATTCGACAAAATTTTTCAATTAATTTGTTATTTCATTTAATTTAGAATTATAATTATATCAATTATTACGAGAGCAGATCAATAAGTCCGTGACTTTTTGAATGGAATACAGTTTTTTTGCAAAACAAAAGTTTATTTTTCAACATAATCTCCTTTTAACTCAATACTCGTACATTTTGTCCAACGTTTCTCCAGTTTTTGTATCCCTTCCATAAAAATGATTTCTCGATGTCCTTAAAATAGGCATTTGTTTGGTCAATAATTTCATCGTTGGAGCCATTTCTTTAGGTTTGGAAATAGGAAGTAGTCACTAGGCGCTAAATCCGGAGAATATGGCGGATGAGGTACCAATTCGTAGCCCCATTCATAGAGTTTTGCCATTGAGACTGCACACGTGTGCACCCGTGCATTATCTTGATGAAAAAGAACTTTTTTTCTTGGCCACATGAGGTCGTTTTCTTTTTAAATTCTCATTAAATCGGTCTAATAAGTTAGCATAATATTCCCTTTTGAAGGTAATCGATGTGGATTATCCCGCGTGCATCCCAAAAACTGTTACTATCACCTTATTGGCCGACAAACTTACCTTGGCCTTCTTCGGTGCAGGTTCACCCGGAGAAACCCATTGGTTAGACTGCTGCTCGGTCTCCGGAGTACAGTAATGGATCCATGTTTCATCCACAGTTACAAAACGCCGCAAAAACTCATTCGGATTGCAGTTAAACAACTCCTTTACTCTTCGGTCGGCCAACACCATATCGTGGATTTTTTCGACATTTTCGATTGTACTGACCTCAATTGGCCGTCCAAAATGTTCATCGAGCATTTCCTTGGTTTGATTGACGTTCTTTTTTTCGCAAAAAATAATGTTTAATGAGCACTCGAAATTCACTTTTTTCCATTTTTAGAAAAATAAACGACACTTGCTCAAAATTTGACAGAAGTCTATTAACAGGTGGTACTTGATGGGTATAGTGTTGCATTTCATATAACAACGAGGGAAGTTGGAAAAGTCACAGAAATATTGATCCGCCCTCGTAGTATGGCATTATATGGAAACGTTTAAACAACAGATTTATAATCTCCATATATAGGGTAGCAAATAGAGGCACTCCTCAGGGGGGAGTTTTATCTCTACTTCTTTGGAAGTGGAAGTCAACACAAAGCTCAGGGAACTTGATTCCCTAAGGTTCAAAACCGTCGCGTATGCGGACCTTGTAGCGAAAAATATTTGCATTTGGATAATAGGCCTAACGCCTTCAAAATGCGTTAGTCCTACTCAGTAAATGGAGTGTAAGTAATAGCCTTAGCATGAATTCAGAAAAGACGGAATTAGTTCTCTTTTCAAGCAGTTACAAAATATCATCTTTCCTACTCCCTTGCCTAAATGCAGTTGAATTAAAGGTGTCAGGCAGTGCAAAGTATAATACTTGACTCCAAACTGTCCTGGCTGCAGAATACCCAAGCTCGAGCTTCAAAGGCACACATTGCCCTGTGTACGATTTTGGGAATTAAATCTTAAGAATATAAAATGGCTCTTCGAAAAGGAGATCAATGCTATACATATGTATGGAGTGATGATATCGTGGAAAGCGATGGAAAAATTCACCTTTTCTGGAATCTTCGAAAAGGTTCTGCGTAGCTAAGCGCTACTAATAAGAGGTGCGCTACGTAAAACACCATCCAAGGCATTATTAGTTCTGATGAACTGGATGCCAGTGGATCTAATGGCCAAACAAATCGCCATCATGTCGGCGAATAGGCACATGCGACCATTTTGGAAATTTCGGATGACATCCCTGATAATATTTATTATTGTATTCCTAAAACCTTTCTGGATAGAGGCTACTCAGTTTCAATTTCAGCTGATACCACTATAAAAGCCGGATCGATTGAGGTTTGCACTGATGGATCCAACTCTTTTGATGGGGTTGGGAGAAGTGTCCTTATTCACCCATATAGGAGGAACATCTCCTTTAAATTGCTGGATCACTGCACTTCTCTTCAAGCGGAGATCTCAGCCATTAGGAGATCGATAAATTGGCTAATGTACTATAGAATTTCGGAGTGTACCGATAGTAAACCTGCGGTTAAATCTCTTTCGGTTGTCTATTCGTCATCCAGGCTGGTACATGAATGCCGGAAAACTTTAAATGAGATAACGAGACATTCAAAACTAGAGTTGATCTGGGTAAAGCGTCACTCAAGTACCCCGGGAAATATTATCGGAAATGAATTAGCCAGAACTGGTTTTTTTCTTCCAGGTGAAGAAACGGATCAACTAGTTGATGGACAAATGAGTCCGCATATTATAACTCGAGACAAATATGTCCCTAGTACAATCAGAAACGGGCGAGTTTTATTCTGTATTGTAGCCATTATTACAAGGCACTGGATTGCTGGTGCACACGCTAGGAGACTAGGACTCCCTTTTAACGATTATTGTAGAAGCTTCATTAACGAACAGGAGGAAGTGATAGTAGAACATTTTCTTTGCCACTGTACTGCTCTTGCGAATATAAGGACTGCTGGATTTGGTAGTCTTTATATGCACGGATTATCTGATCTCCCTGCAATTGATCTTTTATTCGTGCATCAGGTTAGTTCGATTCGAATCTATTCTCGGACATGTGAAAACAGATTCACATGACTCATTAGGCTAACACAACGGGACCATTGGGACCCAAGTGAACTATGTAGTTTACATTTAGAACTGCTCATTTCACCTAACCTAATGTATTAAACTTTATAATTGTTTGTAATTTTATTTGACCGAAATTGAATTATATAAAAATTTCAAACGAAAAAATTAAAAATGTTTGAAAGGAAATATTAATTTATATATTTCAAATGCCGACTTCTTGCAATCTATTAAAGAAAACTAAAAGCTAAGCAAATTTCCTTCGCCTGGAGAAGTGTCAATGGATATTAAATTACTTGGTGAGATGTTTTAAAAATTTTATGAGCATAATGCTATCCCGGGTTATTCTAGATATTTCTTTCGTTGATGCTAGAAGTTAAACATATATTAGGAATTGAAATAGTATTGAAGGTTTTTACTGCATTGATAAAATGAATAATTGATAAAATTTGCTTGTTGACGAACAGGAAAAAAACAACGACGAGTGTGGTTCACATGATCCAAATTAATGTAAGCACAAAAACTTATTTAAGATGCTAAAAAAATCTGTGAAGGCGGGTAGCCATTTAGAAGATAATGTACTCTATTTATTAATATGTCGTCTTTAAGTTGCAGAGGCTATCTCAGAATAGTTTAAACCCGTTTTCAATGAGATTTTTCATATATATATCGCATATTACATACAATATGTTATACTTAATTAAACTTATTACATAAATATAAAAATATTTTACTTCCACTACCTTACTACATTACCTTACTACTGTATTATAAATATATTTTTTTTTATTATTTAAATATTAACTATAGTCCAATAAATATTTTAACTGAAACTCACACTTTGTGGAGAATCATTTTTGTGCAATGATATAAATATAATTAATTTAGTAATCGTATCAATATATACTTTAATTGATGTTAAGCAAATTTTCAAACACATTTCTAGTTAATATAAAAATAATTAAAATTTTAATAAAAATCAATTAACTTCAGTTAATTAAAATTATCATTTTGATGACTAAAGCAAAATCAATAAAAATTTTAATTAATATAAGCAATTTCGTAATTGAAATACATTTTTATTTTTTTTTTCTGTATAAATGAAATGAATTATATAACGACTCAGCCGAAAATCGAATCATTACTTTGGTTTTCGTATTACATTGTGAATAAAACTTTCCTCGATCCCACGATATTTTTGCGGAAGTAATTTTTCCTTCCAAATTACTATGCTAGACTAATAAGCCCTAGCTAAGGAAAACCTGTGCACAAAAATTAATTTCCATCATATTTAGTTCTTGGAATAATTGGACCCTTTATATTGCACGATCTTATAAGTGAACTTTTTGTAATTTATTTGTGTTTCGGTTTCGTTTCAATGAAACCAAAATGTATAAGACACCACGAATGCTGATGAAATGTGTAGCGGCACAGAAAATAAGCATTTCATTCTGCTCGTGTCTAATTATAGTCCCTAAACTCAGCTTTGGTACTGCCAAACAGGAACAACAAGGCAATTTACGATTGCCAACTTGTTTATGGTCCTTCGAACCGGATGTCGGCTTACGACACTACATTTGTAATTAATGTGTGTAAATTTTGCAACTAATTTATGTCATGTAATTAGTACATGTAAGATATTCAATGAGGGTATGGGTTTAACCTGTTCATACCTAATTTGAAGAAAGTTCGGACAAAATGGGCTTTATAGCAAAGCGAATGGAAGACGCATCCATAAAGACAATTAATACATTTGATTGGAAATGTAAAAAAAAATAATAATTCGCAATTACTTATCTTTTTGCGAATATTTATTTTCCCTTCCCCTTTTTTTCTGTCAGCAATGAATGAAACTTCAACAATAAACGGAATCCGCTTTGGATATAAATTTCAATGGCAGAGATTTTACATAAGACACATTTAATGACATTTCGTAGAAAATCATGAAAATGCCAAAAATATTTGCTCACGTAGAATTGTTTTCTCAAAATCCTGCTTATATAGTTTATCTGACGCATCATGGTTAAAATAACAGATCATACCCGTAATTTTTTGCCATTCTCGATATGATTTGAATATCTGCAATAATATAACAAGAATCAACAAATATGTACTATGCTACTAAATATTCGAATTGAATTTTTAATAGTTCTTTGTATTATAAAACTTCCTTTTGGATAAAAACACACCAAAAAGTCCTAAAACATCTGAAACGGTTACATTTAATATTCATAATTGTAATTTCTTTCTTTATCTTTTTTCCAAATATTTATTTTCTTTTTTTTTAATTTTTCAGAGTATTTTCAATATTCTTTTCTTTTTTCAAATTATATTTAAGTCAAAGTATAAGTTCACAAAGAGTAATTGTATGAATAAATATATTTTATTAAATACAAATTTGAAACTAATAAAGAAATTAATTAACCAGTTTTATCCTATATTTTTTTCTGTGTACATACGAGTACATAATAAATAAATGCCAATATAAAATATTTTGTAATTTTTTTTTTAATAAATATTTATAATTTGAAAATAAATAATATGATTGAAATTCTTGTACTTTTATTATTTGTACAGATTCAGTTAAATTTGGAATTATATTAATACAAATTTTAATTGGTTTTATACAAAGTTTCAATAAAACTTTAATTTATATAATTATACAACTTAATTGTTATTTATAAAATAATTAATTACTTGTTATTAAATAATATTATCATTTTGATGATTGGAGTAAAATTAAACAAAATTTTAATTAATATTAGCAATTTCGTAATTGAAACCAATTTTTATTTTTTTCTGTGCAATTATACAAAAATACATGAAAGACTCATAAAAATATTTAAACAAGAAATAAAATAATAATAATAATAATAATAATAATAATAATAATAATAGTAATTAGAATAATAATATAAACATTTTGCATATACAAAAATTCCCTTCCATTCCCGCATGATTCTCCGGGATTATGGGACTGAAAATTGTACGGAATTCCCGTCTCAGGTTTTCCCGTGAAAAACTCTATCTATAATACCACAATCGCCTGCGTCTAGTCTGTGAGTCTATAAGCATCAACATCAAACATTGATGTTATATGTATTTGTGAATTTATTAATGGGGTTATTTTGTGATTGGTTTTATTGCAGTTTTAGTGCCATCAGCTCCCACTCTCTTTCTCTCTATCTCTCTAAACACATTATATGAAATATTGCGATTTGAAGGATCAAGTTGCACGTATCAAGTGTTTTAATAAATGTGCATAAAATGCATCAATACATGCATAAATGAAAGGTATATGTCAGAAAAAAAAGAGATGAGCATTGCGAGAGAAAAAAAAGTACTTTTGTCAAAGGATTTTTTTTTTTTTTTTTGAGGCAAAGTACTATAAACAAAAATTTAACAAATAAAACAGGACAAAATTTTAAAATAATATTTTCTAGGAAAGTATCTTTTCATTTGCAAGAAAAAGTACCAAACCTTCCACTACAAACTGTATCCTATCCTATGTAAGCAAACATTCTGTTCTCTTTTAAACACATACATTTGCAATTTATGCTAACGGTAATATCATGTTAGTATTATTGCTCATACTTTCTATTAAGAATGCAAATAATATTAAAAGAGTTGGTGAATAAAATCGCAAATATATATATATATATACATATGTATATGAGTATCTGCATATGTGTGTGTTTAAAAGTGAGCTGAAAGTATATGCTGTTGTATTAGAGTATAATTCATGATATGACAAGTGTAATGCATAAAATTGCATGCCATTGGGGAAACATTTATCATCTGCATCATTTTGTTACTAAAGTAGTTTTCCACTTTTTTTCTTCATTCCCCTTTTTTAGACGATATATTGAATGATGTTTTATGTTGGTCTATTATCTGGGCATGAGTGCTCATTTTATTTTTTCTTTTGCTGTATGAGTCCTTAATGCGGTAGTATATAAGGATAATTTGTCAAAATTATATTGTAAAAGTATGTATGAAAAATTTATGGAAAACTCTATGGTTTAATCTCATAAATGAAAAGAAAGAGATACTTGTCTAGTTTTTTTTCATGTATGAATAAGATTGACTGGTGATTTTTTTTTTTTCTAAGAATGGTCAGGCGAAAAAAAACATAATTTGCCAAGATAAGAGCTTTAAAATGAGGTTATAAGAGTCAATTTATGCAAGGATTGTAATTGAGTCGGATAAAGAGGTTTAAGTTATATTATATTATATTATATTATATTATATTATATTATATTATATTATATTATATTATATTATATTATATTATATTATATTATATTATATTATATTATATTATATTATATTATATTATATTATATTATATTATATTATATTATATTATATTATATTATATTATATTATATTATATTATATTATATTATATTATATTATATTTGTATGAAGTATAAAGTATAAAGAATAAAGTATAAAATGCAAAGTATAAAATAAAAAGTTTAAAGTATAAATTATGAAGTATAAAGTATAAACTATAATGTACAAAGTATAAAGTTTAAATTATAAAGTATAAAGTATAAAGAATAAGGTATAAAGAATAAAGTATAAAATGTAAAGTATAAAATATAAAGTATGTAGTATAAAGTATAAAGTGTAAAGTATAAAGTATAAAATATAAAGTATAAAGTGTAAAGTATAAAGCATAAATTATTAAAGTGTAAAGTATAAAATATTAAGCATAAAGTATAAAGTATAAAGAAGAAAGAATATAATATAAAGTATAATGTATATACTATAAAGTATAAAATATAAATATAGTATATACTATAAAATATGAATTATAAAGAATAAAGTATAAAGTATAAAATATAAAGTATAAAGTGTAAAGCGTAAAGTATAAAGTATAAAATATAAAGTATAAAATATAAAGTATGAAGTATAAAGTATTAAGCATAAAGTATAAAGTATAAAGAAGAAAGAATATGAAATAAAGTATAAAGTATATACTATAAAGTATAAAATATAAATATAGTATATACTATAAAATATGAAGTATAAAGTATAAAGAATAAAGTATAAAGAATAAAGTATAAAATGCAAAGTATAAAATAAAAAGTTTAAAGTTTAAATTATAAAGTATAAATTATAAAATATAAAGTATAAAATATAAATAAATTATATACTATAAAGTAAAAAGTAAAATACTAAGTGAATACAAAATAAAAAAATACTTTGTATATTTTTTTTCTGCGGGGAACCATAAAAAATCTTTGTAATGTATTTTTTTCAGTTAACATAGTTTTATTTAGAAACGTTTTACATTTGATTTTCTTAATTGGGCATCTTTCTTCTGGGCTTTTAAAATTGCGACTTATTTAATGATTTGAATGTTTTCAATTTCAACTGTACTTTCGCTATGCTGTAGCGCTGCAGCTGCTCCTTCAGCTCCCTCATTTATTCCTTTCACTCCTTCAGCTGCTTCTTCAACTGTGTCTTTAGCACCTTCACCTAATCCACTAGCTGCTCCAGCTTCTCCGTCAACTGCTCCTGCTGCTCCATTTACACTTCCAGCCAGATCGTCAACTGCATTAGCTACTCCTGAAGTTAATCCTGGAACTACTCCATCAGCTGCTTCAACTGCTCCTGCTGCTCCATTTACATCTCCAGCCAGACCGTCAGCTGCTCCATCACCTGCTTCAACTGCTCCTGCTGCTCCATTTACACCTCCAGCCAGACCGTCAGCTGCTCCATCAGCTGCTTCAGCTACTCCGTTAGAAATTCCAGCATCTCCAGCTGCTCCTGTTTTGCTTAGTCCTGATTCTGATTCTTCTTGAGATTCTTCAGCGTTAGATTTGTCAGATTCGGGTTTTTCTTTTTCAGACCCTTCTTTGTCATCTTCATCACCATCATCTCCTGCATTATCCGCAGCTCCTTCGGAATTTTCTTCATCTTCTACTTTAGCTTCGTTTATTGCGTCTACAATGACTTTAGTTATTTCGCTTTGATCTTGACCATCTGCTCCATCTGCAGCAGTTTCCTGATGATGGCCACCTTCTGCTGCCGCTTCTGCACCTTCTGCTGCCCCTGCCCCTAATAACTGACCGAGACCATCTTCTACCGCACCCAAACCACCAGCAACTAAATGACCGATAGGATTTGCAATCATAAGATCCTCAGCAATATTAAGCACCCCACTGACAGGATCGCTAGCCCCCTCGTCATTAGCTCCACCAGCACCCAATCCGGATCCCAATAAAGAGGGCAAAGCAGACAATTGTGCTTGCTCCAGTGTCACTATAAAAGTAAAATTTTTATAAAGAGTTAAAAAAAAATGTATTTACTTAAAATCCCTTAAATTTACCTGTTAATGTAACTAACGCTACTAACATGTATGAATGCATTTTAATTAATGGTTTGTTATTTCTCTAAAGTTGAAATTGTTTTGTATACATTTCCTTAATTGTTTCATAGTTTTTATTCATTTTATTGTACATTTTTTTGGCCATTACATCAACGAACTGGGTTAATTTTGTGGACATAAAGTCACGTATTTAAGTTTTTCTCATTTCGTTGGAATTTTAATTGATAAAATACGAATATTGTTTGTTAAAATGCAATTAATAAATGTAATGAATGGAATGTATGGTTGTTTTATAATATGAGTAAAATTTCTGAATAAACAATAAAGGTAAAATATGTTGTAACAATTTCATATTATGGGAAAAAGCAATTATTAAATATTATGAACTAAAACGAATTTATTCCGAACTGAAAATGATATTTGCAATTCTGGGATACATTGTTAATTTTCAATGAATTTATAAAAATCTTATCAAAATTAATAATTTTTATTATATATTTTATATTTTATTTCTTTTATATTTTAAATTTCATATTTTTTATTTTAAATTTTATATTTTATATTTCATATTTCGCATTTTAAATTTTATATTTTAAATATTTTATATGTTATTTTTTATATATTTTATACTTGATACTTTATATTTCATATTTGGTATTTTGTATTTTATATTTTCGTTTTTATATATTTTATATTTCATATTTTATATTTTAATATTTAATATTTTATATTTCATATTTTGTATTTTAATATTTAATATTTTATATTTCATATTTTGTATTTTATATTTTATTTTTTCTATCATGTTATATATTTTATATTTCATATTTTGTATTTCATATTTTAAGTTTTATATTTTATATTTTAGTTTTTATATATTTTATATTTCATATTTTATATTTCAATATTTAATATTTTATATTTCATATTCTGTATTTAATATTTTCGATTTTATACATTTTATATTTGATATTTTATATTTCATAATTTTGTTTTTCATATTTTAAGTTTTATATTTGAGTTTTTATATATTTTATATTTCATATTTCATATTTCATATTTTAATATTTAATATTTTATATTTCATATTTTGTATTTAATATTTTCGATTTTATACATTTTATATTTTATATTTTATATTTTATATTTCATAATTTGGTTTTTCATATTTTAAGTTTTATATTTTAAGTTTTATATTTGAGTTTTTATATATTTTATATTTCATATTTCGTATTTTAATATTTAATATTTTATATTTCATATTTTGTATTTAATATTTTCGTTTTTATATATTTTATATTTGATATTTTATAATTTGTATTTCATATTTTAAGTTTTATATTTTATATTTTAGTTTTTATATATTTTATATTTCATATTTTATATTTTAATATTTTATATTTCATATTTTATATTTTAATATTTAATATTTTATATTTCATATTTTGCATTTAATATTTTCGTCTTTATATATTTTATATTTGATATTTTATATTTCATATTTTAAGTTTTATATTTTATATTTTAGTTTTTATATATTTTATATTTCATTTTATATTTTAATATTTAATATTTTATATTTCATATTTTGTATTTAGTATTTTCGTTTTTATATATTTTATATTTGATATTTTATATTTCATATCTTAATTTTTATATTTTAGTTTTTATATATTTTATATTTCATATTTTGCATTTTAAATGTTATATTCTATTTTTTAAAATATATATATATATATTTGATATTTTATATTTCATATTTTGTATTTCATATTTTAAGTTTTCTATTTTATATTTTAGTTTTTATATATTTTATATTTTAAATTTTGTATTTCATATTTTATATTTCATATTTTGACTTTATATTTTAAATTTTACATTTTATATTTCACATTTTACATTTTATATTTTAAACTTTATATTGCAAATGTTATATTTATTTTTTCTATGTTTTATATCTCATATTTTGTATTTTATATTTTAGTTTTTATATTTTCATATTTCATATTTTATATTTTAATATTTAATATTTTATATTTTTTATTTTATATTTCATATTTTGATTTTATATTTTATGTTTCATATTTTATGTTTCATATTTTATATTTCATATTTCACATTTTATATTTTATATTTTAAACTTTATATTGCAAATGTTATATTTTATTTTTTTTATGTCTTATATTTTATATTTCATATTTTGTATTTTATATTTTATTTTTTCTATCATGTTATATATTTTATATTTCATATTTTGTATTTCATATTTTAAGTTTTATATTTTATATTTTAGTTTTTATATATTTTATATTTCATATTTTATATTTCAATATTTTATATTTCATATTCTGTATTTAATATTTTCGATTCTATACATTTTATATTTGATATTTTATATTTCATAATTTGGTTTTTCATATTTTAAGTTTTATATTTGAGTTTTTATATATTTTATATTTCATATTTCATATTTTAATATTTAATATTTTATATTTCATATTTTGTATTTAATATTTTCGTTTTTATATATTTTATATTTCATATTTTATATTTTAATATTTAATATTTTATATTTCATATTTTGTATTTAATATTTTCGTTTTTGTATATTTTATATTTCATATTTTGTATTTCATATTTTTTAGTTTTATATTTTAGTTTTTATATATTTTATATTTTAAATTTTGTATTTCATATTTTATATTTCATATTTTGACTTTTTATTTTAAATTTTACATTTTATATTTTAAACTTTATATTGCAAATGTTATATTTATTTTTTCTACGTTTTATATCTCATATTTTGTGTTTTATATTTTAAGTTTTATATTTTATATTTTGAATTTTATATTTCATATTTTGATTTTATATTTTATGTTTCATATTTTATGTTTCATATTCTATATTTCATATTTCACATTTTATATTTTAAACTTTATATTGCAAATGTTATATTTTATTTTTTCTGTGTCTTATATTTTATATCTCATATTTGGTATTTTATATTTTAGTTCTTATATATTTTATGTTTCATATTAAATCACTTATATTTAAGTTCTATTTCAGTTCCAAATCAGCTCTAGTTCAGTTCTAGATAAGTCCTAGTTCAGTTTTAGTTCAGATATGGTTCAGATCTAGTTCAATTCTAGTTCAGTTCGAGTCAAGTTTTAGTTCAGCTCTAGTTCAGTTCTAGTTCAATTCTAGTTCAGTTTAAGTTCAGTTCTAGTTCAGTTTTAGTTCACTCCTTGTTCAGTTTTAGTTCAGATCTTGTTCGGTTCTTGTTCAGTTCTAGATTGATTCTAGTTCAGCTCTAGTTCAGTTCTAGTTCAGTTTTAGTTCAGTTCAAAAACTTTTTTAAAAACTAGTTCCTTTTCTCAGCCTTTTAATCTTGAAGAAATATTTTAAGTCTGTTTATTTTTTAGTGCTCTCTGTTTTAAATTGTTTTGTTTCAAACACCAATTAATATAATTTATTTTATATTTTATGTTTTATATTTTTTTATATATTCCATATTTTATATTTTAATATTTTATATTTCATAATTTATATTTGATTTTTTATATAAAATATATTTATATAAAATATATTTTATATTTTGTAATTTGAATTTTAAATTTTATTTTTTATATATTTGATGTTTCATATTTCATATTTCTATTTTATATTTTGAATTTTATAACTTATATTTTATTTTTTATATTTTATATTTCATATTTAATATTTCACTTTTTATATTTTGTATTTCATATTTTATATTTTATATTTCATATTTCACATTTTATATTTAATATTTCAAATGTTATATTTTATTTTTTGTATATTTTATATCTCATACTTTATATTTCATATCTTGTATTTTATATTTTAAATTTTATAATTTATATGTGATTTTTTATATATTACGTTTCATATTTTATGTTTAATATTTCACATTTAATATTTTATATTTTATGTTTTATATTTTTCAATATATTTTATGTTCCATATCTTAAATTTTATATTTTATTTTTCACATATTTTATATTTTTTAAATCAATAAATAATATTAAAAAAAAAAAAATTTAAACTAGTTTAGATTATGGGGCAATTAAAAAAAAAATTTTTATGCTTAAGTAAAATATTTCCAGTTTATTGATATATTTTCAAAAGTTTCCATTGTTTTTTCCTTTACGAAACCTTCGAAACTTATTTAATTTTTATTTAATTAAACTTATCTTTAAAAAATTAAAAAAATTTTTTTCTTATGATATGTGTCAGTTTAAGAGAGAACGGTGGTATGGGGTGGTGGGGTGTGTAGACTTTAATAAATGTGAAGGCTGAAATAAATTTGAAATATCTGTATTTTTGTGATAGTTTTGTTATATTTAATGAAAATTTATTTATATTTGCCTATTTTGTCAAGAGAAAATAAATGAAATTTATATTAGTTTTTTTTTTTTTGTTATTATCTCTTAATAAATTCTAAAAATATTTCTAAGGAAAATAAATATTTATTTCAAAAGTCATATACGACATGTACGTTCATTTGTCTATATTTATAGAAACAGGCACTCATTAGACATGTGATAATATTTAAACAGACAACCCCCTACGTCGTAGAAACTTTACTTGTTATTAAAGAAACTTGCAAACAATGCAATAGTTTATATTAAAGGTGGGTGGTGTGATAATTTCATGGAATCAAAGTCAGTAAATGTAATAATTTCAGAGGTTATGAAGTTCTTTGTCAGCCTTATATAATGGTCTTGCGATAGTCCTATGATGGTTTCAATTGTTAAGATTTATACAGTGTTCACCCTGTATATTTTTTTATATTTCTTTAAATTAAATATTGAAAACTATACATTGTAAATGTTTGGCCATAAACTTTTTCCACAAAATTTTTCTCGAATAATATCAATGCAAAAAATCCTAACACTATCTTTTTAAGACACGCACTCTTACTTAACTACATCTAATATTACCACTAATACATTCTAATGATGTGTTTATATAAATACATACATATGTATATGTAAAAGTATGAGTGTGTGTGTGTATAAGCGATTACATGTACATAAGTATATATACATATGTGTATTTCTAATAAACCCATCATTTCGTGAGTTTAGAAACTTATTAAGAAAACTTTAACGAGTTTTGTGCGTGTATTTGTTTAAGCCTGTGTACATATGTGTATTTATATGTGTTTTATAATAGTTGCTGTTATATTTAAGATTTTGTTGCTTTAGGGTGTAATTAGTTAAGATTTAAACCTCATCATCATCATCATCACCAACACCGACATCCACAAAAACTATAACAATAAAATAAAGTTAATAAACCCCTTCTTGTTAAGTATATCAATGGCTATAAGTTTAATAATAACAGAGCCAATGATAAAATTTATTACAAAAATAAGTTGATAAGTATGTGTAACGATAAATAATTATACCAACATATGTCTGTGAAATAAATTATATTAATTGATGTTTGAAACAAAACAATTTAAAACAGAGAGAACTAAAGAAATAAATAGACTTAAAATATTTCTTCAATATTAAAAAGCTGAAAAAAGGAATTAGTTTAAAAAAAAACTTTCGAACTGAACTAGAGCAGAACTAGAACTGTATCAGGTATGAACTAAAACTGAACTAGAACTGAATTAAAACTGAACTAGAACTGAACTAAAACTGTACTAGAACTGAACTAAAACTGTACTAGAACTGAACTAAAACTTGACTCTAACTGAACTAGAATTGAACTAGAGCTGAGCTAGAATTGAACTAGAACTGAACTAGAACTGAACTTAAACTGAGCTAGAACTGAACTAAAACTGAACTAGAACTGATTTAAAACTGAACTAGAACTGAACTAAAACTTGACTAGAACTGAACTAGAAATTAACTTTAACTGAAGAGCTGATTTCGAACTTAAGTATAACTGATTTAGAACAAAATTAGAATTCACCTTGAACTGAACTAAAACTGAGCTAGAACTGAACTTAAACTGAACTAAAACTGAACTAGAACTGAACTAAAACTTGACTAAAACTGAACTAGAAATGAACTATAACTGAAGAGCTGATTTAGAACTTAAGTATAACTGATTTAGAACAAAATTAGAATTCTCCTTGAACTAAACTAAAACTGAGCTAGAGTTTCACTAGAAATGAATTAGCACTAAACTAGAACTGAACTAGAACTGAAATTGAACAGGTCTAGAACTGAAATAAAACTAAATTCGAACTGAACTAGAAATGAATTTTAAATAGACCAGAACTGATTTAGAACTGATATATACCTGACTTAGGAGTAAATTATAATTGATCTTGAACCTCATTTCTTTTATCCACTCCATTCAGTGAACACCCCTAACAATTTTCTAACCATACACGCAAATTGTCCAATACGCATTACTATTGAACAAAATATTTCTTAAAAGCGGAAGCACAACAAAAATGTGATCCAAAAAACCAATATTTATTTAAACAAAAAAACGTGACCAAAACGTGATAAGGACTCTTTATTTGCAAAACAGAAGACGAATAAAATTAAACAAAAACGAAATTGAAAGAAATTAAAAGAACATGCTAAAAGACAAACAAGAAAACTATAAATACTATAAAATTAAATAAATTGAATATAAATTATTGCAACGTCAGTAAAGAAGCACCAGTTTGAATGAAGTCAGTGACCATAGGAGTGTTGCTGGATAGTGTTTTAAATATTTCATAACTAGCACAGGCGACAACAACTGAAACTGTTATAAAAAGAGTTATTTAAGCTAAAAGTACTAAGTAACAATGAAATTCTTATTTCTTTTGTTAATGGCATTGGCTTGTGGTAAGTATAAGTACTAACGCAACAGAAAAATAAATTAAGTAATAAGTTAAAAAAAAAAAAAACAATTAAGCTGTACAAACCTAGTTATCAAATAGGTGCTTAATTAAAGTTTTAAATTATAACGTAAATTGCTATTAATATGACAATTTTTACTTAGCCGATGCCCTTTTACCTAAATTGGTCCTAAAATTCTCCGATGATGATGACGATTTCATCAATCTATCCAAATTTAATGCATGTTCCAAAAAGGAAATAAAAGATCCAAAATTTGAAGCACTTTTGTTGAATTTACTAGATGACAAAATAAAAGCTAAAACGATTTACGATAAATTGGCCGTATTTCATCCACCACCACCTCCTCCAATACCGCTACCACCACCACCTCCACCACCTCCACCACCACCTCCTGTAGTAGCGCTACCACCACCACCTCCTCCAGCACCGACACCACCACCACCTCCTTTAGTAGCGCTGCCACCACCACCTCCTCCAGCACCGCTACCGCCACTACCTCCACCACCACCTCCTCCAGCACCGCTACCTCCACTACCTCCACCACCACCTCCTGTAGTAGCGCTGCCACCACCACCTCCTCCAGCACCGCTACCGCCACTACCTCCACCACCACCTCCTGTAGTAGCGCTACCACCGCCACCTCCTCCAGCACCGCTACCACCACTACCTCCTCCACCACCTCCTGTAGTAGCGTTACCACCACCACCTCCTCCAGCACCGCTACCACCACCACCTCCTGTAGTAGCGCTGCCACCACCACCTCCTCCAGCACCGCTACCGCCACTACCTCCACCACCACCTCCTCCAGTACCGCTACCACCACTACCTCCACCACCACCTCCTGTAGTAGCGCTACCACCACCACCTCCACTACTACCTCCACCACCACCTCCTCCAGCACCGCTACCGCCACTACCTCCACCACCACCTCCTGTAGTAGCGTTACCACCACCACCTCCTCCAGCACCGCTACCACCACCACCTCCTATAGTAGCGCTACCACCACCACCTCCTCCAGCACCGCTACCACCACCACCTCCTCCAGCACCGCTACCACCACCACCTCCTGTAGTAGCGCTGCCACCACCACCTCCTCCAGCACCGCTACCGCCACTACCTCCACCACCACCTCCTCCAGCACCGCTACCGCCACTACCTCCACCACCACCTCCTCCAGTACCGCTACCACCACTACCTCCACCACCACCTCCTGTAGTAGCGCTACCACCACCACCTCCACTACTACCTCCACCACCACCTCCTCCAGCACCGCTACCACCACTACCTCCACCACCACCTCCTGTAGTAGCGCTACCACCACCACCTCCACTACTACCTCCACCACCACCTCCTCCAGTACCGCTACCACCACTACCTCCACCACCACCTCCTGTAGTGGCGCTACCACCACCACCTCCACTACTACCTCCACCACTACCTCCTCCACCACCTCCTGTAGTAGCGTTACCACCACCACCTCCTCCAGCACCGCTACCACCACCATCTCCTCCAGCACCGCTACCACCACCACCTCCTGTAGTAGCGTTACCACCACCACCTCCTCCAGCACCGCTACCACCACTACCTCCACCACCACCACCTCCTGTAGTAGCGTTACCACCACCACCTCCTCCAGCACCGCTACCACCTCCTCCACCACCACCTCCTCTTATACCGCTACTACCACCACCACCTCCACCACTGCCTCCTCCAGAAGCGCTGCCACCACCTCCTCTAGTACCACCTCCAAAATCACTTATTTATATATACATAAATAAGTGAATTTTCATTCACTTCTTTATTTTATTTGTTACAGTTTTCAATGTTTTAAAATAATTTACGAAGCTACTATATTGCAACAAAAATAAAAACTTTTAACAAACACATAAGTTAATTTTTTAATTTGTAATATAAAGCCTCAGATTTGTCAATAGATAAAAGATTAAGGTGAAATTTTGCTAAGAACAAAGAATATCAAACAGGAATCTATTCTAAACTTATATACGAGCGGTGAAATAAAAGATACATTCAAAACATTACTAACACGTATGCAACCAAAGGAAGGAGAAAAAGTTATAGATGTGTTACCAACAGCATGTCCCAAGTGATTAAATTGGATTAGCCATAGCATAGTGATACCGAAATCGACATCGTCCTTTATCACGGAAGATGCTTTAGTTCTAATATTAAATTTAAGATTATCAAAAAATGAGTACGAGCTTTAGAGAAAGTCTGTTATTGTTATTATAATATCTTCCCCAGTAGCAAATCAGTAAGAGCGCTCAGTTGATGCTACTTTGATGTTGTGCTAAAGTTAATATACCATGCATGGAAAGTAGAACATTTGCAAGAGGTTAAGGGCTTTGTGGATCGGTCTATACATGCTAATCTAACGCATGAACAAAAGAAGAAATTAAAATGGGTATTATAGCGTCACATTGTCCGATCATATTTAGATTAAGTAGATGGGACAACTTCACACTAAATTTTTTTTTAGGTTACATGAGCATATTAAGAAACTGTAAGTGGTAGAACACATTGAATTAGACGGTGCCCAATGCCACGATGATCCATAGTAGTTCAGAATGGAAAATTTATGGAAATAAATCTGTAAGTTCTAATCTGCCGGTTGAATTTACATAAAATTTAACATAGGCGTGACAGAGGAGCGCACCATTGGAAGGACAGCCATACATACATACCCCTCAGGTGCGGATCTATTGGGGTTCAAAATATCTGACATAAAAAACTTGTAGCCGCTTGTCAAATTTTTGTTTCTTATCTTATTTTAAATATTTCTACATCTTTTAAGTAAAGAACTAAATTAACTATTGAAAAGTCATTCCCAAATTAAAAGCAAACTTAAACACCTAATAGCAATAAGCACAGATCCTCCGAAATTTGACCTATTTTATGTAAATTTTTTAATTTAGACTATATGTTCTAAAATCCCAATAGACAGTTCTGCAAACAGAATGCAATTTCGAAAACTCTAATGTGTTCCAGAGAGTTTGCCAACGGCATATTCCAAACCTGTAACAAATGTGGAATTTATAGGCAAATTTAAAAAAATCACATTTTTGGGACTTTGGTGGATTTTATGGGAATTATGGCATTTCTTTTACAAAAATCTGAAATTTTTTAAATTTTTACCATTTTAATTGACAAATTCCTTAGGATATCGAAGATTATATTAGAGATAAAATATTTCAATTTTCTCCAAAAGCCAATTGTTTAATTCCAAAAATCATAAAAAGTATGGACTCCATTCCAAACCTAAATTGTATATTACTCTGCTATGCCTATGTGAAATTTTATGTAAATCAAACCAGCATTTATTTCCAAAAACTTCTTTCAATTTTGCGGATTTTTTGCGCTTTGGAAGGAAAAAAACAAAAATTTTTAAACAAATTTCAAAGTAAATATGCATGTTTTCATAACAAAAACTATATAAAATGAAAGTAACAAAAATTTAAATTAAATATTTCATTAAATTAATTATTTGCATTATTTAAGAAGGGAACTATAATTCTTAAAACAACTAGGAAAGTATGTCAATTTAATGCGTAAATGTAATTGTGTATTTGCATTAACGATACTTGTGAAATTAGGCTGTAAGATTAATACTGAGATTAATTTTTATTAAATCTTATATTTATGCGATCATTTATGTAAGAATCATGAACGAAAAAGTAATTCCGCGAGGAGTTCCTGTATGAAAGATAAGACCAACTTCGGTCCAATTGTCATGAAATTTGGTAGTATGATTTTTGCTTAGGCAAAACTCATCTATGATGAATTTTATTTAAATACGGATATATTTAAGATATGTATTAGTATTTGACCTATTTTCGGGAAAATTGTAATAGTAAGCTGAGTAAAATAATGATTAAATTTCAAGAATTTTTATTGTGTTACGTTATAGGCCCAAAATATGGTGGATCAACTTTACAGGATACAAAGATCCGCTTCCATTGGTATTGCAGGTGCATTACGTATTAGTCCATCAGAAGCTCTGAACACTATATTGCACCTAACACCCATAGACCTACACATTATTGAATCATCAGTCAATAATGCGATCAAGAACATATGGACACGTGATGATATTAAGTTTAATACACCCGCAATTCAATCAATCTACCGACTATATGATTCCCCGGATGAACTTCAGAAATACTATTAAAGTCCTATTCCCTACTAAGAGTGAATGGAGGAGGAGAAATCTTCTTGAACAATATGGAACTGAGATATACACTGACGACTCAAAGATGAACTGCGGTGTCGGCTCTGGTATCTTCTCTAACGAGCTTGGAATTAGACACTCATATAGACTCCCTGATGAGGAAAGCGTATTCCAAGCGGAAATACTAGCGGTTTGGGAAGCGTGTAATCTAATTCCCGATAGAAATATTTAAGGGAATATTAGTTTTTTTGTCACCCAAAACTACCTCTATTCTAGTAAGACATTATAAAGAGGAACTGCTAGGACTAAGTCGACAGTATGACATTATTATAGTCTGGGTTCGTGCGCATAGGGATTACTATGGTAATGAACAGGCAGATGAATTAGCTCGGGCAGGCTCTGCTATGAATGCCTCCTTATCGGTTTATGTCGCAATTCCGTTAGGATCAGTCAAAAGCAGAATCCAAAAACACTATCTAGAGAAGACGAAAAATAGATGGCGAAATCTGGACAAATGTAGAGTCGCGAAGGAAACGTGGCCTACCTTCAACGAAAAACGCTCAATGCAACTCATTGGCTACAAACGCAGAAACATCTCGAGACTAACAGCATTATTTACAGATCACTGGAGGAACGGAAAATATGCAAGCAGACTTGGTCTCCCTTACAATCAATACTGTCGTAGTTGTGGCAATCGCGAGAAGGAGGAGACAGTAATAAACGCAATCAGATATAAATTTCTGGGAAGGCACCAATTAGACAACCTCTGTGAGATATCTGACACTAGACTCAGTGACATTATTAAATATCTCAATGCTACAGGCTGGATCTAATTAATTTATGTTCTCATTTTTCTTCCCTACCTTCTATCTGATTACAGACTCAATCCAACTCATTTACCTAGCGAGTAGGATGGTCCTATCAAAACGGAGTCTAACGAGTAAAATGATTGCCGTAAGGTTACGGGCTATCACGTAAACCAACCAACCAACCAATTGGCCCAAAAGCGGCTTAAGTAACAAATTTCATAAAATTAGCTTTAAAACTGCGACCAACAGATTAGCAGAAATTATGGTTTTTATTACGCAGACATCAGGATGGACAGAAGTTTATGGTCAAAAAAAAAAAAAAAAAATAAATAAAAATCAAAAAGTATTTTTTCGATGTATTATTGAACTACTTATTGCAAATAAAACTTCCCTGAATTAAGCGCCATTTTTCGTCATTCTACCCCACTGTGAGACGTACGTCGTTTTCATATATGAGCAATCATATTGAGGTTGAGAGAGAAATTTAATTGAAATTGATTGAATTGTGAATTGATTAAAGTTTGACAGCCGAAATTGATTTTACGAAAAATTGCGTAAAAGTCAAAGATAAACAAAAAATAAGAAAAATAAAAAAATGGACAGTTAAATACAATGAAAAGGGGTGATTTTTTTGCAAGAAATTTAGGATTATAGAAGGCTAATATTAATAATGCAAAATTTAATTTACATTAAGTAGAATTGAATATAAGGGAAATTATAGAAAAATTAGTTATATTTAGTGATAAAATTGTGGGAGAAATAATTAATAATTTATAAAGAACTTTTTCATTTCGATAAAATTGATACATTTTGTATACCCTTCACCACAAATGTAAAGGGTATATAAAAGTTTGTCGTTCCGTTTGTAATTTTCGTTGGAGAAAAAAATTTATGTTTTCTGGATCCTTATAGGAAATGATGTCGATAGAATGATGTCCGTCTGGCCGTCCGTCGGTTGAAATTGCGTTTATGAAGACCACGGATAACTACCATATATATATATATATATATATATATATATATATATATATATATATATATATATCATACGATCGGAAATCCTTTCGAGAAATTTGTATTGTAAATCAGCAAAAAACAAAAAATCGACTTTTTGAGGTTTTATAAATAGTTTAAAAGGCGTTTGTGAATCCTAATATATATGATATATATTAAAAAATCGGAAATTCTTCTCATAACGTTTCAATTGAAACGATAACTATTAAACTTTTTTTTGTGTCTCTATTAGTTTGCCAGATATAAGGTTACCGAATTTAACACTAGAGGGCGCAAAATACGGCAAAAGGGGTAAAAGTTCCCCCTTGCTATATCTTCTTAACTAATCAACCGATTTTCTTGAAATTTGGCAGGCACATAGTGTAACAACTAGAAGAAACTATAGCCTATAATTTATATTATGTTTTAAGGCATAAAATAGGGAAAAAAAGAATTTAAACGTTTCTGGTCGCTTGTATATGTTTGCAGATGATGTGAGTCTTTTCTACGCCTGTAAATACGATTTGGATTTTACAAGTAATGACATTTCTTTGATATTTGAGTTTGCTCGTGTTAATAAATCAGTTTTAGATACTGGAAAAACCAAACTAATTCGTTTTAAGCCTCATTCCCGATATGAAGGAAGCAAATATAACTTTTTTGTTGATGGTAAAACGGTTGAAGAATTTCATTTTGTAAAATACTTGGGAATGAAACTTACATATACGTAAAATCAAGTCTAAGATAACTCCTAGCTATTGGTATGTTGTAAAAAATGAAATACAAACTTAAAAAAAAAAATAAAATTATTATTATACCAGGCCTTGATTCAAAGCCATTTAAATTATGCGACCATTATAGATGCTTGTAAGAATACAACAGTTTTAAAAAATTTGCAAAGATGCAAAATAAAACATTGAAAACAATTTACAGTTTACCAATAACGTTTTCAACATTAACTCTTTTTAAAGAGCTTTTTAAATCAATTCTTCCAATCCATATACTATACGAGTATCAAGCACTAATGTATTATGTATTTAAATCGTTTCACAACATAGGTTATCACACTATTAACTTCATCCAAAACCAGAGTGTTTTTAAGACAAGGAATCATCAAAATCTTTGATTACCACTATACAGATTGGAAACCACGAAACAGCGTATAGTATATACTGGAGTCTTTGAATACAATAAGCTGCCAGAGCATCTGAAAGCAATTAATAGAATATTTATATTTAAAAAAAATATAAAATATATGGTGCACAGTCCCCATAGTATTTATCGAGCTTTTCCTTGGTTTGATTGACGGTTTTTTTTGCAAAAAATAATTTTTAATGAGCACTCGAAATTAATTTTTTTCCATTTTTAGAAAAATACACGAGGTTGTATGTTATGAACAGCTGTTAAACGCAAAGTAAATGACGACACTTGCTCAAAATTTGACAGTAGTCTATTAACAGGTGGTACTTGATGGGTATAGTATTGCATTTCATATAACTACGTGGGAAGTTCGAAAAGTCACGGACTTATTGATCCGCCCTCGTACATATCTTACATTCTCGAAAAAAAACTATAGTTTTTAAAATTGGTAATCACATTGAATAAATAAGCCCAATATTCTTTCAATTCATTTGTTGCAACATATGCTATTTTTAACCGCTTTCAGCTGTGCGTATATTGAGAATAAAACATAAGTAAAAATGTCAATTTACTTGATGAAGTATTGGTAATCTGTACACCATAAAATATTTATCGATTTAAATCTTTCAAAATTTGAATTAAATAACGTTGTATCAGTGATTTTGACCACTGTATAGGGGGTTGATTCTTTTTCTGTAAAAAAATCGTTTTTCAGAAAGAAATTTTTCATTTCATTTTTTTTTTTTTAATTTTGAACTATTGTAATCCTAGTTATGAAAAATTAAAATCGAAAGAAAATATTTTGTCAACTTTATTTCAATGAAATAATTTCTTCTAAAATAAAAAGATATATATTTTTAAATAAACATAAATGACATGTCTTTTCGTTTACTTTTAAATATGGGACAGAAAATAATGAACATTTTAGATCTACCTTTGAATTTCGAAGGCTTTTTGAAACTACTTCTTCAAAGTACAATTTATGTCTTCAATGGTGTAAACAAAATGTGTTGTAAAATTAAAAGTATCGTATTTTTTTTTTTAAATTTTTATAAAATTATATCTCAATTATAAATTAAAGATACAATGATTTTATAATAAACCTTATAATTGTAAAGAATGAAAATATTTTAACACCCACAAAATAGTGAAAACTTATTATTATTAACAATAATTAAAAATTAAACATTCTAAATTATACTTGATTAACATCACTTAAATTTTTCCATAGACTTTTATTTGTGGAAAATATTTTCTTCACATGAAAAATTTTTGACAAAAATTTTTCGAAAAACATTTAAACGAGAAACAGATTTTTTGTAAAGTAATGAAATATTTTTTTTTTCATTTCATATATTCATAAAAACAGAATTGATTCCCAGAACTGATGTACCTCTGACTTAGAAGTAAACTGCAACTGATCTAGAACCTTTTTTCTCTTCTCCACTCCATTCTGTGAATGCCCTTAATAATTTTTCTTACAATATACGCAATTAGTCCACTACGTATTACTATTGAAAAAAAAAATATTTCTTAAAAACGGAAAAACACACACACAACACAAATGTGATCCAAAAACCAAAGTTTATTTTAGCAACAAAACGTGACCAAAACTTGATAAAGACTCTTTATTTGCAAAACAGAAAGCGAATAAAATGAATTAAAAATGATATTGAAAGTAATTAAAAGAAAATGCTAAAGACATTCAAGAAAAGTATAAATACTATAAAACGAAATAAATAGGAAATAAATTATTGCAACGTCAGCAATTAAACACAAGTCTGAATGAAGTCAATGACCGTACGAGCTTTGCTGGATGGTGTTTTAATTATTTTATAACCAGCAGAGGCGACAACAATTAAAATAGTTGTAAAAAAAAAGTTATTTAAGCTAAAAGTATTAAATAACAATGAAATTGTTATTTGTTTTTATAATGGCATTGGCCTGTGGTAAGTAGAATAGAAAAAGAAATTAAATAATAAGTTAAAAAAAAAATAAATAAATGAACTGAACAAATCTAATTATAAAATAGGGGCCTAATTAGGATTTTAAATTATATTAATATTGATATTAATATGACTTTTATTATCTAGCCAATGCCATTTTCCCTAAACTGGTCCTAGAATTCTCCGGGGAAGTTGATGAAGAAGTCCTCAAACTACCCAAATTGAATTTGTTTCCCAAAAAAGATAAGCTGCTCAAGAAAATAGATAAATTTGCAGCATTGATGGAAGAAAAATTGGAAGAAAAAGATGCAAAATTTGAAGCACTTTTGTTGGGTTTACTAGATGACAAAGTAAAGGCTAAAACGGTTTATGACAAATTGGCTGTATTTCATCCACCGCCACCACCTCCACCGCCACCTCCATTACCTCTACCGCCACCACCTCCACCACTACCTCCTCCACCGCCACCTCCATTACCGCTACCGCCACCACCTCCACCACTACCACCTCCACCGCCTCCTCCATTACCACTACCGCCACCACCACCACCACTACCTCCTCCACCGCCTCCTGCATTACCGCTACCGCCACCACCACCTCCACCGCCTCCTCCATTACCACTACCGCCACCACCTCCACCACTACCTCCTCCACCACCACCACCATTACCGCTACCGCCACCACCTCCACCACTACCTCCTCCACCACCACCTCCATTACCGCCACCACCTCCACCACTACCTCCTCCACCGCCTCCTCCATTACCGCTACCACCACCCCCTCCACCACCACCACCTCCACCACCACCATCGCCAACGAAGTGTTGTCTTCCATGCAATCCTCCACCTGATGATTGTTATTATTTCACCTAAACTATATAAATTGTGTATATAATATTGTAAATACGAAGAGAAATAAAATAACATATTTCAAAAATGTTAATGAAGATTATAGGAATTTGCACAAAATGTAATAATGCAACGCAAAAATGCAAATTTTTGTTTATTGTAGGATTTGAAATTAATTAAAAATTAGAATCTTAAGCTAAAAATATGGACTTACAACAAATAATAGAGAGGAAGATACTTTTAGATATAAAGGATATATATATATATATATATATATATATATATATATATATTAATATACATATATATATATATATATATATATATATATATATAGAATATTCATCTAAGACCCCAAAACAATATACATTTTTTGGATCCTTATTGATGGGGAAGTCTACATTGCGATGCCCCTCTATCTGTTGAAATCAGTTTTTTAGAAAGCCCCAGTTATCGGATACATCAAATTATAAAGAATATTCCTTAGAATGAAGCTAATAAAAATTAGCAAAATTTGTCCTTTAATGGCCGAGATATCGCCAAAAAGGCCTCGAAAAATGTATTTGTTTTCGACTTTTCTAAGACCCTACATAAGCTAGCGACTTCATTTTTGCACAGAAAATTCTGAATATATTTTTTTTTTTTTTGGAATGTTTTGAAAGAAATGAACAAACTCGGTTATGCAGTAACTGAGATACCGTTCAAAACGCAATTTTGGACTTTGTGAAGCTTCTATATAAGCTTTGCTATATTTTTTTATACAAATCTATTGTAAATATTTTACTAAAATTTCATTTTTTTGAACTAAACATATTGGTTCATAAACAATCGAGTTTTAGAAAAAAAAATCTGAACAAATTATTAAAAATATACACACACAAACATATATAAAAAGCATTGCAATGACTTTTAGTGTGTTGTTGTTTTTTTGTATAAGCAAGCAGTAGTTGTGGTAGTTATATGTTTGCACGTATTTTAGTTGGAAATAGAAGCATTGCAATAACTCAGTGCTGTTGTTTTTTTTTTTTTTTTGTATAAGCATGTATTTACATACAAACATGTGCATATATATTTAGTAGTCATTAGAAGCTATCAATGTTGTTGTTGTTTTTTTCTTTTTAAGGAAGCAACGCTTGCTATGATAGTTTAATTTTGTGTTTACATTTTGTTATTTTGGAAAAAAGTAGATTACTTTTGTGAAAATAAGTACGAAAATATGAAATCATACTTTAAGGCGTAAATTTTTTTGTTTAAGAAAAGATTCGGCACAGTCGAATATAGCGCTCTAACTTATTTTTATATTATGTTCATATTTTTTACGACTTTAAAATAGAAGGAGTTTAGCTAAAAAAAATTTTAAATTGAAGTGTTTAAGTATTTATAATTTCTTAGAAATAAGAATGATTTTTAATACATGAAAATATCGTTATCTATCAAATACACTTTATTAAAAATAAATTACAGAAATGGATTTTAATACGTTTTTAACGCACTTAAAAATACGATTCTAAAAATTGCACAATTTTCGTAGAATATGCAATCCCGTAAACATTTTTAAACGAAGGGGAACCAGTTTAGCGCTAAGTGAATCTGTATGTAAGTATGTACTTATTAAAGCTATTTTTTAGATTTGAAAAATTTTGCGTAACTTTTTAGAAAGGGTTTTAAATCATTGAAATCAGACTTGATTTGTGGAAGTTACGAATATTTTTAAATTTTTCTTACTCGAGGTGCTCAATTTTGATACCCTGTAGCTTATCTCGTGTTAACACAGGGTGAATACAAGATAATTTTTCTGAAAGCTTAGGTCCTTCTCTACAACTCTCCCTTACCTTTTAACGCAATCCAAACAATAGTTTAGGAGATACAGATTTATTACCAAAATTTTGTCATTAAACCAGTGATCGGCACCTATAACACATAAGGGCCGAGTGTTTTTCAGTAGTTTTACATATACAACACAATTATTTAGTTCAATGCTAGCTTTGAATAAGATACAAAAAACATATTTGCAATAAGCCAGCAAACCAAAGGTTTGATTTAAAGATTCAGAGTGATTTGAAATAAAACTTTTTCCCAAACGTAAACGTTTGAGAGTGATAATAATTTGAGAATAATAGTATTCTCAACAAAAAGATCATTATTTTCTCCACTTTTGATAACGATTTGAAATCAGGTTGATGACAAAGAAAACAGACATATTTGTTAAAAAGTTTTAAATATGTATTTGTTAGGAAAGGGAATAAAAAAAAAGAAAACATAACAAATTATTAAAATTTTGTCTCCTCTCTTCTTGTCGATAACTAAAATATGTCATTCTATTAAATTTAAAATATTGTAATTCCGTAAAGCTTAGAATTTATAAAACATTTTTTATTTTAATATAAAATTTAATATTTTTTTAAAAAATTTAAAAATCACATTTGTAGGGTGACCATTCAAAATTTATAAATACATATGCATGGTGTAAACGGTACAAGGTGACGTTATAAGCTCAGCTGATTATATTTTTCTTCAGTTTTTAGTGTTAGACTAAAATGTCAATTTTTTTTACTTTTGCCTGTATCGGTTTGTTTACAAACAAAATAATTTTTTTTTGGAATTTGTATTTTTAACAAAGAAAAGTGCTGCGTTAAAATATTTTATTTATTTCAATGTATAAAAACATTAAAAACGAATTTCTTACAATTTATTCTTATTATTTTTCAATTTCAACAATCATTGTTTACAATTTGCACGTACGTTTTTGTCTTTTTTTTTTTTTTTGCTTTTGTTAGACGTTTCAGTCCTATTTAAGACGAAAAAAATTACTGCTATTATTGCATTGTTGTATTTGTTGTCTTTACGCATATACCCAGTAAACACAAATGTTTGACATCAATTTGTGTGAGTGATTTGAAATCAAGTCCTTTCTCAAATGACAAACGTTTGAGAATTATTTGAAAATAATTTGAAAATAATAGCTTTCTCAACAAAAAGAGAAATTAAATGTCAAATAGAGAAAAATGCTATTATCAAATCATAAATAAAAGTATCTGCATTTTTAATTTTTCATAAAGTGTGCTTTTATATAGACTTGTAATTTTGTTTTATCAGTATACGTATTCATTAATTGGAAAATATTTTACTAGATAATTATATATATATATATATATATATATATATATATGCATAGCGCATACTATGCGGACACATTTTCTATTTACCATTTACTTTGAAGACTTTTCCATACTATGGGGACTGTCCCCAAAATTTTATATGCCTTGCTCATAGTTTGAGGACATGTTACTTCGCGGACATTTTTTTTAGATTTTTTTTTATTATTAAAACTAATACCTCTATGTTAGTACTATTATCCTTAAACATCCTTTTTTCTATATATACATCCTTTGTACATAAATTTCTTATTTAAAGATAAAATTTTCGTCTTTGGTGCTGCCATACTTACAGTAGAAAATTTCCGTTACTAACGGCGTTAAAAGAATTGTCAACAGCAGGCTCTGACATATAGAAGTATTGGCGCCAAAGAACTGAGAAAATTTAATTTTGCAAACAGCTGTCTCGTCGTACACACAAATGTCAAACTCCATATAAAAAAAACTAATACCTAAAAAAACATTTGGGCTCGTTAAACTTCGCGCGCAAATAAAAACTGAAGTATAAAACGTCACATCAAAAAGTCGTAGGAGGTTTACACAGGCTATGGCCATTTCTTACATATTTAAAAATCAAACAATGTTTGTAAATGGAGTGTAATATATGTCGTTTATATCTTAACCTATTGTGTGGGAAAACTCTCACACTACATACACAGAATAGCTTTTATGAATAATTTGTCACAAAGGTCCGGGGGATTTATACAAACAAATATTTATTCTCGTTTGTCACGGGAACTATTATAGTGCAGAACTTTATAATTTTCATAAATAAGTCTCTTAATAAATAGGTTCTTTTTGATAAAAAATTGAGCGGGTAGGCCCAGGGGAGGTGGTACCTCCCCCATTGATTTAGGCAATCAATTATTTATTAAAAATATAGTAAATCTTTTTGTATTTTAATAAGATTTTTTAGTATCGATAGTTTACAGAGTAAATATGTGATTTTTATTTAAGAAATTCGCATTTTTTAGCAAATTTTTATAAAAATAGTTTCTTTTTAATGCAAGATAATTAAAAGCAAAACAATTTGACAAAAACATTGAATATTAGGAAATTTCTGAAATACTCATCTTATAACATTATTGTATATTGAATTCTTATTACAACAGTCTCGCAATACATCTTATAAAACTAATGATTTTATCTTATATATTTCGTTACGTGTATGAATTTATTCATTAATTTAAAAATTTTAAATTGATCTATTTTAATTTTGAAAAAAAATATAATCTTTTCGAAAAAAATTTAATTTTAATCCAAAAACAAAAATTTTTAATGCATATTTTTATGCAAATAAAATACATTTTCTGGAGAATTCCTTCTGTTGTCTTGGTATTAAAACCAATTGCTAACATATCAATAACATCTACATATGTTATGACAGAAGCTTGAACGCTATATTTTTTATACATTTATTTGTCTTAAAAATTTTTAGTGCATACTTTTTAATATTTTTAGAGCACGTTTGATTTTAAAATCATTTTTTGCATATAAAATACATTTTTTAGAGAATACCTTTTATTGTCCTGGTTATAATATTTTATTGCTAACATATCAATAACATCTATGTTATGGCAGTAGTATTAACGAAATTTCATGAATTTTTATTAAATAAACATGAAATTAACTTTTTTAACTTGTATTGCTCAAAACGGCAGGAGTACGAAAAGTTTAGTTTCGTTGAACATTGGATAATCGTGGAATGTATTTTATATACATATGTATTTTAGGGCTATATCTTTTATGCAATTTTAAAAATATCAATATCCATTCCATATCGGAGACCTGTGCCGAACGGTTGAAATTCGGCTAAGCCGAGCCACCGAGAATAATTTGGAATCCGCCACCGCCGTAAAATTTTCGGCTTAAAAGCAGCCGCCGTTTTTAAATTCTGTTTTAGAAAAATATGTTAAAAACGAAACTTTTTTATTATTTTAATGCAGCATTTGCCGTTTATGATGTATTAAAGATGAAAGAAAAATATTTGCATCATTTTGAACTTCAAATAATTTTATATTGAGTTAAAAAGCCGCCGAAACTTTTTAACTCAATATAACTCAATAAACCAAACAATATCATAACGACATCCAAGCGATATCATCTAGACGATAAAAGTTTTTACTAGTGATACCGTTTTCGTTTTCCAAAAAAAAATTTGCAAAAATAATGATAATAATATTGTCATGTGCCAAAGTTTGATTTTTATACTAAAAATTTAATTTTTTGAAATTAACCTATGCTAAAGATAATCTGCGCAAATAAGAAAAAAAATCTAAATAAATATAAAATATAAAAACCATCATACCCCAGCAAAAAAGGAACTAGAAGAGATGAGAAATTCATGATTTTAACATTGCGTTATCATTGGAAGGAAGTATTTAGTCTGAAAAAGAGCAGCAGATACCCTTTTTTAACCCATAGTTGTCATTGTCTTTTACAATTCTTGTTAATTGCTTTTAAAGTACTTTGATTAGAAATTATTTATCTTTTTCCTGCTTAAAATACATTTATTTTCACTTTTTTTAAGTAATTATTTATAATTTCAAAAAAGGCACTAAAATGAACATAGTTCCAATTTTTAAGTGGTAATAATATTAATTTTTTGTTACTAACGGCGTTAAAAAAATTGTCAACAGCAGGCTCTGACATATAGAAGTATTGGCGCCAAAGAACTGAAAAAATTACATTTTGCAAACAGCTGTCTCGTCGTACACACAAATGTCAAACTGCATATAAAAAAAACTAATACCTAAAAAACCATTTGGGCTCGTTAAACTTCGCGCGCAAATAAAAACTGAAGTATAAAACGTCAAAAAGTCGTAGGAGGTTTACACAGGCTATGGCCATTTCTTACATATTTAAAAATCAAACAATGTTTGTAAATGGAGTGTAATATATGTCGTTTATATCTTAACCTATTGTGTGGGAAAACTCTCACACTACATACACAGAATAGCTTTTATGAATAATTTGTCGCAAAGGTCCGGGGGATTTATACAAACAAATATTTATTCTCGGTTGTCACGGGAACTATTATAGTGCAGAACTTTATAATTTTCATAAATAAGTCTCTTAATAAATAGGTTCTTTTTGATAAAAAATTGAGCGGGTAGGCCCAGGGGAGGTGGTACCTCCCCCATTGATTTAGGCAATCAATTATTTATTAAAAATATAGTAAATCTTTTTGTATTTTAATAAGATTTTTTAGTATCGATAGTTTACAGAGTAAATAAGTGATTTTTATTTAAGAAATTCGCATTTTTTAGCAAATTTTTATAAAAATAGTTTCTTTTTAATGCAAGATAATTAAAAGCAAAACAATTTGACAAAAACATTGAATATTAGGAAATTTCTGAAATACTCATCTTATAACATTATTGTATATTGAATTCTTATTACAACAGTCTCGCAATACATCTTATAAAACTAATGATTTTATCTTATATATTTCGTTACGTGTAGATGGCCTGTTATGTATTACTTACGTCGAGTATGAATTTATTCATTAATTTAAAAATTTTTAATGCATATTTTTATGCAAATAAAATACATTTTCTGGAGAATTCCTTTTGTTGTCTTGGTATTATAACCAATTGCTAACATATCAATAACATCTACATATGTTATGACAGAAGCTTGAACGCTATATTTTTTATACATTTATTTGTCTTAAAAATTTTTAGTGCACACTTTTTAATATTTTTAGAGCACGTTTGTTTTTAAAATCATTTTTTGCATATAAAATACATTTTTTAGAGAATACCTTTTATTGTCCTGGTTATAATATTTTATTGCTAACATATCAATAACATCTATGTTATGGCAGTAGTATTAACGAAATTTCATGAATTTTTATTAAATAAACATGAAATTAACTTTTTTAACTTGTATTGCTCAAAACGGCAGGAATCCGCCACCGCCGTAAAATTTTCGGCTTAAAAGCAGCCGCCGTTTTTAAATTCTGTTTTAGAAAAATATGTTAAAAACGAAACTTTTTTATTATTTTAATGCAGCATTTGCCGTTTATGATGTATTAAAGATGAAAGAAAAATATTTGCATCATTTTGAACTTCAAATAATTTTATATTGAGTTAAAAAGCCGCCGAAACTTTTTAACTCAATATAACTCAATAAACCAAACAATATCATAACGACATCCAAGCGATATCATCTAGACGATAAAAGTTTTTACTAGTGATACCGTTTTCGTTTTCCAAAAAAAAATTTGCAAAAATAATGATAATAATATTGTCATGTGCCAAAGTTTGATTTTTATACTAAAAATTTAATTTTTTGAAATTAACCTATGCTAAAGATAATCTGCGCAAATAAGAAAAAAAATCTAAATAAATATAAAATATAAAAACCATCATACCCCAGCAAAAAAGGAACTAGAAGAGATGAGAAATTCATGATTTTAACATTGCGTTATCATTGGAAGGAAGTATTTAGTCTGAAAAAGAGCAGCAGATACCCTTTTTTAACCCATAGTTGTCATTGTCTTTTACAATTCTTGTTAATTGCTTTTAAAGTACTTTGATTAGAAATTATTTATCTTTTTCCTGCTTAAAATACATTTATTTTCACTTTTTTTAAGTAATTATTTATAATTTCAAAAAAGGCACTAAAATGAACATAGTTCCAATTTTTAAGTGGTAATAATATTAATTTTTTGTTACTAACGGCGTTAAAAAAATTGTCAACAGCAGGCTCTGACATATAGAAGTATTGGCGCCAAAGAACTGAAAAAATTACATTTTGCAAACAGCTGTCTCGTCGTACACACAAATGTCAAACTGCATATAAAAAAAACTAATACCTAAAAAACCATTTGGGCTCGTTAAACTTCGCGCGCAAATAAAAACTGAAGTATAAAACGTCAAAAAGTCGTAGGAGGTTTACACAGGCTATGGCCATTTCTTACATATTTAAAAATCAAACAATGTTTGTAAATGGAGTGTAATATATGTCGTTTATATCTTAACCTATTGTGTGGGAAAACTCTCACACTACATACACAGAATAGCTTTTATGAATAATTTGTCGCAAAGGTCCGGGGGATTTATACAAACAAATATTTATTCTCGGTTGTCACGGGAACTATTATAGTGCAGAACTTTATAATTTTCATAAATAAGTCTCTTAATAAATAGGTTCTTTTTGATAAAAAATTGAGCGGGTAGGCCCAGGGGAGGTGGTACCTCCCCCATTGATTTAGGCAATCAATTATTTATTAAAAATATAGTAAATCTTTTTGTATTTTAATAAGATTTTTTAGTATCGATAGTTTACAGAGTAAATAAGTGATTTTTATTTAAGAAATTCGCATTTTTTAGCAAATTTTTATAAAAATAGTTTCTTTTTAATGCAAGATAATTAAAAGCAAAACAATTTGACAAAAACATTGAATATTAGGAAATTTCTGAAATACTCATCTTATAACATTATTGTATATTGAATTCTTATTACAACAGTCTCGCAATACATCTTATAAAACTAATGATTTTATCTTATATATTTCGTTACGTGTAGATGGCCTGTTATGTATTACTTACGTCGAGTATGAATTTATTCATTAATTTAAAAATTTTTAATGCATATTTTTATGCAAATAAAATACATTTTCTGGAGAATTCCTTTTGTTGTCTTGGTATTATAACCAATTGCTAACATATCAATAACATCTACATATGTTATGACAGAAGCTTGAACGCTATATTTTTTATACATTTATTTGTCTTAAAAATTTTTAGTGCACACTTTTTAATATTTTTAGAGCACGTTTGTTTTTAAAATCATTTTTTGCATATAAAATACATTTTTTAGAGAATACCTTTTATTGTCCTGGTTATAATATTTTATTGCTAACATATCAATAACATCTATGTTATGGCAGTAGTATTAACGAAATTTCATGAATTTTTATTAAATAAACATGAAATTAACTTTTTTAACTTGTATTGCTCAAAACGGCAGGAGTACGAAAAGTTTACTTTCGTTGAACATTGGATAATCGTGGAATGTATTTTATATACATATGTATTTTAGGGCTATATCTTTTATGCAATTTTAAAAATATCAATATCCATTCCATATCGGAGACCTGTGCCGAACGGTTGAAATTCGGCTAAGCCGAGCCACCGAGAAAAATTTGGAATCCGCCACCGTCGTAAAATTTTCGGCTTAAAAGCAGCCGCCGTTTTTAAATTCTTTTTTGGAAAAATATGTTAAAAACGAAACTTTTTTATTATTTTAATGCAGCATTTGCCGTTTATGATGTATTAAAGATGAAAGAAAAATATTTGCATCATTTTGAACTTCAAATAATTTTATATTGAGTTAAAAAGCCGCCGAAACTTTTTAACTCAATATAACTCAATAAACCAAACAATATCATAACGACATCCAAGCGATATCATCTAGACGATAAAAGTTTTTACTAGTGATACCGTTTTCGTTTTCCAAAAAAAAATTTGCAAAAATAATGATAATAATATTGTCATGTGCCAAAGTTTGATTTTTATACTAAAAATTTAATTTTTTGAAATTAACCTATGCTAAAGATAATCTGCGCAAATAAGAAAAAAAATCTAAATAAATATAAAATATAAAAACCATCATACCCCAGCAAAAAAGGAACTAGAAGAGATGAGAAATTCATGATTTTAACATTGCGTTATCATTGGAAGGAAGTATTTAGTCTGAAAAAGAGCAGCAGATACCCTTTTTTAACCCATAGTTGTCATTGTCTTTTACAATTCTTGTTAATTGCTTTTAAAGTACTTTGATTAGAAATTATTTATCTTTTTCCTGCTTAAAATACATTTATTTTCACTTTTTTTAAGTAATTATTTATAATTTCAAAAAAGGCACTAAAATGAACATAGTTCCAATTTTTAAGTGGTAATAATATTAATTTTTTGTTACTAACGGCGTTAAAAAAATTGTCAACAGCAGGCTCTGACATATAGAAGTATTGGCGCCAAAGAACTGAAAAAATTACATTTTGCAAACAGCTGTCTCGTCGTACACACAAATGTCAAACTGCATATAAAAAAAACTAATACCTAAAAAACCATTTGGGCTCGTTAAACTTCGCGCGCAAATAAAAACTGAAGTATAAAACGTCAAAAAGTCGTAGGAGGTTTACACAGGCTATGGCCATTTCTTACATATTTAAAAATCAAACAATGTTTGTAAATGGAGTGTAATATATGTCGTTTATATCTTAACCTATTGTGTGGGAAAACTCTCACACTACATACACAGAATAGCTTTTATGAATAATTTGTCGCAAAGGTCCGGGGGATTTATACAAACAAATATTTATTCTCGGTTGTCACGGGAACTATTATAGTGCAGAACTTTATAATTTTCATAAATAAGTCTCTTAATAAATAGGTTCTTTTTGATAAAAAATTGAGCGGGTAGGCCCAGGGGAGGTGGTACCTCCCCCATTGATTTAGGCAATCAATTATTTATTAAAAATATAGTAAATCTTTTTGTATTTTAATAAGATTTTTTAGTATCGATAGTTTACAGAGTAAATAAGTGATTTTTATTTAAGAAATTCGCATTTTTTAGCAAATTTTTTATAAAAATAGTTTCTTTTTAATGCAAGATAATTAAAAGCAAAACAATTTGACAAAAACATTGAATATTAGGAAATTTCTGAAATACTCATCTTATAACATTATTGTATATTGAATTCTTATTACAACAGTCTCGCAATACATCTTATAAAACTAATGATTTTATCTTATATATTTCGTTACGTGTAGATGGCCTGTTATGTATTACTTACGTCGAGTATGAATTTATTCATTAATTTAAAAATTTTTAATGCATATTTTTATGCAAATAAAATACATTTTCTGGAGAATTCCTTTTGTTGTCTTGGTATTATAACCAATTGCTAACATATCAATAACATCTACATATGTTATGACAGAAGCTTGAACGCTATATTTTTTATACATTTATTTGTCTTAAAAATTTTTAGTGCACACTTTTTAATATTTTTAGAGCACGTTTGTTTTTAAAATCATTTTTTGCATATAAAATACATTTTTTAGAGAATACCTTTTATTGTCCTGGTTATAATATTTTATTGCTAACATATCAATAACATCTATGTTATGGCAGTAGTATTAACGAAATTTCATGAATTTTTATTAAATAAACATGAAATTAACTTTTTTAACTTGTATTGCTCAAAACGGCAGGAGTACGAAAAGTTTACTTTCGTTGAACATTGGATAATCGTGGAATGTATTTTATATACATATGTATTTTAGGGCTATATCTTTTATGCAATTTTAAAAATATCAATATCCATTCCATATCGGAGACCTGTGCCGAACGGTTGAAATTCGGCTAAGCCGAGCCACCGAGAAAAATTTGGAATCCGCCACCGTCGTAAAATTTTCGGCTTAAAAGCAGCCGCCGTTTTTAAATTCTTTTTTGGAAAAATATGTTAAAAACGAAACTTTTTTATTATTTTAATGCAGCATTTGCCGTTTATGATGTATTAAAGATGAAAGAAAAATATTTGCATCATTTTGAACTTCAAATAATTTTATATTGAGTTAAAAAGCCGCCGAAACTTTTTAACTCAATATAACTCAATAAACCAAACAATATCATAACGACATCCAAGCGATATCATCTAGACGATAAAAGTTTTTACTAGTGATACCGTTTTCGTTTTCCAAAAAAAAATTTGCAAAAATAATGATAATAATATTGTCATGTGCCAAAGTTTGATTTTTATACTAAAAATTTAATTTTTTGAAATTAACCTATGCTAAAGATAATCTGCGCAAATAAGAAAAAAAATCTAAATAAATATAAAATATAAAAACCATCATACCCCAGCAAAAAAGGAACTAGAAGAGATGAGAAATTCATGATTTTAACATTGCGTTATCATTGGAAGGAAGTATTTAGTCTGAAAAAGAGCAGCAGATACCCTTTTTTAACCCATAGTTGTCATTGTCTTTTACAATTCTTGTTAATTGCTTTTAAAGTACTTTGATTAGAAATTATTTATCTTTTTCCTGCTTAAAATACATTTATTTTCACTTTTTTTAAGTAATTATTTATAATTTCAAAAAAGGCACTAAAATGAACATAGTTCCAATTTTTAAGTGGTAATAATATTAATTTTTTGTTACTAACGGCGTTAAAAAAATTGTCAACAGCAGGCTCTGACATATAGAAGTATTGGCGCCAAAGAACTGAAAAAATTACATTTTGCAAACAGCTGTCTCGTCGTACACACAAATGTCAAACTGCATATAAAAAAAACTAATACCTAAAAAACCATTTGGGCTCGTTAAACTTCGCGCGCAAATAAAAACTGAAGTATAAAACGTCAAAAAGTCGTAGGAGGTTTACACAGGCTATGGCCATTTCTTACATATTTAAAAATCAAACAATGTTTGTAAATGGAGTGTAATATATGTCGTTTATATCTTAACCTATTGTGTGGGAAAACTCTCACACTACATACACAGAATAGCTTTTATGAATAATTTGTCGCAAAGGTCCGGGGGATTTATACAAACAAATATTTATTCTCGGTTGTCACGGGAACTATTATAGTGCAGAACTTTATAATTTTCATAAATAAGTCTCTTAATAAATAGGTTCTTTTTGATAAAAAATTGAGCGGGTAGGCCCAGGGGAGGTGGTACCTCCCCCATTGATTTAGGCAATCAATTATTTATTAAAAATATAGTAAATCTTTTTGTATTTTAATAAGATTTTTTAGTATCGATAGTTTACAGAGTAAATAAGTGATTTTTATTTAAGAAATTCGCATTTTTTAGCAAATTTTTATAAAAATAGTTTCTTTTTAATGCAAGATAATTAAAAGCAAAACAATTTGACAAAAACATTGAATATTAGGAAATTTCTGAAATACTCATCTTATAACATTATTGTATATTGAATTCTTATTACAACAGTCTCGCAATACATCTTATAAAACTAATGATTTTATCTTATATATTTCGTTACGTGTAGATGGCCTGTTATGTATTACTTACGTCGAGTATGAATTTATTCATTAATTTAAAAATTTTTAATGCATATTTTTATGCAAATAAAATACATTTTCTGGAGAATTCCTTTTGTTGTCTTGGTATTATAACCAATTGCTAACATATCAATAACATCTACATATGTTATGACAGAAGCTTGAACGCTATATTTTTTATACATTTATTTGTCTTAAAAATTTTTAGTGCACACTTTTTAATATTTTTAGAGCACGTTTGATTTTAAAATCATTTTTTGCATATAAAATACATTTTTTAGAGAATACCTTTTATTGTCCTGGTTATAATATTTTATTGCTAACATATCAATAACATCTATGTTATGGCAGTAGTATTAACGAAATTTCATGAATTTTTATTAAATAAACATGAAATTAACTTTTTTAACTTGTATTGCTCAAAACGGCAGGAGTACGAAAAGTTTACTTTCGTTGAACATTGGATAATCGTGGAATGTATTTTATATACATATGTATTTTAGGGCTATATCTTTTATGCAATTTTAAAAATATCAATATCCATTCCATATCGGAGACCTGTGCCGAACGGTTGAAATTCGGCTAAGCCGAGCCACCGAGAAAAATTTGGAATCCGCCACCGTCGTAAAATTTTCGGCTTAAAAGCAGCCGCCGTTTTTAAATTCTTTTTTGGAAAAATATGTTAAAAACGAAACTTTTTTATTATTTTAATGCAGCATTTGCCGTTTATGATGCATTAAAGATGAAAGAAAAATATTTGCATCATTTTGAACTTCAAATAATTTTATATTGAGTTAAAAAGCCGCCGAAACTTTTTAACTCAATATAACTCAATAAACCAAACAATATCATAACGACATCCAAGCGATATCATCTAGACGATAAAAGTTTTTACTAGTGATACCGTTTTCGTTTTCCAAAAAAAAATTTGCAAAAATAATGATAATAATATTGTCATGTGCCAAAGTTTGATTTTTATACTAAAAATTTAATTTTTTGAAATTAACCTATGCTAAAGATAATCTGCGCAAATAAGAAAAAAAATCTAAATAAATATAAAATATAAAAACCATCATACCCCAGCAAAAAAGGAACTAGAAGAGATGAGAAATTCATGATTTTAACATTGCGTTATCATTGGAAGGAAGTATTTAGTCTGAAAAAGAGCAGCAGATACCCTTTTTTAACCCATAGTTGTCATTGTCTTTTACAATTCTTGTTAATTGCTTTTAAAGTACTTTGATTAGAAATTATTTATCTTTTTCCTGCTTAAAATACATTTATTTTCACTTTTTTTAAGTAATTATTTATAATTTCAAAAAAGGCACTAAAATTAACATAGTTCCAATTTTTAAGTGGTAATAATATTAATTTTTTGTTACTAACGGCGTTAAAAAAATTGTCAACAGCAGGCTCTGACATATAGAAGTATTGGCGCCAAAGAACTGAAAAAATTACATTTTGCAAACAGCTGTCTCGTCGTACACACAAATGTCAAACTGCATATAAAAAAAACTAATACCTAAAAAACCATTTGGGCTCGTTAAACTTCGCGCGCAAATAAAAACTGAAGTATAAAACGTCAAAAAGTCGTAGGAGGTTTACACAGGCTATGGCCATTTCTTACATATTTAAAAATCAAACAATGTTTGTAAATGGAGTGTAATATATGTCGTTTATATCTTAACCTATTGTGTGGGAAAACTCTCACACTACATACACAGAATAGCTTTTATGAATAATTTGTCGCAAAGGTCCGGGGGATTTATACAAACAAATATTTATTCTCGGTTGTCACGGGAACTATTATAGTGCAGAACTTTATAATTTTCATAAATAAGTCTCTTAATAAATAGGTTCTTTTTGATAAAAAATTGAGCGGGTAGGCACAGGGGAGGTGGTACCTCCCCCATTGATTTAGGCAATCAATTATTTATTAAAAATATAGTAAATCTTTTTGTATTTTAATAAGATTTTTTAGTATCGATAGTTTACAGAGTAAATATGTGATTTTTATTTAAGAAATTCGCATTTTTTAGCAAATTTTTATAAAAATAGTTTCTTTTTAATGCAAGATAATTAAAAGCAAAACAATTTGACAAAAACATTGAATATTAGGAAATTTCTGAAATACTCATCTTATAACATTATTGTATATTGAATTCTTGTTAGAACAGTCTCGCAATACATCTTATAAAACTAATGATTTTATCTTATATATTTCGTTACGTGTAGATGGCCTGTTATGTATTACTTACGTCGAGTATGAATTTATTCATTAATTTAAAAATTTTAAATTGCTCTATTTTAATTTTGAAAAAAAATATAATCTTTTCGAAAAAAATTTAATTTTAATCCAAAAACAAAAATTTTTAATGCATATTTTTATGCAAATAAAATACATTTTCTGGAGAATTCCTTTTGTTGTCTTGGTATTATAACCAATTGCTAACATATCAATAACATCTACATATGTTATGACAGAAGCTTGAACGCTATATTTTTTATACATTTATTTGTCTTAAAAATTTTTAGTGCACACTTTTTAATATTTTTAGAGCACGTTTGTTTTTAAAATCATTTTTTGCATATAAAATACATTTTTTAGAGAATACCTTTTATTGTCCTGGTTATAATATTTTATTGCTAACATATCAATAACATCTATGTTGACAAATTCTATTTCTCTCTTTAAAATGTTAACTGTGGTCCAATATAAATCCATTTCGTAATAAATGCTTAAATATAAACTTGTGTAATAATGTTGAACATAAAGTGTCAAATTTATTGTTCACATTAAAAATTTGGCTCTGTAAATTAAATTAATTATTGAATTAACCATTGAATTATATATCGATTACATATGATTGGTTTAAATTCATAATCCATTTTTCGACATTATGAATACATTAAAAGACGTCATATAAAGAAAACAATAAAACATAAATTTGTTGCCAACTGTTTCACTTCGCCATGGTTAGCAACAAATTGTGCAGTACATTTAATGAAAGGTACTAAGGCGAATTCGCTTAATCAGCTGATTATATAAGCAAAATTGTTGCATACCCGTAGGAGTGTTAAACTCCATGTATACACAAATTAATGAATTCGCCGTATTATTGTTCTTATAGAACTGCTACCAACAGACGAATTCGGTCTACATTAGACAATTTTTTTTATACTGATAAAAATTTGACGTTTGTCTTGATAAAAAACCTAATGGAAACTACACAAATAACACAGAGAAGAAAAATTCATATATTTGAAAATTTTTTTCATAAATATTATGAATCGAACATGACATTTTTTCCCAAACTTTTTTCATATATGTATATTATTATATTGTACTTAATGATAATTTTGTGAAAAAAACACATCTGCTGTGTTGTTCTGCCCCCAACATGTGACTAAAAATCATTAAAAACAAGAAATTCTGTAAAGAAAATGTCAAACATTTACAAATTGAAAATATAAATGAAAATTTAAACAATTTGTTTAAGTTTTCATGACTTTTGATTCATTTCAAAAAATGTAAAAAAGTGTTAATATTTAAGAAATAATTCTTAAACATTATGAACTAAAATCAATGAAAGTAAATTCTTACGAGTATATTTATGCACGAACTTTTTTCTGCGCAGAATTTTTTACAAACTTTAAAATTTTAATAAATGTATAAAAAGTGTAGAATGAATTTGTCATGCGGAATTACTTTAAAAACCGGTTAAGCACTTTTTTTAATACGACAATTGTTAAAATGTTTATTATTGTTAAAACGCTTTATTATTTAAGCAAGTACACTTATCATAGTGCCTACATTAGACAATTTTTTTATTAAGACAAACGTCAAACTTAACACGCATTTGTGGAAGATGGCAACAGTTGCATAAAAACAATACTGCGTATTCATTATTGTTTTTTATATATGCAGTTTGACAACTGTAACAACCAAAATAATAATCAGCTGTTTAACTAAGGTTACCTTGTATATATTCGCACTGATTTTGACGTTTGTTTTGATAAAAATTTGCCTAATGTAGACACTAGGTTACAGTACATGACATTTGTAATCACAGGTAATTTTAAACTAAAAAATATGAGTGTTACTCAAACCACCAAATTTAAACAAAATAAATTTAAAGCTTTATCAGATTATAATCTAAGCTCCTGATTGAGTGCAACAAGCGAAATTTTTTAAAATGAAATTTGTATGAAAAAATACTCAAAAAAAATTTAAAGAAAAGTATAATTTTGATATAATAAAATTAGGGAAAATTCAATTTTCATTCAATTTGATTTTTTTATGAATTGGCCCTAAGTTAAGCTCCCTGGGCAAATATAAAAATGGGAAATGCGGTTTGCTTTTTTACAAAAATAAAAGAATATTTCATAAAAAACCGGTTAACTGACGGAAAAATCCGGCCTATCGAATAGCTAGAAAATAAAAATTATTCGAAAAAGACAGTTTTCTAAAAAGAAAAAACTGGTTTTTGAATACACTAGTTGAATCGAAATGTTCAACTCTCGATCAAGTTGATTCTATGCAAGAGAAATTTTCAGCAAGACAAACATCAAGTTTTTGTCTGAATTGCAGTTAGTTTTTATCTCTATCAATTAGAGGAAACTTATGTCATAACAAATCATGTAAGAAGCATCAACAGCAATCAAAAATGCGTCTTTAACCACGCAACATCAAGACAGAGTTGTCAGAGCTCGAGCACTCATTAAAATTTATTTATTTATTTTGCATATTTTTTAACTACGCTAAAACATATTTGTTTAGCATTGCTCGCGGTCCTCATCTAACATAAAATATTTAACATTAACACTACATCATGTTAATGATAAATGTAAACCATTCAAGTTGATATTATTGTTAAATTTTTAAATGTTCAAAACCGGTTGTTAAAACAAATGTTAAAAGAACCATGTTTAAACATGAAGCATCACACGCAATGTTTTTTACTAACACAAAGGAATTACTGCATGAGCGTGGAAGTCATAGAGTAACATATAGAGGCGAATCTCTCGATTGACAATTGAAAAAAAAAATGTTGTTTTGTAAAAAAATGTGTTTTTATTTTCTTTTAGCAACAAGAAATGTATTTTATTACATGTATTTTGTTGTTGTATGAGTTACACTACGTCCATACTAGCCTTTTTCTTGTTCACATAAGAACAAAACGTCGGCAGAGCAAAACACGCATTTTTTCGTTTTGTTTTTAGTGGGTAGAACATTTGCCGAACAAATCATAATTATTTGTCTACCGTCAGTGTCACTTCGATACTTTTACATTCAAAAATTACGTCTGATGGCAGACATGTTTGCTCGAACAATTGTGCGAACAACGGTGTGCGAACAAGAACAAAACATCAACAAGTTGGGTCCACTCTATCCAAATGTATGTGCGCATAATATTTTTTTCAATGTGCGAACAATACTTATATTTTTGACAATTCGTTTCGTCCCTTTTTGCTCTCAGTGGAAGGCAGCAACAAAACAATGAGAAAACAAGAAATTCACATTAATGCATGGACGCCATAAAGAAAACGTTGAAATTTGAGCAGAAAATTTTACCATGATGTTTTAACGTCATCTCTATGGAAGACTACCCGTTATGTTTCAACATTTATTGTTAAATAAATTTATCATTTTGTGGAATGCAAGAGAATTTCAAAATTTCGCAAATAAAAATATTAGATACACACTTTTGCTATTGAATAAGGTAGACACATAATTCTTTCTAATTTTCTCAGTATTTAAGATATTTACTTATGGAATTTGTCAAATATACATATACGAAGTAAACTATATACTTCGAATACATTAAAAATTTTAGATTGCATTCCGATTTCATCACACGTATCATTTTGTGGAATGCAATAGAATTTAAAAATTTCTAAAATAAGAATATTAGGCAGACACTTTCGCTATTGAGTAATGTGGACACGCCAAATTATTTTTTTTTATTTTCTCGGAAAACATTCAAACTTTTAAGTAACAATCCGATTTCATTGAAATAAGAAACATAGAGAAGTTGATTATATCTTCTTTTAAACTCACAATTATTTTTTTTTTAAGTTTCAATGCATTTTGATGATTTATTTGTTAGTTTTTTTTCTGTTTAAAATTTTTAATAAAACACCAAGACAATTTTCCTTACAAAAAATATTTTTTTAAATCAAGTTGAAATTCATTCCCATACACTTCGATACAAGGCAAATTAAAGCAGGTGACTGCAATTTTGCAACCACAACAACACGGCAAATTCGCAAATGAATTTTGTTTTTATAAAAATACTCGCCGAACTGTCAAAGAATGTTTTGACATTTCAGGATATTGTTTACAGTCAAAGGGAATTGAAAAAGGTGACCCCACATATTCATCTGATTATTTGTTTTAGTACTTAGAAATTTTAAACTGCATCTGAGCACAATTTTTGCATACCACCTCAAGTGTCAAACTCCATATATAAAAAAAATTAATGAATTCGCCGTATTGTTGTTTTTGTAGAACTGCTGCCACTTGTTTCATTTTTCCATGCTTGATATTTGAAAAAGTTGATGAATTCGCCGTGTTGGTGTTTTTGTAGAATTGCTATCAGCCCGTCTAGACGTAATATAATATGTAAGATTTTTGTGTCAGAGAGTGTAAAATTCGCTCTCTGAGAGAATTATTTCACGTGTAGATTCAAATATTAGCATTATAAGATGTATTATGAGACTGTTGTGATGGATTTCTCTACACAACCATCTTATAAGATGAACTGCCAAAAAATACACATATACGAAAGTTTATTTGTGTATTTGCATATGTATTTCTGAAATTACTAAAAAAAATGTTTTTTTGTAAAATTGTTTCCTTTTAGTGTTTGTTTTACATTTTAAAAAACATTTTTATAAAAATTGTGCTAAAAAGTGCAAATTTCTTAAATAAAAAGGATATGTTTACTCTGTGACTGATTGAAAATAATGATATCTTATAGGATTTATTAGAATATGTGTACTCCTTATTTAAGATTTAACATGATATAAACAAAATGGTTACTCTCCTCTGCCGATGTTATTTCACTTATTATATCAGCGTTAATCTCAGTTGTAGACCTGGGGTAAAGGCCCAACCAGTTACCAAAAAATCGTCGTATTGCAAATAACCAAAGAACAGGGTTGTTTTCACAATGAATGTTCAAAAACATATGATACGTTTACTTTTGTTGAAGGTTTGTACGAAATGTTTCACGCTTCTTTTTTTCATTCTACGTTGCGTCGCAAAGTTAACTGGTTGGGACTTGACATTTGTTTTATTTCGCCAATAGTAAAAGCTTTGTAAATTTAAATCTTGTAAATTGAATAATTAACACTTTTATTAATATTTATTTTCAATGTATACATGTTGAAATGAAACAATTAGCAGTTGTTCATCAACAACAAAAATACGGCGAATTCATCAATGTATTTTGCTTTTTTATAAATTCTCTATGCACTTTCAAAAAATAATAAAATTCTTGAAATCATGTCTTATAAATTAAATCATTAATGAAGTTACTACTTTATATTAATATTGATTTTTTCATTCAGTTGTAACCACTTTCAAAACAAAATTTAATTAGCGGACATAAGAAATGTGTAACATAAACAACTTTTGACATATGTAGGGTATGACGCCAATAAGAAAATAAATTTTGTACATGCAAATGTATAAATACATTAGCAATTTTTGCAAAGCATTTTTCTATAAAAAGTTAAAAATGATATTGCCAATGGAATCGGCCTTTACTACACGTGAACATTATATTATGACATACGTCTTTCTTTCCAATACGAATCGCTACTCCAAAATCTAACATTTAATCAAAATAAAAGCAAAAGAGCAACCTACCAAATAATATTATCAAAAACGGAAAAGTTACACAGAGGCTACATTTCGTCGTCTCGACGACGCATCCTTTGAAAAAACCTACTTAGACATTTTAAATTACGTTGTGCAAATGCATATAGAAACATTTCCACAAAAATGTAAACTATACGAAAAATTAAATAAAAATAATAAGAAATACTAATGAAATTCGTAATACTTGTAATATCTATTAAAATTATTAATGCTTATATTGTTATAAACAGCAAACTTCCTTAAAAATTACAAAAAACATGAAGCAAAACATTTCTATATGTTGCTCACCAGTGTAGACAGGGCTTTATAGGAGTAGAGTTCGTAATCGGTAGTGAAAAGTGAACGGCGTTAGAAATTTATCAGGAAAAAAGTAAACAATCTGGCAACAATAATTGCTATATATGCAACGTTGACTTTGCAGACATGACTCCGAACTACACGCGGCATAAAAAGCAGTCCTCATAATATGTGGTGCATACTTAAATGAGATTTAGACCTAGTTCCCGATATTTTAAGCCCGAAAAAACGAATTTATATTCCTAATTTTTTGCAAGAATTCAGAATAATTGATTAAAAGTGAAGAATTTTTCTGTCCCCAAAGTTTGCGCTAGGCATAAATATATATATATATATATATATATATATATACCACACCACCATAGGTTGTAGGTTGGGGTATTATACATTTGTGCTGATGTTTGTAATACACAGAAAAAATCATCCAACCAACAACCACCTTAAAGTATACCAATCGACTCAGAGTCACTTTCTGAGTCGATCTAATGATGTCCGTCCGTCCATCTGGCTGACTGTCTATGTAAACCTTGTGCGCAAATTACAGTGCGCAATTTAGAAGATAATTCAATGAAATTTGGCTCTTAGGACTCTTATGATACAGGGACGAATCCTATTGAAATTGGTTATGATCGGTTCATAATTTCATCTAGCTCCCATATAAATATCCTTCCGGTATAGGTGTTTAACTATCATAAATGCCTTAAATATAGAAATATTTTAATGAAATTCGGTGTAAATAAGTTTTGTGCAAGTATGAATCTTTGCGTCAAATTTCATGAAGATCGGTCCATAATTGACTACAGCTTCCATATAAAACCTTCTGCCGAAAATTACTTTAACGTGTATAAATCAAATACACACGTTAATATCAAGTTTATATTCGACACAAATAAGTTTTATGAAAGTAGAAATCATAGTGACAAATTTTATGAGGATAGCTCAATAATTTACCATAGCTCCCATATAAGACCACTTTCGGGAATCACCCTAAAGCGCATAAATTCATATAAATGTTAGTATTAATGTAATATTCCGTATAGGTATATTTTATTTTACACTTAGTAAAAGTAAAAAGAAATTTATGCAAACAATCAATTATTTTACTTAATTAATAATATCATATTGATGATTGAAGTAAAATCAAACAATTTTTTAATTGATGTAAGCAAATTTGTAATTGCAAATAATTGATATTTTTGCAAAAAAAAAAAAAAAAAAAAACAATTATTTTACTTAATTAATATTATCATATGAATAATTGAAGTAAAATCAAACAATTTTTTAATTGATGTAAGCAATGTTGTAATTGAAAATAATTGCAAATAATTGATATTTATGCAAAAAATCAATTATTTTACTTAATTAATATTATCATATTGATGATTGGAGCAAAAGCAAACAATTTTTTAATTGATGTAAGCAATGTTGTAATTGCAAATAATTGATATTTTTGCAAAAAAAAAAACAATTATTTTACTTAATTAATATTATCATATGAATAATTGAAGTAAAATCAAACAATTTTTTAATTGATGTAAGCAATGTTGTAATTGAAAATAATTGCAAATAATTGATATTTATGCAAAAAGTCAATTATTTTACTTAATTAATATCACCATATTGATGATTGGAGCAAAATCAAACAATTTTTTAATTGATGTAAGCAATTTTGTAATTGAAAACGATTTTTAATTTTTTCTGTGTACACTAAGCAAAATAAATAATTCAAAAAATCAATTTAGAACCTTAAAAAAGTATTTCTTACCATGCAAGTAGCTTCAAGCAATAATTGTAACCCATATATTAAGGACCATGTAAAGGATCATGTTAAGGAACTTTTTTTATACTTATACAACAATTATTTATTTATTTGTACTTTAATTTTTTTCTTTGCAGACGTACGTCGCTGTCATATATGAACAGTTATATTAAGGGTGAGAGAGAAATTTAAGTGAAATTGATTGAATTGTAAATTGATTGACGTTTGGCAGCCGTAATTGATTTTACGAAAAATTGCGTAAAAGCCAAAGTTAAACAAAAAGTAAGAAAAATAAATAAAATGGGCAGTTAAATTGAATGAAAGGGGATGAAGTACCTTTCTTTTTTGCAAGAAATTTGAGTTATAGAATAATAATAATATTAGTAATACAAAATTTAATTTCTATTAAGTGGAATTGAAGATAAGTGAAATTATAGAAAAACTAGTTATATTTAATGATCAAATTGTGGCAAGAATAGTTAATAATTTATTAAAAACTTTTGAATTTCTATGAAATTTTTTTATTAATAATTTTGATAGGCGTTATGCATACATTAGCAATTTCTGTTAGACCGTATTATGCTTACAATATTTTTACTAAATTCATCTATATATATTTTTTAGTTTTTTCTGTTTTTTCGAAAATAAAAATTAATATTGAAATCAATTTTAGAATGATAGTTTACTCCATAGATTAATAAGTAAGATGTTTATGTGAAAGAAAAAAAAACTGATTTAATTGTCAAAAACCTAATTCATGCAACAACAAAATACATGTAGTCACATGTATTTTGTTTTTGTGTTTTGAAAAAAAAAAATAGTAATTTTTTTTTTTAATTTAGTACGAAATGTCTCTCACATAAACTTCTAGTTGTATTCTATGGTTTATTCTTTTATCAAGTAATTAACTCCCATTGTCATATTTTAAAACAGATTTGCTCTTCATCTATCTTTATTAGTCTTTTGACAGTTTAATTTTCTTGCAAACCGATTGATATTTCATAACATATGTTAGATTGACATTGTACAAGACACTTTCTAATTATCTCATAGAAATAGTTAGCAAAAAACTTACAAATTAAACAGCTAACAAAGGAAAACACTTAAAAAATATGAATTGCATTTATTATAAAAAATCTGCACTTTGTATTATAATAAAAAATACTAAAATAAAAATGTCTATTGTATTGAAAAAAAAATGTCACTTGAAATTGAAAATCTCTACAACTATTTACTCTAACAAGTGAAATGAAAAAAGCAACCTTTCTACATAATTTAACAAAATCAATTGCAATTGTTTGTTGTTTTTTTAACATAATAGAGAGCAAAAAACTAAAAGCACAAGAGAAAACAAATAATAATTTTACTCGCAATGACAAGAAATTCCTGAAGGGCATATACACTGGTGCATATATCTATAAACGCATTTAAATTTTTTTTGTTTTTCTTTGAGGTATATACGAGTACGTTTCACTTAACCAAAAACAATGTTATGTTGTTACAATGACTCGCGATATAACGGTACCTTTTTATGTAAGAAATGTTTGTTTCTTTAAATAAGTAATCAGAATATCTTGGTGATCATTACAGTGAAATATTCCTATAAACGCAGTTGAGAATAATTTGTCTAAAAAGTTATTGCAAAAAAAGAAAAAAAAATAAAAAAAAAATTTTTTTAATATAAAAAGTTTTTAACAGTTTTTGTTGTTTGTCTCACTTAAGGTAAGTTTCTGATATTAACATCTCTGTTTACTGTCAATATTTTTGTTTTAATTGGGAAATTTCAACAGCTTAAATAATGCCCAAAGAAACTTTTCTTACAGGCCAAGAAAAAATTCAAATTAAATTTTTTCCTGATTAAAGCTGTTCTAACAGAAAAATTGAATTAAAAATTAACCATTCGGAAGAAGTTTTTCCAGGCTTTCTTAAGAAAGTGCAGAAATACGGAGGGCGGAAACCAACAAAAGTTAATCAAAAATTAACAAAAAGGCAAATTAGTAAAATAAAAGAAGAACCCATCCGCAACATATCAAATGCAACGCAAATAAAAAAAAAACAGACTTGAACTTCCTGTTACTTTCTAATATGTTCCACACATTTTGAGAACAGATGGTAAAATAAAATGGAAGAAATCAAAATGTAATAAAAATGTTAAAACAACTTCATAAGGAAAATCGTTTAAAATTTGTATGCAAATATATGAAATGAACAGATGAGTGGAATAAGAAATTCAATTCAGACGGTCCAATTTCATATTCTTGCTATTGTCATGATTTGAGTTCGAACGAAATTAGTAAGTTGAAACACAATTTCGGGGGAGGCAGTGTTATGGTTTAAGCAGCCTTTTCTGCTGCAGAAAAATCAAGAAAATGCTTTGTTTCAACTAAAATGAATAATGCTATTTATAGTGAAGATGCTCTTCATTTATGGATGAAAAAATGAATGAAGATGGCATATTTCAACAGAACAACGCTGCAATCCATGTCTCGAACCAATCTAAATCGTGGTTTAATGAACATAGTATTCCACTATTGGACTGGCCAGCTTGCAGTTCGAATTGATGGTAGTGATTTTCTTCAAAAATTAGTTAAATCAATGCCAGATCGAATTTTTAAAGTTATCTAAAACAAAGCTTCATCAACACATTATTAATAATGCTAAATTACGAGTAGTTCATTAGTTTAAGTGCGTATATAGGAAAATGCCATAAAAATGGCATTAAACTACTAAAATTGAAATGAAAAAAATTTAATGAATAATTTAAAATATTAATTTGTAGCACCTTAATGTTTGGCAAATTGATTACAAAAATTGATGTGCTTTTATAGGAATATGCACCAGTGTACACGCTACCTCGAAGTTTAGTTTTTGTTAAGCTGTTAACCAAAAATACGCATTAAACACATGCGTAGCTTGTAGGGATCGTTAACTTATTAAATACTGCTTGAACGAATTCCTTACAATGACATGTAAGTTTAATTTATATACTTTTGTCCAAAATTCCACTTTTATTAACTAAATAAAATATGCAATTATAACAAAATTTACCCCCAATAAATTCCCCAATACCCAAACCAAAATTTTCATCCTTTTCTGCAGTAAAAATCACCATATTTGGGAACAAATCCACCAAAATAACACTGTGTGACAGTGAAAATAAAATTCTAAAATGAATATACATATATAAATACATGCATACACACATACATACTACTAAAATTACAATGAAAAAAAATTTAATGTAAATTTTAAGTTTTTACGTGAAATCAATAAATAATTTAAAAAAATAATTTGTAACACCTTAATTATTTTTTATACCCTTATTTGGTAAGTTGCTTAAAAGAAATTTATGTGCGTTTATAGTAATATGCACCAGTGTATATTTTGAATACTATATGTTTTAACATTATGGTATGTGTAGCAAAATAAGCATTGCAACCCCTTGTTTTTTTTTCTTTCTAGAATGCAATGACTTTTAAGTAAAATTGACGACTGCATTTGTTTTGTTTGCCTGAGTGTGTGTATTAAATGTGTAATAACAATTTGTTTAAACACATTAAATGTTGTTGCTGTAATATATATTAACACCTACCCCTTGAAAAATAGATTTTTTCCGGAAATTGTGTGTTAGGCTATTGAAGCAAATTGTCTGTATTTGCGTTAGAGTGTGTGCGAATTGTTCAATGAATTTTAAACATTTGTGTCTGCTTAACAGTTGAAAAGTAGAAGTTAATGACTCAAAAATTTTCTTAATAATATTAAGGAAGTAAGGCCAATAAATGAAGCTAGCTGGATACTATAAAAGCACATGGGATATAAGCTATATTTTAGAAAATTGTGATGATTAAAGCTAATTTAAAACTATATAAGGACTTAGAATTCAGGCGCATTTTAGTCAATAAAAACCTCCAAAATTAAAGCTACTTGAGATTATGTAAAAGCTTGCAATTTAAGCTAAATTGAAACTTTATAAAAACTTCAGTTGAAGCTAATTTGAGACTATATAAAGATCAGAGAATGAAGCTAAATTGAAACCAAATAAAGACCAACTATTGAAGCTAAATTGAGATCACATAAAGATCAACTTTTGAAGGTAATTTGAGACTATACAAAGACTTACGATTGAAACTAAATTGTAACTATATAAAGACTATGAAGAACTAAGTTTTAGGAAAATTTGAGACTATACAAAATCTATAATTGAAGCAACATTGAGGCTATATAAAGATCTACAATTGGAGATAGTTTGAGACCATATTTTCTTTTATTTTTGTTATTTTTATTTTCATAATTTAATTATTTTATTTATATTATTATTTAATTTGAGTCCTACAATTGAGACTCAATTGAAACTATATAAACACTATGAACAGCTACTTCTTAAGCTAATTTGGTACTATACAAACCAAAATAATTGAAGCTTGTTTATGACTATAAAAAAGCCTACGACTGAAGCCAAAATTAAATTATATAAAGTACCACGCTTTATGTTTTTTTTGCAGCTTTAAAAAGACCTGCGTTTGAAGTCAATTTGAGACTTTATGAAGACCTATAGTTGGAGCTAAATTGAAAGTATTTAAAAAAACTATGTTTCAAGTTAATTTGTGATTGCATAAAAACCTATGAGCGAAAAAAACCTACGATTAAATCTCAATCAAGACTATATAACGGCCCACAATCGAAGCTAATTTGGGGCTATATAAAAACCTACAATTGAAACTAAATTGGAATTATATAAAGACTATGAAAAACTATGTTTAAAGCTAATTTGAGGCTATATGAAGACCTACGATTGAAGGTAAATTCAGATTATATAAAGACCAAATTATCCTCAATAGTGAAAAATAATTTAAGACTATATAAAGGCCTCTGATTGAAACTAAAATGAAACCATATAAACTTTATGAAGAACTACTATTTAAGCTAATTTGAAATTATATCAAGACTATAAAGACCTACGAATGAAGCTAATTTTAGATTATGTACAGACCTACGATTGAAACTATATAAAATTTTTGATGAATAACATCTTAAGCTAATTTAATACTACATAAAGTATAATTAAAGCTAACTTAAAGCTATATCAAGATCTAAGATTGAAACTAATTTGGGACTATATAAGGACCTAAATTGAAACTATATAAAGATTGCGAAGAACTACGTTTTAAACTAATTTAAAGCTATTTTAATACCTACATTTGAAGTTAAATTGAAATTATATAAAGACCGATAATTAAAGCTAAACCTACACCATATAAAGACCTAAAACTGTAGCTATTTTGAGACTATAGAAAGACCTATGATTGAAGCTAATTTGAGAATATATACTAACTTACGATTGAAGCTAAATTGAAACTACGTTTTATGCTAAATTGAAACTGCATATATAAAGAACTATACTATAAAATCATACGATTTCAGCTTATTTAAAACCTACCAATTGAAGCCAAATTTAGACTATATATGGATCTACAATTGAGGCTAAATTGTTATTATATAAAGATATACGATTGAGGCTAAATTTAAAGTATATTAACACCAGGGAGGACTGCGTTATAAGCTAATTTGACAGTAAATATAGAAACCTACTACCAAATATGATTTAAGGTTATATTAAGACACACGATTGAAGCTGAATTGAAAATATATAAAAGGCTATAATTAAGTTATTTTGAAACCATATAAAGACCTTTAATTAAAACTAAATGGAGACCATATAAAGTTTTCAAATTCACTATATAAACTACTTTAATTAAAGCTTATTTTCAAGTACCTAGAAAACTACCATTGAAGCCAATGGGAGACTTGCGATTAAATCTGTTGAGAGGCTGTGAAATAATTTAAATTCTAAGGTATATTTCTAATTATGGAATATTTTAGACAAGACAATAGACTGTAGCCAAGATAATAGGCTGTAGTCAAGACAATAGACTATAGTCAAGACAATAGGCTATAGTTTGTAACAAAGTTAATAGTAATAGCTATTTAAACTTTGTTACATAACAATAATATTTATTATGTTCTTTTACATATCTGTACACCACTAATATTTCACTCCTTTGCTCGTCTGTAACTACATTAGTTTACACCAATTCAAATTTGTATTTACTTACGTATTACTTTAGCTACCAACCATCATATGTTATAGAGAATTAATAATTCTCATTTAGTTTATGGAATTTTTCACATAAGTATTCTAAGGTTGGTTGAAGTTGTTGCGACTCGAATGCTACAGAATTTGCTAAAAACTAAGACAGCTGATCTCATAGTATAATCTGCCTTATTCCCAAGACATCTGATATTGTGAAATCAGCCACTGTTCCTCTGGTACTCGGATCAAGTACCTTGCATAGCGACTTCGGTTGACTGTTTCGGATACAGCGGCTTTGTGCTGACTGCTTTGGCACAGCAACTTCGGTTGACTGTTTTGGCACAGCAACTTCGGTTGATTGTTTTGGCACAGCAACTTCGGTTGACTGTTTTGGCACAGCAACTTCGGTTGACTGCTTTGGCACAGCGACTTCGGTCGTCTGTTTTTCGCAGCAACTTCGGTTGACTGTTTTGGCACAGCGACTTCGGTCGACTATTTTGGCACAGCAACTTAGGTTGACTATTTTGGCACAGCAACTTCCGTTGACTGTTTTGGCACAGCAACTTCCGTTGACTGTTTTGACACAGCGACTTTGGTTGACTGTTTTACAACAGCAACTTCGGTTGACTGTTTTGGCACAGCAACTTCGGTTGACTGTTTTGACACAGCGACTTCGGTCGACTATTTTGGCACAGCAACTTAGGTTGACTGTTTTGTCACAGCAACTTCCCTTGACTGTTTTGGCACAGCGACTTCGGTTGACTGTTTTCACACATCAACTTCGGTTGACTGTTTTGGCACAGCGCCTTTGGTCGTCTGTTTATTCGCAGCAACTTCGGTTGACTGTTTTGGCACAGCAACTTCGGTTAACTATTTCTCTTTAGATTAAGTCTGAATTTTGTAACCTAGTTTTAAGGAATTGTGTTATTTAAGTCAGTCTTCTTAAGATATCTCTAAGCATCATAAATGATCCGGGCTGCTGCATAGTACCCGAGGGAACCGAATCTTCAACCCGGCGTTTACCAGTAATAAAATCCGAATTACCTGAGAAGTACCCGACTGAATTCCTACTTATCGTCGTGCTAGCATCATAAACGAGCCGGCTTGCATACTACTCGAGGGCACCGAATCTTCAAACCGCAACTACCAGTATTAGAACCCGAATTACGTGAGAAGTACTCGACTGAATACCTAACGCAAAATATTTATTAATATTTATTATTATCGATAACTAAAACACTGAATTATTAAATAAAGCTACAGTGTATATGTTAACCAATTGTGTTCTCACTTAAGGTTCGTGGATCCCCTAAGTCGATCCTGGATACGACTGAACTACCTCAGCCGACGACAAAACCACGTTACAAGTTAAGAGCATAGACTATAGTCAAAACAATAAACTTTAGTCCAGACTATAAACTTCAGTCAAGACAAAGGAGTATATAAAGTCAGGACTATCTATAATCAAGACCATATATTATAGTTAAGACTATAGACCTTAGTCAATGTTATAAACGAATTTCATTACTTTTCACAGTCTGTTTCTTTTTTACCCACCCCTTGTCTTTTATTTGCTGTTGTCAGCCAATTTATGTCCAAAATATGTTGTTTTTAATAAAACAAAAATATTTTTTATTCTAATTAATCTCTAACCTTCAGTATTAATAACTTCTTTTTTCCTTACATCTGCCTGCACAATATTTTGCCTAACAAAAAAAAAAAAAAAAAACAAATGTAAAATTCGTAGCCTTGAATAATTATTAAACAAATATACAATATAACATAAACAAAATACTAGAGATCAATTTAATTTATATGTAAATTACTTTTTTTTTTTGGGGGGGGGGGCGTGAGGATTTTACTACTAACACACCCAGAAAAAATAAAAAATTCAAATTAAACCACCACAACAGGTGGCGGAAAAGGAAATAAATGCGAAGCAATATAAAAACAAACAATAAATAGATGAAAATATTTTGAAAATATATGCAATATTTTTCAGTTTTAATTAAAAAACAACTAACAAAATATCAACGCTATAAATTTGCATAAAATGTGAAAACGTTGAAAAAAAAAATAATAATACGAAATGGAAAAAAAAATTCTTTAAAAAAATAAAAACTTAATTTCTGTTTTGAAAAATCTTTGCATATTTTACCAAACATTAATATTTATTAGTGTTTATAATAATATATTTAAATCTTTGATTTTTCTTTATTATATTCATTATTCACCAAATTAACTTTGTTTTCCTGTTTAAGTCAACCATATAAACCCCAATACTGTGTATTTGTTATGCTAACTTTAAGTAAACTTTTGTAAGTATTTTTTCTAGCATATTTTGTGGCTGTCTAGAAAGTTTTATACTTTCAAACACACAAAAAGAATTTAAATCTGGAAAACTTTGTACCTTTCAATAACTGCGGTAAATCAAAATAAATTAAGAAAAAAAGTAAAAGTGTAATATAGAAAAAAAAAAAAAAATTAGTTTTGTGCACACTTTACTAAAAGTTGATAGCCTAGTCTATGGGTAAGTATATAGTGTAGTCTATAGCCGAGTGTAAAGTGCGGATTTTTATTACTTTTTTTTTCTTTTTATTACAGTCTAGTCTAGTTTACAGTCCTGGCTATAGAGTAGTCTATAGCTTTGACTCTTGTCTATACTATAATCTTGAAAGCTTAATTTTGACTATAGTCTTGATTACTGTCTCAGCTAGAGTCTATGGTCTTTATTGTAGACTTAACTATAGTCTATATCCTTGATAATACTCTATATTCCTGACTTTAGTCTATAGTTCTTAATATAGTCTATAGTCTTGACTATAGCTATAAACTTGACTGCAGTTCGTAAGTCTTGATTTAGTCTGATTATAGTCTACAGTCTTAGCTTTATTTTATAGACTTAAGTATAATCTTGATTTGACTATTACCTAAAAGTCTTAACCTTAGTCTATAATCTTTACTGTAGTCTATAGTCTTCACTATAGTCTGAAACCTTGAGTATAATCTATAGTATTGACTTTAATCTATAGTCTTAATTTTAATCTGTAGTTTTGACTTTAGTCTATAGTCTTGAATATAGTCTATAGTTTTTGCTATAGTCTATAAACTTGACTTGACTATAGTCTTAACTTTAGTCTATAAGCTTAACTATAGTCTGTAGTCTAAATATAGTACTGTATATAATCTCTACTATATGTTATCTTTTTATAGTCTATAGTCTTGACTATAGACCATAAACTTGACTATAGTCTACAGTCTTAAATATAATATAAATCTTGGCTATATTCTATGGTATTGACTGTAGCCTATTGTCATGACTATAGGTTTGATTATAGCTTCGACTATAGTTTTCAATATAGTTTTTATTACATTTGACTATAATTTCTACTAGATTTTTGATTATAGTATTGACTATATTCTTGAGTATAGTTAAAATCTTGACTGTAGTCTTGAATATAGTCTGTAGTCTTGAATATAGTCTGTAGTTTTGACTATAGTCTATAGTCTTCACTATAGTCTGAAAACTTGAGTATAATCTATAGTATTGACTTTAATCTATAGTCTTGATTATAATCTGTAGTTTTGACTTTAGTCTATAGTCTTGAATATAGTCTATAGTCTTTGCTATAGTCTATAAACTTGACTTGACTATAGTCTTAACTTTAGTCTATAAGCTTAACTATAGTTTTACTTGACTATAGTCTACAAGTCTTAACTTTAGTCTATAGTCATGAAAATAGTCTATAATCTTGACTATAGCCTATAAACTTGACTAAAGTCTATAATTGTTGAATTCAATCTATAATCTTGACTGTAGTCTATGGTTTAAACTGTAGTCTATAGTATTGAATATAGTTTATAGTCTTGACTATAGACTATAAACTTGACTATAGTCCATAGTCTTGACTAAAGTCTATAATTCTTGAATTCAGTCTATAATCTTGACTGTTGTCTATGGTTTAAACTGTAGTATATAGTCTTGAATATAGTTTAAAGTCTATAGTCAAGACTATAAACTTGACTATAGTCTTGACTTTAAAAATAGTTTATAACCTTGTCTACATTCTATGATCTTGACTATATTCCATTGTCTTAACTATACTATAATTTTGAACATAATTTTTATTATAGTCTTGGCTATAGTCTATAGTTTTGAAAACAGTTTATAGTCCTGAATTTAGTCAAGACCATAATTTTCAATATATATATAGTCTATTATCTTGACAATATTCTATAAACTTTACTATTTTCTATAGTTTGACTAGAGTATATAGTCTTGACTATAGTCTATAAACTTGATTTGACTATAGTCTATAAGTCCACAATTTTAACTGTAGTCTATAGTACTAAATATAGTCTATAGCCTTGACTATATAAAGTCTTTATTATAGTCTTGACTATAAAGTGCCTTAACTAAGATTATACACTTGACTATGGTCTATGATTTTATGTTTAGTCTTGACTATAGTCTATTCTCTTATCTATAGCTTTTAATATAGTTTGACTATAATCTTGACTATTGTCCTGATTAAAGCTTGACTATTTTCTATAGTCTTGAATATAGAATGCAGTCTATATATAGAATTGAATGTAGTTTATAGTCTTGACTATAATTTTGATTATATATGGTCTTAACTATAGTCATGAATATAGTCTGTGGTCTTCACTTTAATCTATTGACTTGATTATAGTCTATTAACTTGACTATAATTTATAGTCTTGACTACAGTCTTAACCTTAGTCTATAGTCTTGTCGATATTCTATGGTCCTGACTAAAGTTTTGACAATAGCATTGACTACAATTTTGACTATATTCTTGACCATAGCTTTTACTATAGTTTGACTATAGTTTTGGCTATAGTTTTGACTATATGAAGTTTTGACTATTGTCTTTATTATAGTGCTGACTATAGTCTATATTCTTGAAAATAGTCTATAATCTTGAATTTAGTCTATAGTCTTGACTTTGATTATAAATAGTCTTAACTATAGTCATGAATATAGTGTGTGGTCTTGACTTAAGTCCATAGTCTTGATTGTAGTCTATTAGCTTGACTATAATCTATTTTCTGGACTATAGTCTTGACTATAATCTTGACTATAGTTTTGACTGTAGTCTATAGTCTTTTCTATATTTTATGGTCTTGACTATAGTTTTGACTTTACTCTAGACTATAATTTTGACTATAGTCTTGTGTGTAGCCTTGACCATAGTCTTCACTATTGTCTTGATTATAGTCTTGACTATAGTCTATGGTAGCCACTATAGTCTTAAATTAGGCTATAGTTTTCTGTATAATTTTACTATATTCTTGACTATGGTGATGACTATAGCCTGCTGTCTTGATTATAATCTTGACTATAGAGCATAGTTTTGAACATACTCTATACTTTTGACTATAATCTTTAAACAAATTGATTATTGTCTATAGTCTTAAATTTGGTCTTTTTTCTGGATAGCATTCTAGTCTATAAAAACCAATAAACAAAAATCGATTTTGTGTCCTGAAATTATGTATCATTTTGAATGTTACAAAAGGACTAACAAAACTATTTGCATCTTCATTATTTGCCATAATCATAATGGCAGAAGCAAGTTTCAAAAAATAAAAAACAAAATTTTATCCATCAATGATTCACAGCAACACTTGACATAATAAAGGCAACACAATAAAACGGAACGTAAAAAAAAATGTTAAATAAATTTTATAACAATTGCAGCATAATTGCCGCGACTGTGTTATTGTACGGCAAATAAAGACGGGATAATATTCTTCTCAAACACATATACACAGACTCTGACAAGCTATTGTTGTCTGGCACGTGTCCTTTGTCAGGGATTGACTGAATAAATGAAGGGAATACAAAATTTATTATTAAGTAGATATTGATTTTCAAGTGAATGTTATTTACTAAGATACCACTTCATCATACCAAAAGAATGCAATATAAATTCTACTTGAAAATTACTTAAGCTTAAATTTCTGCAAAAGGAAATCTTTAGCATTATCCTCCTCACGAAGCAGTTAAAGATTTTGTAGATGTTTTATGATAATTTTTGTAGTATTGTAAAATCAATACTCCAATACGAGTTCCTTGGAAATCTACATTAATTTGAATGTTTTTGTGTGGTCTACTCATGTCTTGGAAACATACTACTCTTCATTAGGTATTTAAATTTAAGCTATTGTATCAGATTTCTTACTTTATTATGTTGATTTTACTTTACGTTTTTTGGAGTATGTGTTAAAAAATTGCACAGGAAATTTTAAATTATTGAAGTGGTTGCACGTAAAAGAGGTTAATTTATATTCTTTTGGCATTGTGGCGTGTGTATGTGCTAAAAAAAAAAGAAACAGAGAAATTTCTTAATACTGGCACAGAATATGGAGTCCTTTAGATAAAGTCTTTACTGTGTTATTTTATGTAATGCTATATAGACATGCGGCAAATGAATGCATATGCTGAAGGGTTGTCACTAAATATTTTCAGGTATAATTTGCCTAATAATGGAAGCCAATCAATTGTTATTAGCAGTGTTGCCAGTCTAGCCTTTTTAAGGCTAAATCTAAACTTTTTATTTTGCTTTTAGCCTCAAAATTTTCGTTGCAGCTTCTAGTTTTTTTCTAGCCCTTTTTTATTTTTAAAATTAAAAAACCTTCAAAAGGCTGAATTTGTAGTATTTCAACAACGAAGAAACAGTAAATCTATTAGATAGATAGATAGATAGAGAAGGTAGATGTGATACCAGACAGTACCACATCTCCACCCAGAGACCGATCCCGGTCCATTGTGAGTCCCTTCAACAGAACAGTTGTGAAATAAGGGTATAGAATGTATAGAATTGAAAATATAGAGTACAGAAAAACTAAAGTGAAAGGTAAAAAGAGAACAGAAACGTAACGAATCACAGAAGGGGACCAGCAATGCCACCAATCCCCCTAGGGTTAAACCCCTGATTCTCCCTCAAGCAGCTAATTCCCATGACGAAGCCTATGACGTCAACAAGATCCACATTCCGAACGTCACCTAGCCCGTCGAGGAACTGTCTACCCAGCCACTTCATCCTACGATGCTGTAATCGCGGACAATGGCACACAATGTGTTCAATAGACTCGGTCTCATCGATGTCCTCACACAGTCTGCAAAAAACAGAACTGTTAGCATCCATTCTAGACCTCATCTTTCCTATCATACAGTGACCCGTTATGGCCCCTATCATGACCCTCAAACTCTTCCTATTCATGCCCAGGAGAGTGGTAGTGCCTGCCTTGTCCAATACCGGCCATATCGCCCTCGACACTTTGCAGTCCTCCCTACTTTCCCAAGCCGAATTGGTTCTGACCAAGATCCAATCATTGATCTTCCCATAGAAGAAACTTAGTGGTGGTCTCACATATGTCTCTCTATCCGAGACGTTCCCTGCCGCACCTTGCCTTGCCAGTTCATCAGCCAATTCATTGCCTGAAATATTGCAATGGCCAGGCACCCAGCAGAGTCTCACCATGTAGTCCTCCATCAACTCTCTCAGTGCCTTTCTACAGGCAGCTACCAGCCTGGATCTCACCAAATGTGTCTCCAAGGCCTTCAGAGCTGCCTGACTATCCACATAGAGAGTGACCTCGGTACCTCTCGCAATGTTTTGCCTGATCATTTCCGCGGCCCTCAGGATGCCGAGAATCTCAGCCTGAAAAACACTGCACTCATCAGGGAGTCTAAAAGAGCCCTTCAAATCCGTGCCCATAATGTAGACCCCCGCCCCGGTACCATCGACCATCTTTGATCCGTCCGTGAACACTGCGCAACCTTCATATAGTCTCTCAGTGCCGGACCAGATCTCCCTATCAGGTATCACCACGACAGGATTTACTCCAAAGTCCGATTCAGCGGCCATGTAATCTGATGCCCCCGTAGAGTTCAGATTAACCTCACCATAACTGATCTCGTAAATGACCTTGGAGTGACCTGCTCTTGATGAGCCTAATAGTCCCAATTCCTTAAGTCTCAGTAGACTCTTTGCCGCCATACCCCTCACAAACTCCTCAATGGGTAGGAGGTGAAGTATGACATCCAGAGCCGCTTGTGGTGTGCTTCTCATTGCACCCGTGATGCCAATCGAAGCACACCTCTGCGCCTTCGACAAAAGGCTCCTATTGCTCTTGCGTTCCAGTGCCTGCCACCAGACAGAACAACCATATGAAAGGATTGGTCTCACCACCGAAGTGTAAATCCAATATACAACTTTCGGTTTGAGTCCCCAACTCTTACCTATGGAGTTTCTACAGGTGTAGTAGGCATTGAGGCCACGCTTGAGTCTTTCCTGAACATTCCTCTTCCAGGTCAGTTTGCTATCAAGGAACACCCCCAGATATTTCGCTGAGTCTGAAAGCTTCAGTTCAGTCCCACATAGTACCGGTAGTCTGAATTTCTCTACCTTGTACCTCCTAGTAAACAGAACCAACTCTGTCTTCTCCGGGTTCACTCCCAACCCCTTATCAGCAGCCCACGAGGACAGCTCACCCAGCGCTGACTGCATGATCTCACTGATTGTGGGAAGAAATTTTCCCTTTACCAGTATGACCACATCATCCGCATAAGCCACGATCTTCCGCCCTCTACTGTCGAATTGACGCAAAATCACATCGACAGCCATTAGCCACAGCAGGGGTGAGAGCACTCCCCCTTGCGGAGTTCCCCTAGTCACTAGTTTTCTTAAGCATACTCCACCCAAGCTCGAATTGATAATCCTGCTGCTCAGCATGAGGATTATCCATTCGATCAAGAAGTCATGTACCTTAAGATTCACCAGCGCCTGCTTGATAGCGTCAATCTCAATATTGTTGAACGCTCCCTCAATATCCAAGAACGCGGCCATGGTGTATTCCTTATACCGAAGCCCTTGTTCTATATAACCCACCACATCACTTAGCGCACTCTCCACAGATTTACCCTTCAGGTAAGCATGTTGAGCACTACTCATGATGCTGGAGCTACCAGACGATCTTAAATACAGATCTATCAGTCTCTCTAAAGTCTTCAAGAGGAAAGACGATAGGCTGATAGGTCTATAATCCTTGGGTTTCGAGTGACAGGTCCTTCCACCTTTCGGTATGAATATAACCCTAACCTCTCTCCACCCCCTTGGAATATGTCCATGTGTCAGACACCCCTTAAAAATCTCAGCCAGTAGTTTACGGACCACCAACGGTGCATTCTGCAACATGGCCGGAAAAATACCATCCGGGCCTGGTGACTTATAAGGCTCGAATGAATTCACCGCCCATGTGACCTTCTCCACCGTTATTAGGTCACTTACCACTGTACCAATCATCCCACTGGTGGACTCTGTGAAGAAGTGTTCTCCCTCACCTGATCCCTCCACCAATGGATCCCTGCAACCCGGAAAATGGGTTTCCAGAAGTACCTTAAGTGACTCAGAACTAGACTCCGTCCATGAACCATCTGATCTCTGGATACTCCCAGGAACACTAGGGTCCTTTGACAGTATCTTCCTGAATCTGGAAAGTTCATTGACCGAGTCAATGGCCTCGCTGAACCTAATCCACGAGGCTCTTTTAGCTCTTCTAATGTCCTTTTTGTACTTATTGAAACACATTCTATAGGTGCCCCAGTCCTCGTCCCTACCAGATCTATGGGCCTTGTTGTACAGCCTGCCAACTGTGGTCCGTTGAGCCTTCAACTCCTCCGACCACCAGACCGGCTGTCTCCTTTTACCCGGATAGCTCACCGGGCAGTTAAGCTCATAGCTTCTGTTAATGGACCCTGTTACCCTCTCCACTATTTCGTCAAGATTCTTTCTCGACAAGACCTCCATCGGAGTTCTAGTCAATCTTGACCCTAGATCCCGCCCGAAGGCGTCCCAATCTGTCCTCCTAGGATTCCTAAAAGGTTTCCCCTCAGAACCTCGGAAGTTCAGACTAAAGGTTATCCTACCATGGTCAGAGAAAGTACATCCCATGGCCACCCTCCAGTCTTCAACCAGGTCCTTTGAGTTGGTCAGTGTGATGTCTATTACTGAATTCCTATCCTTCGTTCTGAACGTAGGAGTATTACCCCTATTACAGATTAAAAGATCATTTGCAATAATAAAATCAAAGGTTGACTCACCCCTCTTATTGGTATCCCTGCTACCCCATTGACTGTGGTGTGCATTTGCATCGCAACCGAGCAATAGACGTACTCCATTCCGTCTTGCGTACTCGGCTAAGGCCCACACCCTGTCATCTGGTGGTTCCAACTCCTCATAGGGCATGTACACCGAGGCCAAGGCCAATTTACCGCCTCCCAATGCCTCTCCTTGGACGACCGTTAGATCACCATAACTGAAAGAGTTAAGAAGAATTACCTGAAGATCATTCTTCACCAAAATACAAGTTCTCACCTTATCCTCAGTGGACGGCTTGAACAATTTGTATCCTTTGACCCTTAAACCACAGACCTGGTTATCATTTAGCCAAGGCTCCTGGATTAGGGCCACGTCCACATTGGTCTCACTGAGGTAGGTTATCAATTCGGTCGAGGCTGCTTCACAATGATGCAGATTTATCTGCACCATCCGCAACCTCTTTGGCTTTATCATTTTTCGCGTAGCGAAATTTGATGTAGCCAAGCCCGAACGTAACAACCCCCCCCAATGAGTCCAGTATCCTAATAGATTCCCGATCCACTGCGAATCGGAAATCTTTACCCTGGTTCTCTTTACAAGTCAATGAAGAAACAAGTTTCCATTGACTTGTATTGATCCCCCTATTTTGTCCTTCCAATATTCCCAGTATGACTTCCACCGGTTTAATGGGTGGTGGAATCCATACCGTGACTATTGGTCGCAGAGGCAATTCCGACGCTGGTATAACCTCCAGTTGCGCATCTGGACAAAGGTTGCCACATCTGTTGATCGCGGCTTTCAGGAATTCAAAAGTTCCTTTGTTACCGCAACCAACAGTCTTGACGCCCCTTGTCCAGTCTGCACCCATGAAGGCTATTTCACCCGGTCTGTGCCTTGCCTGGAAGATTTCGTCCATAAGTCTATCCTCAATCAGCCGCCACATTTCCGTACTGATTCTCCCATCTGGATCAGCACGGTCAATGACTGCTGCTTGAAGAATGTCCGACTTGGACGAATCCTTCCCCTTTTTGGACGATGAAGGTTGCACGTCACCAGATACTACCCGCTTTACTACTCCCTTATGAGAGTTTTTAAACGGGCCACTTGGTGCATTACCAACCTTCTTCGCAGACGGAATCTGCTGGTCATCCCCCGACCTCACTCTTTTTATGGTTCCCTTAGGGGGACCTTTAAAAGAGTCATGCGGGAAATGACCTGCTTTCTTAGAGGTAGAGGGTATCTCATCTCCAGGCAGAGCTCCCCTAATTGACCTCATTTGAGATCCTTTAGCGGGGCTCGCAAGAGCTTGATTTACCTTCTCTACTCTCTTCTCAATGAGTTTTTTCCCACTACCAATCCTTGCTGCCCTGTCGCTTCCCTTGAGAGAGGCTACAGGACTGCTAGATGGCTTGTGAGTATCACACTGTGTGACAGCGTCGACTCTTGGTTCCAAAGTGTTGGTAGACACGGACTCTTTACCCTTGCGAGCAATTTGCGGACCTTCCTCTACCTCCACTTTAAAACCATCGGGATAAGACAATCCCAGGATGTCACCGATGGAGCCATAGGTCCGTTCAAACCTGTAGATGCTCTTTCGGTGTTTCCTGCGAACATGCCTATCCCGCCCGTCTAACAGCGATGGGTCCTTTTTAGCCAACTTATTCAGTGCAGCTATAGAGGCCCTAACACCGTTTTTCGCCTTTTCAAGATTCGTTCGGCTGTCGGTTGCGGCTTGCTCATCCATTGGATATGCTACCGCTACCTGCCGAACAATAGGTTTGGCCGTAGGCCTTGGCATGCCTGATGCCCCCGACGAGCTCACCTGCTTCCTACCCGGAGTTGACGCAGTGACTGCATTTCCGATTTCTTTGCCCCGGTCAAGTGCAGAGACCACTGTTGTCTCATGCTCTTCATCGGATAAAAGAGACAGGTCCTCCAGTCCCTCCGTCGCTCCAGATCCTACAGGGTCCTCCGTCGAGTCCAGCAGGCTGTCCTCCTCCGTTAGTTGGGTCATCAGTTGTCCGTGTTGAATGAGGATGTCCGTATGCAGTCTCATTAAGTCCATGTCATCGTCCCCATCCTCATCTTTCCCCCCTTTCCCGGCGTCGTCATTGTTTTCTCCTACTTTGACCCTATCCCTAACTCTTAAGTCAGCTTCCGTCCCTTCTACTACCCTAGTGTTGGTTTCTTTGTCCGTTGTCCCTTTGTCCTGTTCAATACTTAACCTATCAGTTTCCAATTTTTCTTTTTCTATTTTGGTCCCACGAGTGTGCTCGTAAAAAATAGACCATCTCGCGCAGTGACGGCATACGCGGACTAGGCTGTAATACAACTGACCCTTGCCATCAGCATCAGAGGGGAGCTGTTCACTATTAGTTTCTTTTAGCACTAACTAATCATTCAGATCCTCGGCACTGCTACCAACCACCTTGATCTTAAAAGTGCATAAGACCCATTTATTTGGTCCACGGAAAACGCATGACCCAAGACCGTACCCAGTGTCAGAGATGTATTCGCTTCGGCGGAAACACCAAATAGAATACATCAATGCATCGCATCCAGTCCAGCAAGCCTACCGTTTTCAGGACTGGGTGTGATACAAAGGATGCATTAATGTCGGCAAGGGAAGAGGACTCCAGCACCGTACATTAGTGCCTCCAGTGTCTCTCGCCCAATCCCCCCTATCCGCCACCTGGGGACGCGTCCGATGGAAGTAAACAGGTAAAGACTCCACACGGACAGTAAATCTATTACTAAGTTTATTTTTAAAAAATTATCCATTTAAGCATTTTTGTGCATTTATTAGCACAAAAAAAAACTGAGATTATTTATATCTGTGGCACTTTATTCTTTACATCAGTAAAAATTTAACTAAATTTATGAACTTACTAAATCGTTTATTATATTTATTTTTGATATATTTCATTAACTATAGAACTATTGATGAATATAAGTTAAATAAATTATCATAAAATCGAAAAATCACCTTAACATTTGGAAATCCTTATTCAAAAAGTAATGGCAGTTCTTAAATGAAAACAAATCACTTCAAAAAATTGAGTAAATTTTCAAATTTGTATGTGAATTTTTTTAACGATTTTTCATTGGGTCATTTTGCTATCAGCCGTTCCATGTTTTATTTATAAATTTATTGTAATATCATACAAAAATGTCAAAAACTAATAAGAATGTGAAAAATATAAGTTTTAAAACTAAAAAATATTAACTTTTTTCTAGCTTTATTTTGTAAGATATTTAGCTTTTTTAGATTTTTTTAAAGTTCAATTTAGCCTGTTTTTTTCTCACCTCTTGGCAACACTGGTTATTAAACTTGAACCTGACTTTTCGAAATTCCCTCATAGTTATATTAAAAGGCAACAATATTCCCATTAAGTACCACCTATTAATAGACTACTGTCAAATTTTGAGCAAGTATTGTCATTTACTTTGCGTAAAAAATAGGATTTTTCGAGGTCCTTAAAATAGGCATTTATTTGCTCAACAATTTTATTGTTGGAGCTGAATCTCTTTCCACCGAGCCATTTCTTTAGGTTTGGAAATAGAAAGTAGTCACTAGGGGCTATATACGGAGAATATGGCGAATACAAATACGAATTAGTACTTCAATTCGTAGCCCAATTCATAGAGTTTTGTCATTGAGACTACACACGTGTGCACCCTTGCATTATCTTGATGAAAAAGAACTTTTTTCTTGGCCATATGGGGTCGCTTTCTTTTTAAATCCTCATTAAATCGATCTAATATGTTGGCATAATATTCGCCGTTTATTGTTTTTCCCTTTTGAAGGTAATCGATGTGGATTATCCCGCGTGCATCCCAAAAAACTGTTGCCATCACCTTATTGACCAACAAACTTACCTTGTTTGGTCTCAGGAGTATGTAAATATACATTAACGGATCCATGTTTCATCCACAGTTACAAAACGCCGCAAAACCTTATTCGGATTGCGGTTAAACAACTCCAAACAATCCTTTGAAGTTGTCACACGTTTACGTTTATGGTCAACTGAGAGCAAACGCGACACTCATCTTGCAGTTAACTTTCTTAAACCCAGCTGATCATTTAAAATCGAAACCACACTGCCATATGAAATGCCTATGGCATCAACAATCTCACGCACTTTTATTCTTCGGTCGGACAACACCATATCGTGGATTTTTTGACGACATTTTCGGGTGTACTGACCTCAATTGGCCGTCCAGAACGTTCAGCGTCATTTATAATTGTGCGACCACTTTTTTGCCATTGAAATCGATGGTGCAGAGTCCCCATAGTATTTTTTTCGGACTTTTTCTTGGTTTGATTGACCGCTTTTTTTCGCAAAAAAATTATGTTTAATGAGCACTCGAAATTCACTTTTTTTTCCAGTTTTATAAAAATACAGGAGATTGTATGATTTGAACAGCTGTTAATCGCAAAGTAAACAGCTGGTACTTGATGGGAATAGTGTGTTCGAAAAGTCGCAGACTTATTGATCTGCCCTCGTATATATATATATATATATATATTACATGTAAAATATTCATAAACTTTGAATTAATAATTTTGCGTAAATTTGTGTGCTTTAAATTAAAAAAAGCATTTCTGTTCATTATTACAGATACAATTTATCCTCATATTGGAACAATAAATACAATACTTAGATTTATGTAAAATTTTAATCATAACTATAATTGATATAATAAAATAATTAATTAAAATTCTTCAGAAAAAAAAAAATCAATTACTTTCACCTTAATTAATATAATCATTCTGATGGTGGGAGCAAAATTAAGTAAAAATTTAATTCATATAAACAAATTCGTAATTGAAATCCATATTTATTATTTCTGTATACATATCTATATATTACATTTACTTTATGCTGGAATTTTTCTTCTACAATTATTAGCAAAAATTATGATAAAATAAAGAATTACACACAAAGAAAAAATCCACCACAATTGTATATAAAATGATAATATTTGGTGTCTATAGTGTACTAACCCTTATTTATTCAAATTGTACACACCGTGCTCATATTAGCAACGAAGAATTGATATCACATTGATATCAGTTTGACATCACGTAAAAGTAAAATTTTGAAATAACATTATGTATTGGATTCTTTGTATTCAAAAGTTTTTAACTAAAGGTGTAAAAAGTGTTCAATGTGACCACCTCCGTTGTAGATTTTTAAGCTTATTTTTTCCCTCAGTGTAAGTGTAAGTTATGAGGACTATTGCATATATCATTTGCCTGTTCATATATTGTATTTTTTTAAACTTTCTAGAATTTTATATAAATTTTTATTAAAGTACTGTTTCTTAGCTTTCGAAAACCTTTTCAAATTTAAAAATCTTGTAATAAATGACAAATTTATAAGAAAATATATTAAATTTATTATAATTAATAATAATCATACGCATCCTAGTGTTTATGGGCATATAAAAGCTTATTTTGAAATAACTTTTGCTAGATAAAGGTAAACGTTTTGAAATTTGAAAACATACTAAACATTCAAAATATGCTATAAAATATGCACACATTTGGTAGTGGTTTCAGTTTAAGTAGCTTACAATGTATCCTTGTAGAATAAATAGAAAAACGTTGACTTTAAAGTAAATATTGGTTTGTATAAAATTTTTAAAAATTCGTATATGTTATGGCAGCAAGGATTATGGTTTAAAACTCCTATATTAGAAATAATTTAAAAATTTACTATTAACTTTTCTTAAAAGAAGTGTTTTAAAAACATAAAATCATAATTTTACCAACTGCTTTAATCACACATAACATTTTTTCCTATTCCTTGATTTTTATTTATTCCCTCTTATTTTTTGAAAACATTTAAATAAATTTTAATATATCAATGATTAAAAAACTTTTTAATTAGTCGCCAGTTTGGATTATTTTTGTTCTTTGCACATAATTGCACAAAAAAAGTTACAATTTTTATTATTATTTTTATAACAAAATATGTTAAAAAAAAAAATAAGAGAAAAAACGAAAACAAGAATTCAATGTATGCAAATGTGTTGTATAATGATAAAAATGACATTTTAATTAAAAATGTATTAAAAAATTGCGCGTACCAAACGGACTGCGACGAATGACAATGATTAATTTATGATTATTTGTTTAAAGGAAGGACAAAGGACAAGGGGATGCATATACATGTAACGCAATTATATAACTCAATTATTTTATGCATGATGGAGACAAACATTATTTTTATAATTATGATTGAAAACTGAGCATGGTAATGAATAATGAAATTTTAAGAGGGAAATAATATTAAAACTAAATTTACAAAGGAAGTGTAGAAGATTAGAAGGGGACGACTATATTTAATGGAAAGTCCAAGTTTGCTTTAAGTATCTTAATAGTAATGATGAACAAATTAGGTTATTTTCTGAGTTAAAAGAAAAAAAATATTTCATAAATAAAATTGGCTAAAATATTTGAATTTAGTTCTTTTTGTTGGATTCATATACAAAAGTTTAGAAAGTTTAAAAAATTTTCATATTTTATTAATGTTTATTATAATTTTATTAATTTTTTTTTAAATTCTTATAAACTTGTATTTTTTCCTTTAATATATTTTCGTCATTTTGGCAACTTTATATTAAATGACATTTTGTTAGCTTTTGAAATCCATTTGAATTTTTAAAATCGTGTTATAAATGATAAACTTATTAAGGAATTTATTAAACAGTTCATAATTAATATTAATCATACGCACTGAGGTATTGATGAGATCACATATACTTAACATTAAATTAAATGTAGTCAAATTTCGGCTGAAATCTCTAATCTTTATATGCTGCAACTTTGCCTTGAATCGTCTTTGTTTCCTATAATTTTTCTTTTATTTTTTATTTCTTTTAAAATTTATCCTAAACTTGCCCAATTTCATTTTAAATAAAAATGTTCATATAGTTCAGATTAACGGGTAGATCTTTTCATAGTATAATTTCTACATTATTAGTAAGTATTGTGAGGATCAAAATTCTTGGAATTTCGACTCACATAATCATTAAAGAATAACTGTTTGAAATGTAAACACAAGAATAAAATAAAGGATACATTGCCGTTTTACTGGTCGGGGGCGAATTACATTCTCTTAATTTCAAGTGTTCCGGAGGTCGATGGGGTAAAGAAGGGAACAAAGTGTTCCGGAGGTCGATGGGGTAAAGAATGGAACGAAATGTTCAGGAAGTCGATGGGGTACACAGGAAACAAAGCATTCAGGACAGGGGCAGATGGAGGGTTTACATGAAATTACATGAAAACGCAGCAGGCAGAAGTAGCAGTAGAAAGCAGCAGGGAGAAAAGCTAAGTGAAGACGTCGGTGCCTTCATCATCACAGCTGAGCAGGTGAGTAGTAGAACTGATGAACCACGGTTGTAGAAGCGAGAACACAACAGTAGAGAGGAAAAGCAGTAGGGAGAAATACACAAGAATGTAAGATAACAGCGAGCAGAGAAGCAGAAGGAAGATTTAAATACAGCAAGCAAGATGGAGACAAAATAAACAAACAAGAAGCCACATACACAGACACTCACACACAGATCAACGAAACTGTTACAGCAGCGAACATAAAGGAGACAAAAGAATAGAAGGTTCGATGCAACAACCGCTATCGGTTCGAACAAAGCGCAAGAAAACTGCAATAATATTAGTTTTAAGAAACGTATATAAACCAGCAGAAAGTTAAAATGTTTCTCTTTTTTCCCTTTTGGTGCTGGACAGTGAACAAGGCAGACGTGGTGAGTATCCGGTTAATAAAAAATATAAATGTACTAGCAAAGCAGTGTTAGGGAAAAAAATAAATAAAGTTGGTTGAATTGTTTACATCAATTCAAGGTAGGGTATACTGATTTACAATCAGTAAGATTAAAAGCTTCAACAAGCTTTACAATCTGGTTGAAGTGGTAGGATATAAGCACTGCTCAGGGATAAGTGATAGAATATTTTCTTGGAAGTTTTTTACTCCGAAAATATGGGGACTAAAGGAAAATCTCGGATTACATTCAAGATTAAATATTCAATAGGAGGTAGTAAATAGAAGGTGTAGAACCGGCAAGGCTTCACGAAACGGCACTGTCTCAACATAAAAGAAGTTTGTGTGAAATATATATATAGTGAAAGATAAGCAATAAAGAATCAAGGGTAAATAAATTAAAATAAAAGTGTTGTTATTTTATATAAGAACCTTGGACACGACTGAGTTTACCCCAGCTGTAAACCCGGGTAACCGGAGGTTCCTTACAGTATTAAATGTTTAATCGTATATCTTTATAAAATTGAATTTTGCCTTTAATTATTGGAAATCAAAAGTATGTGTTTATATAGTCCAATATCGCATTGCGTACTAGGTCTTCATATGGTAACTTTTCGCTTTAAATTATAAGTTTTAATATTAGTTAAATTACCCGCAAATCAGAGGTCTTCATATGGTCGAATCTCGTCTTAAATCCAGACTTTTTTATACTACAATTTCGCTATTAATCATGGGGGTTTATATAATATAAATTTGCACTTAATCGTAAATCTTTATGTATTCGAATTTTGTCTTTAGTCGTAGGTCTTTTTATAGTGAAATTTCCTTTTTAATCATTTGTAAATTGGTGAAATTTCGCTTTTAATCGTAGGTCTTTGTAGAGCCCAATTTCTCCTTAAACTTTTTATTTTTATAGTAATATTTCGCCTTGAGTAGTAGATCATTTAAAGAAATAAATCGCCAACACACATTTGCCTGAATATTATAAAATTATATTAATTAATAAAATTATATTAATTAATAAAATGAACAATTGTGTTCTGTGGAGTTCATCTAAAAATTATCTTAATCGTTTAGAAGCTATAGTGGAATTCATAAAAACTACATATCATGCAAAAGTTGACGTCATTGGTAAATCTCAGATAGACAACTTTTTAAAGTTGTATGACGTAAAAATGAAGTCCTTGAATCAGCGTACTAACAGATTAAAAATTAAACATTCCTATTGGATGGAGCAGCCTGCCAGACATATGTGATTTAAGTACAAGATCTAAGAAGAAAAGACTGGCCCATAAGCTTTCTATAATTTCGAATAAAAAAGTTTCTGATACATTCAAAGAAATTTTAAAAAAGGAGTAGCAACCTAAGAGTGTAATTAATATTTCTGAAATATTGCCAACTGCATCACCAAAACGTCTTAAACGGATTGCCGAAATTGTACCTATTCCAACATCACAATACAATTTTACAGAGGAAGAAGCAATTGCTTTAATGCCTGAATTGAACCTCAGCCGAAATAAATAACAAATTTTAAGAAAAGCTCTGCTTGAAAAGGGACACTCAATTCTACCATCATACAAGGATGTTCAAGAAAAAAGCAAACTATTTTACCATCTATTTCGGTTACCGAAAAGGAAGCACGTGTAGAGCTATCTTCTTTGCTTAAGAATACAGCTACCAGGATAGTTGCAAATTTTTCTGCAGATTAGTTGGAAAAAGTAAACAATAGCGAAGCTGTAATTCAAATGATTGAAATCAAAAATGAGTTGCTATCAATCAATGAAAATTTGATAAAAATAAAAATTTAAGTTTCTTTTAGCAAATAGACAAAATTTTCCATTTTGATGGAATTTTTCGCCGATACCTAATAATAATTCAATTCCTATTCTGCCGCCACCTGACAATTCCTGTATATTATGGAAATTTCAAGTCTAAGAATTTTTTGTCTTTGGACTGTACTGTAGGTGATATACTAAGCGGGAGTAATGCTTGTTGTCTTTTTCATAAAAAATTAGTTGAATAACAAAACTACAGTGATGCTTACTATAGATTTGCTTACAAAATCAATTAAAATTTTAATCAATTCAATTCCAATTAGTCGCAAATGAATTGCTAGTTATTTTTTCTAAGTCATTTGAATTAATTCCAAATCAATTCAATTCAAATGAACTGGAAATGAATTGCAATTCACTCTGACAAATTCATTTAAATTGAATAAAATTTCATTCAATTAATTTTTTTATGCGGAAAGATTTAATTCAAAATTTGCCAATTCAGTGCATGAATGATTCGCAAATTAATTCAAAAATGAATGATTATTTTATTTTATTCATTCCAAATATAATAAATTATTTTCACTTCGGCCTGGAATTTGTCACCTTACTTTGTTTATTAACTCATGATAGACTTTACTTTTTATTAAGAATAAAAATTTTAACAGAACATTTTTTCATTTTTAATTTTTTCTTTTTCTTTTTTTTTTTTCTTTCTTCCAAACATTTTACAAATCTCCGTTATTATTAGAAATTTCTCCTCATTCCAAAAGAAAAAGAAAAAAAAATTCACAAAAAAAAAGAAAAACAATAAATAAAACTACATTTTGTTTACAAAATATTTACAATTTGTTCAAAATACAAATACAACGTGGTAGCTCTGCGCTACAGGACGTGCATATATATTTCAATGCAGAGCCTGATGAAAATAACTCTAAATGAAAAATACAATAAATGTAAAGGAAGGGATGAAAAAGACCTGAGAAATAAACCAAATATTGGTATGTAGATGGTGAAACAGGAAACGGAAGTGTTGTTGGCTGGTTTGAATTTGTAGTTATTGTTATTTAAAATGTTGCTAGTATTGTTTATACATTTCTCTTGCTGTTGTTGCTACAGTAGCATTTTTTTCTTTTTGTTGTTCTTGTACTTACTCGACTATATAGTAAAAAGTCAATGAAGTGAATTTTTGCATGCAAAATAAGTTGAAATTGGTTCGTAAATAAATGTGATTTTCTTTTTTTTTTTTAGTTTGAGTTTTTCTTTTTGTTATTGCTTACTTTTATGCAATTTGGGTAGCCAATACCCTACAACAAAAGGAAGTTTAATTAATTTTTACAATAAGTATTGGCATAGGCAAAACTAAGATTCAGCTTAGTTCTAGTTCAGTTCTAGTTCAGTTCCAGTTTATTTCTAGATCAATTCTAGTTCAATTCAGGCTCTTTTTGTAGCTCAGTTCTACTATAGGCAACAAACTAGTCCATAGTCCAGTCAGCAGACTATTTTATAATCTAGTCAACAGACTAATCTATAGTCTACTCAACACACTAGTTTATAATCTAGTCAACAGACTAGTCTTTTTTTCTATTAGGCAGGTGGAATCTGTCATAAGATACCCGATGCCACTTAAGGATCAACGGGTTATGTCGGATTTCTACCGACTAAAACCACCTCCTTCGTTATCCGTGTGCCCTGCGGAACAGTCTATTACGATATTGCATCGCAAGGCCGGATAGGCTTAGTTGGCCTTTATCGAGTTTGATAAAAATAATTTTCTTCTTTTCTCCTCCATCCTTAATTACTTGTGGATATCAGCTACCATACTACTTGTAGCTTCCCAGTGCTCTTTTTTGCTTATCATTATATTTATAATGTTCTCAGCATTCAACCTGTGACCGACTTTTTCTTCCTTATATTCTCTTGCTTCATTAAAACGCGGTCAGTAGAACATGACGTGCTCGTGATCTTCAACTACATTGGGACAGTAGGGACATATCGGCGATTCGTCCAAACCAAACCTGTGTAGATAACTTCTATAGCCTCCGTGACCAGAAGAATTTGCATGAGATAGTAATTTATTTCTCCGTGTTTTCTATTTAGCCAAAATTGAATGTCCCGTATGAGTCTGTATGTCCACCTTACTTTTAAACTTCTGGCGAGTGCCCCGATGGCCTAGTTGGTAGTGAGCTAGTCTGTCAGTCTGGGGGTTGTGGGTTCGATTCCCACCAGAGACTCTGGTCTGTTTCACTACAACGAGCTAAGGTCTTCGTTACTCCGCTCGGTTAGAATTAGAATATAATTTGTAATTGTATTGTAATTGTAAAATAAATAAATAAATAAATAAACTTCTTTCCCATCGATACTGCCATAATACTATTTATATATATATATATATCTCACTCTAGTTTACGTTTAATACTGGTAATATCTTCCTCTCTTTGCTTACGATCATACATATGTTTGGCTTCGTCGGCTAGATTGTCTATTGGAATTATTCCTGCAATGACAAACGCTGCAACTTCCGATGTTGTCCGAAAAGAACTGCCTATTTACTGATAGGAGTTTTTTTTGCTACCGATTTTATTTTAAGGGCTCTTGACCATATAGAAGCCGCATAAAGAATCAGCGAGCCTACTACCGTAACTATTTTTCTCTTAAATTGCCGGGGGCCTCCTAAGTTTGGCATCATTCTTTCTATTCCAATTCTTACGTTTAATGCTTTCTGACCTACATATTCCAACAGACTAGTCTATAGTCTAATCAACAGACTAGTCTACAGTATAGTCAACAGACTTGTCTTCAGTCTAGTCAAAAGACTATGCTAAAGTCTCATCGACAGGCAACCTATAGTTTAGTCATAGTCTATTCCAACGAAGTCTCACATGGAGGTCCGCAACCCACAAGGGGTACGTAGAAACATTTTAGGTAGAACGCGAAAACCATTTACCTAAATACACAATTTAAAGCATTTTTATTTAAGGACCAATAACACAATTTTAGTTCATAAATGATCTTGAAATTTAGTAATGATTTCATCGAATTGAAATTAATATATCTGTGTGGGTAACTAAATCAATTATATTCTATTAAATCTATTATTTAAAGTTTATATTGGAAAACAGGGCAGCCAGACCGACAATACTTTTTATATTCTATACTTTTATTAATATGAAAGTATCATCTCAAATTGATAATGATATTAAATTAAACATTTTCTTAATTTTAAATAATAACTTTCTTGACAAAAACAGGAAATCATAAATTGGGAATTGCCTTGTTGTCTCTATTTGGCGGTACTAAATTATAACTGAACACCAGCAGAATGGAATATGTATTTTTTTGTGCCGCTACACACTTCATCAGCATTCGTGGTGTCTTATCCAAACATCTTAAACATGGCGCCCGCCTTACACTGCTTGGAATTTTGAGGCACCCAATTAGCAACGCCAATCATTAGGGGCAAGTAAAAGAGAGATTGTAAATAGCGTCGTAAACGCTATTATAGTGTCATAAGCTGACATCCGGTTCGAAGAACCATAAAAAAGTTTGCTATTGTAAATTGCCTTTTTGTCTCGATTTGGCGGTACCAAAGCAAAGTTTATAGATTCTAATTAGATACTAGCAGAATGGAATATGTATTTTCTTATCCTTCACCACTTCATCAGCATTCATGGTGTCTTTTCAATTTATGCTTCATTGAAACGTAAACAGTATTAGTTATCATACTGATTAAAATTTTATTTTTACATACAATTCAAATTTGCCTTTAAAAGTAAAAGAAATAATTTATAGTTTTATTCAAGAACTAGTCAAATTTGTAGATTTTTATCAGATAAAATCAAAATTTATGAGAAAAACAATTTTATAATTTTTTATGTATAATAAATTTGTCCTTTTATTTTAAGGATTGCACAGATTCTGTTAATTTTTTAAAATTATTTACTAGGGCGGCTTCAATAAATTTTAAATCCAATAAATTTAATATTTTCCTAATTTTGGAAATTCTAACTTAAGTTTATGAATAATTTAAGAATGATATAAGATATCAGGATTAAGAGATTAAGAGAAAATATCTGGTATTTTCTTTTAATTTAGTTTTAGGTTTAAGAATGATTTGAAAATGTTTGATATCAAATTAAGATAACAGTATTTTTTATGATTTCAATCCCGATTAGAAACCAAACTTAAAATGTAAACCTTTAGTCTGTGTTTGCACAAAACTTGTTTGATATCTAACATTAAAATCATATCAATCATATCTTTGATAACAAAAATTTTGGTGGGTCGAGTTGTAATGTCTCTAGGAGGTGAGGAAGCTGTTGCTTCTGAGAACCTCTGGTTTAGTCAATAGTCTCTTATTATAATAAATAGTCTTGAGCTTAGTCTAACGAACTAACTAGTCTACAATCTGGTCAAGAAATGAATCTATAGTTGAAAAAATTTCAGTTCTAGTTCGATTCCAGTTAAGTTCTATTTGGCTGGGAGTTCAGTTCTGTTTTCAGTTCTACTTGAGATCTAATACTATTCCATTTCTATTCTAGTAAATGTCTGTCACGTTATCTATTCATATTTTAAAATTTAAGACGTTAGAATGTGTGTATCAAACATTATTTCAAAATAAGCTTTTATATGCTGAACATACCAGGTTGCGTATGATTAATATTAATTGTAATTTATTTGACAAATCTCTTTACAGATTGGTTATTTTGCATGCGATTTTTAAAATTCCAATGGATTTTGAAAGCTAAAGAAATGATATATATTTAAAAACTAAAAAATTTGATACAGACACAATACCATTATAGCTCAGCTGAAGTTTATTTGTAGTTCATTTTCATTCGTTTTTGTATAAATAGTGCTCTTTATGTCCTATATAGCTTTTTAATTTATTTTCTATTTTCGCTTTTTCTTACAAATGAAATAATTTCCATTTGTGTTATTTTTATGGTATCCTGTGTTCTCCCTTCCCTCATGATTTTTCTTAAATAATACAATATTCTGCTGTTGGTTAGTTGTTCCATTTCTACAATATTCAGCACGTAAACTGTTTAAATATACGTTTTGCACGTGAAACCATGCAATTGTAATTGCAAAAGAAAAAAACCTAAAGAAAAAATAGAAAAATTTACATTAAGCAAAAATATAAAATGTACTATACACAGAAAAAAAAAATTATTAACTTATATTTTTCATTTGGTCTCGGTTGGTTTATTTCGAATCAAAATTGAATTAAAATATTCAATAAAATAAAATAAAAAAATAAAATAATAGAAATAGTAAAAATAAAATTCATTTAGGAATTTTTTCTCCTTTAAATTTTTAATTCATTCAATCATCTACTTGATTGATTTAATAAATTTTTTAATAGGAAAAATTTTTTTATTAAGAGTTGATATAATAATTTTGCTGAAAGATGCAAATTTAAAAATTTTTTAATTGTATAAATTATTTGGGTGACTGATGACTTTTTTCTGTGTACTTATAGATTTATAAAAAGCTTTATTTTGTTTTCCTAAAGAAAAGTTCATGAAAAAAAAGTAAAACTGAAATGTTAAACAAAATTGTCTAAGGAAAAATGTTAAACAACACATTGAAATTATTTATAGGTTTTCATTTACTTGCAATGAAAATAGTAAAAAGATTTTCCTTTCTTAACCAATGATAATTGCAATTTATCAATGGTAGTAAGGAGAGGAAAAGCAATACAATAGATAATTGGGATACTGGAGTTAAATATAGATTTATGAGTGTTTAAAGCAAGGTTTTCTTATACCTAATGATTAAAGAAGCCAATTTGTTTAAAAAAAAGTACAAACGGTGAAGAGAAAATTTTTCTCATTTATATTATGATGAAGAACAAAATGTTCTGCATAACTTAAGTTTTTCAATAATGAAAAAAATGTAGCCTAATTTAAGGCATCATTATTAAAAATTATAAATAATGTGAAGAATTTCTTATATATTTTTTAAAATGAGAAATTTAATACAATGTTTTTGATTACAATATGTTTTAGTTAAATAATAATTTTAATAAATTTAAACAGTTTTATATTATTTACTATTTTTAACATAATTTATTTGAAAATTTCTTTGCAAACTTCATTTTCTTTTAATTTTTCTTTTTCGCCAGCCATTGTCTATATCTAATTAAACTTTACCATAACTTTTATCTAATCTTCCAAAATCTTATCATAACTTTTCTTAACATAATATGACAATAATCATTATTATATTATTTGAAACATACAACCAACTAAAAAAAGACTAATTATTATAGATATTACCAACAATTAAGAAAATTTCTTCAACTTTAGATATTATGAACTCATAAAAAAGAATTACAGACAGAAAACTTTATAAGGCCTCCATAAAGTACCATCAACCAACCACACACACAAGACAAGCAGTTAAAATATAGCTCAAGAGGGGAAGGAAAATTCTAAAGCAACAAATTAACCAAAAAAGGCAATTCACCAACAAAAAGTAGTAAAATCCAAAAAAGAAAAACTTTATGAACAATTTATGTTTAGCAAAAACAAGGAAATGGAAAATTTTATAACTAAAAACTTCGATTATAATAAAATAAATACAAAACAAATAACAGAAACTATAACTTAATGCAGGGGGAACAAAAAAGAAACTTTTTTATTACATTGATTAAATTTATTTGATTTCAAATTAATGCAGACAGATGCAAAGCATTCGGGGCAAAGAGTAGTGTATACAAAACCCGAAATTGGAAACCGGTTAAACGGTTTTTACTTTAATAAAAACGACCGGTTTCAAACAACTTTTATTTTCGTATAATTTGAGAGGCTGGTGTTTTTCTGTCGGTTAACTGGTTTTTTATGAAATGCTACTTCTTTTATTTTGGTTTATTTTTTAAAGTTTTGGTAACTGTACCCTACCTAGCAAAAAATTTGCCTTCCTGATAAGCTATCAGGTATAATTGGAAACAAAAATAAACTAGTATTTTTGTTCGAGTTGTCCACAAATTCATGAAATTATTTTTAGCCTCTAAGGCTACTCAAAAATATGTACCCAAACGAAAATAAAATAAAATAAAATAAAATAAAAACTATGCCATCAGTGAGATTTGAACTTGGGCACAATTTAGTCATTCGTACAAAAATTAGCCATTCGTTCTGTACACCACCTCGCACTTAATTTTCTAAGTGTCAAAAACTTTTTTTTAGTATAAACTATCTTTTTAGACATTTTGTTAAAAAAAAAAAAAAAAATAAAACTAACAGCATCAGAATGGAGTTGAACTATTAACCCTCTAGTTGTTGATCCAATGCCCTAGCCAACTCATCCACGTGATAGCAATATTACTATGCTATTATACTGTTGATTACTTATTTATGTAACATAGAGTAGGCAAATAATAATGACGCCTCATTACCAAGAAACTACTTTAATAAGTAGTTGCCATTACCGAAAGTCAAAACGTTTTTGTTGGGTAGGAAAGAAGTAAATTTTAATTTTATCATTTGTCACAAGAATAAGGTGAATTTTAATAAATAGGTACAGAGATATATTTTGATCAGAAGGAGCTTTATTAAAATTCAATTAAAAAAAAATCCGAAATTTTAGCATTAGTCTTTAGCTGCAGAAAGCGATATGACTTTTTTTTTATATTACTTGACATTACAAATGACATGTATTATAAGTGACTTTCTGTAGTAAAAATAATAAATTTTTAAATATTTGTAGTTTTAATAAAAAAACGTTTAATTGGTTTTTTACGTAAAACCATATCCGAAACCAGTTTTTTTAAAGGCTATTTTTTCGAATCACTCTAAAATCGGTTTTCTGATAACGTTGGGTTTTTAATACACTAGCAAAGAGGCAGCTGTCATTAGATAAAGTACGTGGGCGGATCAACAAGTCCGTGACTTTTTGAATGAAACACAGTTTTTTTTTTTTTTTTGCAAAAAAAATTATTTTTCAACATAATCTCCTTTTAACTCAATACAATAATTTCATCGTTGGAGTTGAGTCTCTTTCCATCGAGCCATTTCTTTAGGTTTGGAAATAGAAAGTAATCACTAGGGCTAAATCCGGAGAATATGGCGGGTGAGATACCAATTTGTATGCTCAATTCATAGAGTTCTGCCATTGAGACTGCACACGTGTGCACCCGTGCATTATCGTGATGAAAAAGAACTTTTTCCTTGGCCATATGGGGTCGTTTTCTTTTTAAATCCTCATTAAATCGGTCTAATAAGTTGGCATAATATTCGCCGTTTATTTATTTTTCCCTTTTGAAGGTAATCGATGTGGATTATCCCGCGTGTATCCCAAGAAACTGTTGCCATCACCTCATTGGCCGACAAACTTTACTTGGCCTTATGCGGAGCAGGTTCACCCGGAGAAATCCATTGTTTAGACTGCTGCTTGGTCTCCAGAGTATAGTAATGGATCCATGTTTCATCTACAGTTACAAAACGCCGCAACAACAACTCTAAACAATCCTTTGAAGTTGTCACGCGTTTACGTTTATGGTCAATTGAGAGCAAAGGCGGCACCCATCTTGCAGACAACTTTCTTAAACCCAGCTGATCATTTAAAATCGAAACCACACTGCCATATGAAATGCCTATGGCATGAACAAGCTCACGCACTTTTATTCTTCGGTCGGCCAACACCATATCTTGGATATTTTCGACATTTTCGTGTGTACTGACCTAAATTGGCCGTCCAGAACGTTCAGTGTCATTTGTACTTGTGCGACCACAACGAAAGTCAGTAAACCACTTTTTTACCATTGAAATCGATGGTGCAGAGTCCCCATAGTATTTATCGAGGTGCTGAGTCCCCATTGTATTTATCGAGCAAAAAATAATGTTTAATGAGCACTCGAAATTCACTTTTTTCCATTTTTAGAAAAATACATGAGGTTATATGTTAAACGCAAAGTAAATTACGACACTTGCTCAAAATTTGACAGTAGTCTATTAACAGTTGGTACTTGATGGGAATAGTGTTTCATTTTATATAACTACGAGGGAAGTTCGAAAAGTCATGGAAATATTGATCCGCCCACGTATTATTAGTTATTTGAATTATTTAGGTCTAAAGTGTATTATTATACCCTACACCATCATTGGTGGTTGGGGTATTATGCGTTTGTGCTAATGTTTGTAATGCATAGAAAAAGTTATCCAAAATCCTCCTTAAAGGTATACCAATCGACTCAGAATCACTTTTTAAATCGATTTAACGATGTCCGTCCGTCTGTCTGGCTGGACGGCTGTCCATGTAAACTTTGTGCACAAAGTACGGATCGAAATTTTAAAGATAATTCAATGGAATTTGGCAGCTGTAACTTTTATTAAGACAAGAACGAAGCCTATTGAAATAGGCTGTGATTAGTGCATTATTTCACCTAGCCCCCATACAAATGTCCCCCCGGAAAAGAAATTTAATACTAAAAAATGCCTTAAAAATAAGAATATTTTAATGAAATTCGGTGCAAGGAAGTTCTGTGCCAGTATCAATCTTTGTAAAAAACTTTTTGTAGATCGGACCACAATTGACCACAGCTCCCATAAAAACCTGTCTTCCGAAAATCACTTTAACGAGCATAATTCACATACGAATATTAATATCAAGTTAATATTCGACACAAATAAGTTTTATGTAAGTATAAATAATATTGCCAAATTTTATGAGAATCAGTTCATAATTTACCATAGCTCTCATATAAACCCATTTCCAGGAATCACCCTAAAGTGCATTAAATCATCTCGATGTTAATATCAATGCATCGTTCTGTTTTTGTATATTTTATTTTACATTTAGTAAATTTAGTCACAGGTGTTATATAAGTCGCCTTCCCGAATTTTTAAGCTAGTACACAATGGTGTAGGGTATCATATGGTCGGTCTTGACCGACTATATCTTTCTTTTTCGTTTTTTTTTTTTTTTGACAAGAAAAGGCATTAAAGTTTCTAGAAAACGAAACTTCAATAAAAGTTTCAAATGTTCCTAATCAAATTGATTCATATCGATTTATATATAATTATTAAATATATAATATAATGAATTAAAGAGAGAGAGAGAGAGAGGGAGAGTGTATTGTGTATATTTTTTTATATTAAATAAATAGAAGTAATTTCATTGTGAGTTTATATCAATATAATTTTTAAAAAGTTTTCCAAAAGTTTAAATGTGAATATAAATCGTGTATTATTTTTAAAAATCATAGTTAAAATAATTAATAAGAAATTAATAACATTATGTGACAATTTGGAAAAAAGTTAGATATACATTTGAAATGACCTACTGAGGACTGTAGGTCTAGCTGAGTAAATAATTTTATAATTTTTAGATTTAGATTTCAAAGTCTCAAGTTATTGATAACAAATTTATGATTTTATGGAATTGAAAAAAAATTAAATTTATTTGTTAAAGATTTTAGTTAGAATTTTGAACTTTGACCTTCCGGCTTTAGAGATTAACATCAGTGTTTAAAATCATATATTAACTATTTTTTTTTATTACTAAAAACTATACAGCAATGTGTGTAGTCTTACAGCCTAAACACAAAAGAAATTTAAAATTTTGTTTTTATTAAAATCGACATTATTTTAAAACAGAAGTTTTATTTATTTCCGTACCATAAGAAATATTAAAAAAAAACTATTTTAAAGGCTTTTTAAAACTCATACATTAAAAAATTTAAAACAAATTGCAATGAATAGATATAACAAAAAGAAATTTTTTAAAAATTATAAAACCAAAATATTAATTAGCTTTCAAAACAAAAAGCATAGATTAATAACTAGATAATTGTGTGAGAGAAAAACTGATGAATTTATCAAAAACCTAATTTTTGCAACAACAAAATACATGTAGTCACATATATTATATTTTTGTGTTTTGAAGAGAAATAAGTAATTTTTTAGAAAATTTAGTTCGAAGTGCCTCCCTCTCACACATATAAACTTCTAGTTGTAATCTATGACAAAAAACTATTTTAAATTCAAAACGAAATTTTAAAATTTAGTTTGAAAAATGTTTTATGGTAAAAAAAAGTCGATCTTTAAGCTTTTGTGGTTAGGCTGTTAGTTTTCAAAAGAAATAATTTTAAAATATGAACCTTTACTCGTATTAAGCGACAGTTTAATAAATATATTGAACTGAAAATATTTTTCAAATATAAAATATTTCAAATTGTTTCTAGTTTAATAAATATAATAATTTTAATAATACAATTTTCTTAGCGCAGAAAAATTTTTCCACCAAATTAATGAAAACTTAAAATTTATGAGAAATTACTTTTCATATTAAAAATTTTATACTAAAATAAGTTAAAAATTTTAAAAAATTTACTAAAAATTAAATTAACTAAAATTTTATGCTGTCAAAAGAAAATTTTAATAATTATATTATACATAATTAAAAATAAATTACACGTTATAAGAATACACATTTTAGTATTTTATATATTTTTCTAAAACAATTAACTAAAATGGCACCAAAGCTGATATTAATATGGAATATTTTTTTTTTTTTTTTAACTGAATAGAGATTCATATAAATTATTTTATAAAATTCTAATGTCGTAAAGTCATTTAATAGTTAAATAGCTTTATTTATATTGTAAAATATTATAAAACATTGTCTATTGCACAAAAATTGATAGAAATGATAAGTAATTAACAAAAGTTTAATTATCTGCATACGAAGTTTTTTTTTCTTTTTTTTTTTGTACAGATTAAAATTCTGTTGCATATCTTTAGATGCTATCCTTTAAAAAAATAATCAATAGTTTTTCATTAACACATTTTTCAATTTCTTGATAATGTTGCTTTCTTTTGCAATAGTTAAAAAAAAAAAGAAAAACCCATTACACACATGACACAAATTCCTCAGCACACAAACTCACAACAGATTACTTTGACTTTATACTATCCCTTAAATTATACTATAGAATTTACGTTATTCAAAAGATAACTGTAATTTTCAAAAACAAAAAAAATTGAAAGATTAAAAATCAATTGTTGGTAGGGTAGTTTGTAAAAACACATGTAAATATTAATTTGTAGGAAAAATTGAAAGAATTTTTAAAGCAAATCTTGTCTATACTCATACATTTTCACCTTTGCCCCTTTGGTGTATGCTTTAGAATTATGTGATAATTTTTGTATTCTGGCAAGAATGAGGAAATTTTGTTTTTCTCTTGTAAGGAAACTGAAGGAGTTTAAACAATTTTTAATTAATTTTTGTTATTGCATAAATTCTCTTTCATGTTGGAAGTTACAAAGTAATTGATTATTGGTATAAAGAATAAAGAGATTTGCCTAAAAGATAGACTATGAAAGATTAATAATGAACTACTTGTTGTTGAAAAAAAACTTAAAGTTTTTTAAGTTTTTGATTTTTTTTTTTTTTAATACAACTTATTTTAGGAATTTTATATGTCAAAAAATATTTGCTTGTGTAAAATTCTGCTTTTAAAAAAAATTTCCATAATATTAAGTCCCTTTGAAGTTGGAAGCCTACTTTCACTTTTGGTTTGTATGTGTTGAAAACAACTTTTTTAATAAATTGAAACGTTATTTCTTTTTCTATTTCTTAACAATTTATATTTTTCCCTCTATTTCTCTATTTCTATTTTTAAATCTTACTTTATCTTGTAGCAAGTCCCAATTTGACCACAAAATAACTTTATGCTAGCCACATACAGATAACTATATTCAAATTATTTTAGAGTGAATTTTGATTAAATTATTTTGCTTTTAATATTCTTTTAAAATATAAAAAAAAACAAGCAAATATATATATACGTTGCAATCATGCATGGAAAACCGCAAATTGAAGAATTCTTATATTCTTGTTACCCCTCCTCCTCTAGAAAAAAATTCATAAAAGAATGAATATAAATCCACTTCAAGCATATTATTATACCCTCAAAAATATATATAAAAAAGCAGTAGTAGTTATAAATCTTTTATGAGCTTAGCTACCGTAGCAAAATTGATATAATACTACAAAAAAAAAAAGAAAAAGTATTTAAATTCCCAAAGGATTATAATGACATAGCTGGCTGATGATGTCCCTAAAATGACGTTACACAAAATAAAAGAAGGGAATTGTAAAAAAATGTATACAAATGAGATAAAAATACAAAAACAAATCAAAAGAAATTCATCAAAATGTTATAAAATTTGGCACAAAATAAACTGAAGTACGAAGAAAAAAAAACAAGAAGAAGTAAAAATGATTTATTTGCTTGAACCGAATCTTAGATACCCTTCACGATTATGTTAATTGCTACTAACTAAACTAGGATCATCCATTAAAATAATATCATCGAAGTACTCGCATTAATCTTTATTCTCTTGGATCATTAAGTAATCACAGTTATCACTTAAGACAATTACAGAAGAAAGTTACAAAATATTCAGGCCATAGGAGGTCGCTAAAACCAACAACTACAAGCTGAGAAAACAACATAGTTGTAGTGACCATAATCTAAGAGCAACATATTAGGATTGAAACATATGATCACAGCCAAAAATAGAAATGATTATAAATAATAAATATTATGATTCCATTTTGACGTATTGTGTCAAATTTTATGGTTTGTTTTTACGTGTTATGATTCTAGTTTTACATATAATTGAATAAACTTACTACGTCATTATCCCATTCTATCAGATTATGATTTGATGCTATTATATTATTATTCTAACGTATTACATTACTAAACCACATTGTCATATTATGATTCCATTTTATAATATTATTATGTCATTCTTCATATTATTATTATATTTTATCATATTATTATCGCATGTTATGATATAGTTAGAAAATCTTATCATATAATTATTTCATTTTGTTATATTAATATTATTAATATAAAAATTCTTAAATGTATGATTCTGTAAAAATGTGAAAATTTTCGATCTCACTACTAATATATATGTATATACAGTGGCGAGCAGAAGTGAGTGAATGTTCACGATACTAACTTTTGTCATCCATAAAAACAAAACCATACAAGCAAATCAAAAATTTTTTATTTTATTTATTTTTATTGTTTTATTCATAACAAATAGGAGAAAAGAAACAATAATAAATTAGATGAATTCAAAGAGTTTGAAAGAGATAACGAAAATAACCCGCATAAACTCAATTTTGCACGTTTCAAGAAAATTTATAACTAATGCATGGCCTATAGTTTGATTCATATACCGATTCTTTAATGTCTAAAACATTTTTTGGGAAATTTTTACACGATGTTATCACCGCTACAAAAATTTATAATCGATGATAATGGAAAAAACGAATTTAGGAGTGCAGATCTTATGAAAAGAACTCAACTTTTCAAAACACTTTTTTTAACTGCACAAAAAAGCATAGTAGTGCTTACATTTCAATTCGCCCAGACCACTAGTTTAGGAAATACGGATTTACTACCAAAACCACTGTGTTAACTTAGCTTCCAAATTTAAACTAGAATATTTCTCTCTCATGCTTATAGCTTTTCTATATTTTGATGAAATTATTTCAAGGTTTATTTTTTTTAATATAATTTTTGAATTATTAGAAAAAAGCCTTTTCTACAAATACACGCAGAGAAAAAACATGGTTATAGCATTGCCACTACAACAATATTATATTCTCATTGTTAATTTTCTGTGTTCATTATAACAATGTTTTTTTTTAATTTTGTCATTTAATGTTTACACTCAATAAAAATATTAATATGGTTGACTGCAAAAATTATATGTTTAAATATTTTTAACAGAAACAAAATTTGTTTTTAAAATGAAAACTGTCATTACTTCTACAACCATTAAATATTTGCAGTATTTTCCTTGTTCTTAAACCATATTCTGTTTTTAAACCACATTAATATTATTATTCCCATAACCATGAAATATTTCAATTAAATATAATACTTAGTTAGCCTTTTCACAAACTTAGTGGAAAAATTCAATACCTGTTTGCCAACTTCATTGCAATTCTCATTTGGTTTATATATGAATAAATAGAAATAGACATGGTTAGGTTATACTCGGTGTGATTCAAGCAATGCAACATATTGATTAACTACTATTAAAAGTTTTACTTAAAAAAAAAACACATTTTGCACTTAAAACACATATGTTTGTGTAAATGAATATAATTAAAGAACAAATAATATATAAATATATATTTTTTGTTATATTAATGTCACAAAATAGAAGAGGAGGAATCAGCAGAAAACTTAGAACTTAAATATTCAAAAGTTTAAAATCTCCAGCAAAGAAATGAAATTTTCAAAATTTTTATAATTTCGAAAATCCTCCAATTTTCAGTGTAGCGATTCCTACATTCAACAGGATCCTGTAACATGATGAATCAATTTTTGTTTATTAAATTTAATACAAAATCATCAAAGCACTTAAGGGATTCGTAATTCCTTAAAAAACGTAATTCGAATAAAAAAACTTAAAACCCACATAAAAAAATGTCATTTCATTTATGTATTTGTGTTTAACAAATTGTTTACGACAGGCACTTACTTGCAACAACAGAAAAAGCACAAAAAAATATAAAAAATAAACCACAAGAAATTTGTGGCAAACAACAAACAAGCAATTCAATTATAAACAAAACAAATTGAAGCATAAAGTCATAAAGAAAGGAGTAAAAATAATACAAACCCCCCAACTATCCACAAAACGAAAACAATTTTTAGACACTTTTTTTGTTACTCTTGGTTTTTTTTTATAACCAAAAACATAAATTTTATAGCAAGGAAAAATTAAAGAAAGGAAATATATAAAAACAACTGGTAATCTATAATGTCTGCTACCTTAGCAAAGTAAGAAACTTAATAACAGGTGTTATTGTAATCAAACTTTAACAAAATCCTATAAATTTCTTGGTCATAAATTCTTTTTCTTTCAAAAAATTTTATTTGTTTATTTTTTACGAGCATTTTATTAAAATTCAATGTTGGCATTTTGCTATTTGTTTTCTATTTCGATTTAACGGTCTTATATAAAATTCAAAAACTCCTAAAAGTAGGCTATGAAATTTGGGGAACATGTTTAGGTTAAATAAAAGCTTAATTCAAAGGAGGGCATGAATATTAAATAGCATAAAAATGTTAAGGGATTTAAATTGAAAACATTAGAGCGCTATATACGGCTGTGCCGAATCTTTTATACGCTTCATCACTTTAGCAACAAATAAAAGAAATAGTTTATTTTAATATTTTCACATTTATAGTAAAATAAAACATAATAATAATAACACATACCCAGTTGACCACAAACTGCGATAATAATGTGATCCGAATATGAGCTCCTTGAGCTCACCCATCGCTCACTTCCGTTTTCGAAGGTACTGTACTAGTGAAGCTTTAGTGATAGCAATAGCAAAACGCAAAAGTATTCGTGATTCCCTTACGATATGAAAAAATTATAAATATTATTCATTATTGATATTACTAAAGACTTGTGATTATTATCCTTAACAATACTTCGAAAACGATAGTTTTCTACTTTGTTTCATTACCATTTCCTCTAAAATTTTATTTTTTATAAAAAATTGAAGAAAATTTAAATGAACAGTGATGCCAGTTTAGCCTTTTTAAGGTTAAATCTAGCCTTTTCATTTCGCTTTTAAGCTCAAAATTTTCGTTTTGGCTTTTAGCTTTTTTCTAGCCTTTTTTGATTTTTAAAATAGCCTTAAAAAAACTAAAATATAAGTATTTGAACAGCGAAGAAAATAATTCTTTATTTGATATTAATAATTTTATTTTTACAGAAGCATCCATTTAAGTATTTTTTTATATTTTCGGCGATTTATTCTCCTAATAAAAAATACCTTGTCCTTACTAAACGATTATTATAATTATTATTTTACTTCATTAAAAACAGAAATTATTATAGTCATATTATTAAAAAATTCTTATGAAAGCAAAAATCACCTAAAATTTTTAAAAGATTTTCAAAAAGAAATTAATTAATTAACTCAAAAAATAAAAGAAATCATGGGAACTTTTTGGCCGATTTTTCATTTGGTCTTTTCGTTGGAAGCCATTCTATGTTCAATCTCTAAATTTATTAAATTATCTGTAGAAAAAAAAAAAAAACTAATGAGAACGAGAAACATATTTTTAAATAAAAAAGTTAACTTCTTTCTAGTCTTATTTTTTTATTTATTTTTTTTATTTTTTTTTTTTTGTAGCATTTAGTCCTTTGTTGGCATTTTTTAATGATCAATTTAGTCTCTTTTTTTCTTACCTCCTGGCAACACTGATCATGGATTTTAATGCGCAATATTTTACAACCAAATGCAATGAACTATGGACACAAGAATGACACTTGTCTGTTTAAATTTTTTACACGCACAAACAAGAAGTAATAAATTCTCCAAAAATTGTAAAGAATAGATAATTTTTCGAAGAATTTATGCTCGAGATTTTATTCAGAAAAGTTGAATATTGCGATATCGTTATTTTTAAAATTCTCGAATATTATGCGAATGCTTACTACCGAGAAATTATCGAGAAAAAAATTCGATACTAAGAACATTCATATTTAATATAATTTTCGATAATTTCTCGAACATTTAGTTTCGAAAATTCTTCCTTTTTAGCGAATATACGCTAATATCGAAACTCAGATCAGGCGGGTACAAAAAAACAACTATACTTATAATCATTGTTATACTGCTGTTGTCAACTAAACTGTTTGCTTATACAAAAAAACAACAACATTAATAGTCATTGCAATGCTTGTTTGTGTATATATTTTTGTGTGTATGTTTTAAGCATATTTTCTTACTTTTTGCCCATTTTGTTGATTTGAAAAATGAAATTTTAGAATAATATTTACGACCCATCTATATAAAATTGTAATTCGTATTTTAAATATTATGTTAGAAAGGTCAAAAATGGTTTTTGGCTGATATCTGTGTTATTAATTGACCAATTTAGTTCATTTCTTCAGCTCAAAAATTTAGGAAAAATTTTTCGAATTTTCTTTGCCAAAATAAAAGCCCTAACTTAAATAGGGGCTTCAGAAAATCGAAAATCGGTTTAAAAAACTGGTTTTTAGACATATCTCCGACATTTTTGAACCAATCCGACAAAATTTCGGGAAATTACAAAGGGAATGACAAAACTTTACATCTGTACTGAAGGGTCTAACAATGATAGAATTTTTTGTTAAGAAATAAAATTGTAGGAGTAATAAACCTAAAAGTAGGCTATAGATTTTGGGTAATGTCTGAGAAATAAATTATTTATAGACAGAATATTTACTATTTTATAGGAAATTTAATAAAAAAAAATATTTTGAAAAGTCTTTCAAATTTTGTCGAAGAGCAAAAAGGCTTATGTTTTCTAGATATATATATATATTTTTTTTTTCATCCGAAAAACGGACGGACGCACATCGTCCTAGTTTCATAATTTCTTACAAGAAAATCCAGCAAAATATAAGCCTTTTTGTTCTCCGACAAAATTTGGGGAAATTACAAACGGAATGACAAAACTTTACATCTGTACTTAAGGGTCTAACAATGATAGAATTTTTTGTTAAGAAATACAATTTTAGAGGGGGGTAATAAACCTAAAAGTAGGCTATAGATTTTGGGTAATGTCTGAGAAATAAATTATTTATATATAGATATTTACTATTTTATAGGAAATTTAATAAAAAAAGTTATTTTAAAGTCTTTGAAGTCTTTTTTTTCCTTTTTTTTCGTATTAGCATTAAGTTGAAATTAAATATTTCTTATTCTTACTCCTCTCTAGACCCAAAGTTTTCTTATACAATATTTTACTAAAAATACAATTTATTTTCTATATTTTAAATTAGACTTAATTCAATTTATTAAATACTTACAATTTAATTTTAATTCCTTATAAATGCCATGAAATCAATTTACTTTCATCTATAACTTTTGCTTTTCTTAGGTTTCTTTTAAATAAAAGAAAAAAATAATAAACAAAATTAAATAAATCAATTTCTTTTCTTTGACTAACTCTTAGAAAAACTATTTTTTATCCTTTTTTCTCTTCCTACTAGTATTTGTTTATAATGAAATTGAGCTGTTTCTAATTTTTTTTTCAAAATACTTGTATTACTTCTCACTTTAAATGCATTTTCCATTTAGTCAATTTGTTTGGTGCTGGAAGAAAGCAATAGTTATTGGCATCAATTTTTCTACAGCTTCTTATTTAAACATTCTATTGCTACAACAATTCATTTGGTTAAAAGCTATTTTCTTTTCCTTCATTTTCTTACATATTAACTCCCAGCAAAAAAAAAACGATCAAGTGCTTCTAAAACAGAACATTTTCACTACTTCAAAGGTAGAACTAAGTGCATATTTTATGCTTTTTTAAAAAGTTATTAATAATTAGTTCCAAAAAAGTGAAAAGAAATATATTTTTAGCAGGTTTTTACAAATTAAAAAGTATTTTTGTTATTTTTTAATAAAATTAAAATAGAATTTTTTAATATTTTGAAAAAAGGCATAAACATAGTCTTAAGAGTAGTACTTCAAAAGTAATGAACAAGAAGCATAAAAGAAGAATATTCTTTCAACGACAACCATGGTTTAAAAAAAGAACTTTTGCAGCTCTTTTTCAGCATTAAAAAAATCATGTTAAAATCATGACTTTTTTTTTAGCTCTTTTTCAGTTGTTTTTTTGCTGGGTTGTATCAAATATTTGTACGTTCCGACATTTGTTCATTTATACTTTTAGCCATTTGTAGTTTTATACATTCAATCCATTCATTTTCAAGTTTTAACGTTTTGTAAATGCTCAACCATGAAATTGCAGCCAATTTACAAGACAATTAGAAAAATAGTTAAATGAGAGCGAAATGTGGGAGAGCTTGTAGAGACGTTGAATGAGTACATAAGTTTCAATTATTATAGACCTATCATTTCTTTGAGAATAAAATAAAAAGTACATTGCGTGAGATCTTTTTAGATACGCTCATTTGTACTGATTATTTCATTCCTTTGGAAGCACAGCTGACTGAAATCGCATAAGTCCATAGATTGGTAGAACATAGATATACAGAGAAATTGGTTTTGCAGTCGTGAACAACCAGCCGTTTCAAGTGGAGAGTCTCAAAAAATCTTCGTTTGCCGCCCGTTTTCTAACAAATACCTGAGTGCTAATGTTCTCTAAAAGGACAGGGTCAGATCTTGGCATCTGTTTTCATGTCACGAGCGGAAATTTTCTTCTTCTGTTCACAAGTCTGTAATTTTTTAATTTTAAATAACATCGTACAACAAAAATCAAACATTTTTATTTTTCGTCTTTGTAATTATCATTATACTGCCGTATGGGTATCAAATAAAAGAGGAGAACTTTGGCATTATATCAAGTTAGTTTTTGTTAAAATGATCCAAATAAAAGTTGCACATATTTAATCCTTAATATCCTTGAAAATTACCAACATATAATTTCTCGTAATAATACACGTTAAAGATTTTAATGTCCAGTTTCAAGTACTAAAATTTTATGATTTGAACTTTATTTTAAGAATATTTTTTTTTTAGAAATAATGTTAATATTTGGACCTAAATAAAATTTAAATGAGTAGAGATATTCAAATGAATTTTTCACACAATATAAATAGACTTGCCTTAAAATCAGGAAACTGAAAACACACCCACTGATTTGTACCAAAATACCCAAAATCCCAATCTATAAAAACTTGTTTCAAATGGTCACACTGTCGTTATAAGAGATGTCCGTCAGAAACTAATTTTTGTATGTCTACTTAATATATGGAGGTACTTAATTAACGTAATTTTTGTGTGATTCCAACTTTTTGATATGAGAATTTTACAAACAAATTTAAAAAAAATTGTGAAAAATTGACAAAGTTTGGTTAGGGCTTGTGGGGAGACCGTTACCCCAAGCGCCTATGGATTTACTTTGCGCGCATCTGCATTAGGATTCTTTTCGAAAACATTAAAAAAAATTATAACGGTCAGAACAAAAAACAAATTTTATAAGTAAAACATATTGCCACCTTTTTTGAAAAAAAAGAATATATGAAATTTTTTTAAAGTTCCATCTTCAGATTAATATAACGTTTTATGCAATCTATATATTTATACGATTCTTTCAGCAATATTATTTAGAATTGTGTAAGGAATTAAATGAATATTTACAAAAAAATTAGGTATAATATTGAGTCCGCCGAGTTAAAAAAAAAAACCTAAAAAAACGAGACTAAAAATGAGTGAAAATTTATTTCGACCTAAATATCTCTTAAACTGAAAGAGATAACTTACATTTAAAGGCATATTATGTAAATTCTTTTTCTGTCAAATCATAAATGAATTTTAGGCGATAAAAAAAAATAAAAAAATACATATCCGAAATGACTAACTTTGAAAGTCTACCCACCACCCCCTGACCCATTAATATTCTGTGCTTCCTCAAATCAATTATAAAAGCACATCGTTTCTGGCCAAATGAGATTTTGTTGAGATATTTCCAAAGGTTCACAAGTTACAGGATCGTTTAAAAAAAGAGTTTTGGCACCATTGTGCGATACCAATATTTGCTATAAAAACTTACGGTTTAGGTAAAAACTTGCGGTTTTTTTTCCATAATATTAGTTGATGTGAGTTAATCCATTTGCAAATTTTTTTGCAAACTCTCTTCGAATTTGAAATTTATTGTTATTTGATTACATAAGTTTAAATTATATTAAAAATATATAAGAAATTTAGAAGATTGAGGGTAGGAATATACAAAACTATTTGGAGTTAAAGATTAATTTTCCGGTCAAGATCTAATTTTATAATTATAAGTAGTAAATTATTTAATGTTATCACTTTCAACGTCATACAAATTTTCATTGGATTCTGAGGTATTAATAAAGATTAATATATTTTAATTTCATTCTAATTTAAAAAAAATATGTATTCAGTACAAAATATGCATAGATACCAAGTCATTTTTATAAATAATTCGCAAATCAATTGAGCAAACATGATCAAAATTTACAGAGCTATTACGGTTGTAATAGTGAATTACATTTATGTTTTCCATGTTATTTCAGACCATTTTGGTGGTATAGTTACGTCCGTCTGTACGTCCGGCGCAAAGTCAATGATTAGTTATGCCCTGGCTATATCCGCAGATATTTGCAAATAAAATTTTTTAAATCCAATACACAAAATATTAGTTTTTCGTTTTATATTGATTTAAGTGCGGAACAATAAATGCGCTTTTCATTAAAAATATTTTTCACCCAAAATATTTGAATGTAATCTATACGGGTATTTGAACCACAGTTCTATTGTTTTTAAAATTTATAACTAAAATGGTATAAATTATGTTCCACAAAATTTAGGATGCTAAACTAAAATTCTTTAAAATTTGATAGGTTTTTATTCCAAAATTTTTTCTGTAAAATATACAAAATTTAGCAAATATTTTAGTACAATTTTAGTGGTTTAAATTATGCAATATTTTCACAAAATATTTCATGATATGTTAGCTTTGTAGTAAACTAAAAGTTTTATAAAATTTGAAAATTTTCAATAAATATTTTTGATCAGCTCGTATTCTAGTATTTTTCATAGTGCGACTTAGAACGTGTGACCGTAATTGCAGCAATTGGCTCTGTACATAAACGAGCCTATAGACAATTGATCCTTGTCGCCTGTCTGGATATAATGCCGGCAGCCACAGCTCCAGAATCGGATGCAGATGCCCAATCAGTTGCACATCTTATATCAAGCAATTAATGAAACTTCAAACAACGAACATGATTCAAAAACGAACGCTTTGGTGACTCAAAATACGGAGAAATGGTAGCAGCTGATTGATTCACTCTTATATACTCTGAGAAGCTGGCCCATCAATTGTGAGCTAGCGAGGTAGTAATACTAGTTAGAGTGCAGATTATCAAGGGTCCTATGGCTCAAACTTGATAGAGCAGATACAAATCTACTTTTGGGCATGAAAAGGGAAAACCTGAAGACTATGATAGGTATTCTGACAGGTCATTGTCCCATAGGGGGAATGATAGGGTATTGGGATAGAGGTTCCTGCGGTCTTTGCAGAATGTGCGAAGATAATGAGGAGCTAGAGACGGTGGAACATATCATATGTCACTGTCCATGTCTACAACTAAGTAGGCAGAAATGGTTAGGCAGTCGATTCCTTGACGAATTGGACAGTATATCGACAATAGAGCTCGATAGACTAATAGGATTCGTCATGAGAATAGGCTGGCTAAGAGGGGGTCGTTGGCGTAGAGCGAGCGACCTGGGGCGTTAGTACTTTTCCTTTTCTGATGCTTTCCATTCTCTTCTATACTTTTCTTGGTCTCAGCTTTTTTTTTCTCTCTCTATCATTTTCCTTCCTGCTCTTTTCTATACCTTAACTGTAGTTTTTTTCTAGTTTCTTTCTATATTCTTTATGAAGGGACTCACAATGGACCGTTAGGTCTCCGAGTGGATGCACAAGCACTCTTATGAGTGCTGGGCAACCCATCCCTACCTACCTACCTACCTAATACTAGTTATCAGGATGGCTCGCAAAGCACTTATTAGATGGCAACATCTATGTGACAGAATTACTACGGCAAGACTATGTACAATATCATATTTTGGGTATCCAATACAGGCAAAATATTAAGAATTTTAAAAATTTATTTTTAAAAATAGAAGGTCAATGTCTGCATATATAATAAATTTCCTTCCAATTTTTCCATTTTTAATATGGACTTAGTTCACGGTACGACTGGAGATTCTCCATACTCATTATAGCAACTAAATGAACTTGATTTAGCAATTGACATATGTTAAATACTTCATTGATATTTAGTTGTAAATCGCTCTATATATTCTTCATGAAGTATCAATCGTAAGGCTTCATATAGTCTATATCATGCTTCAGTTTTAGATATTTATTTCAATAGTAGGTCTTTATATAACCTTATTTGTGCTTTAAACATACGTCTTTAATAAAGATATTCAAGTAAATATAAAATAAAAATAAAATTTTATTTTTCACTTATATTTTTAAATCATTCAATCATCGACTTGATTGACTTGATCAACGTTTTAATTTAAAAATTTTTTTCTGGTTTTAATTTTTTACAGTTTTTAGTAATTGATATAATAATTTTGGTGAGAGGTATAAATTTAAAAAAGTTTTTAATTAAATGAATTATTTACTAATATATTTGGTGATTGATGACTTAGTCTATAGAAAGATCCAATAGAATTTTACATAGTACTGCGCTTAAACAATAGGTATTTAATTAGTAATAATTAAGCTTAAATCATAGATCTTTATTTACTCCTGAATGAACTTCAAATATAAAATTTTGTGTATTTCCATTTGAGCATTCATTATCGATTTTATATATTTGTTAAAGCTTTTTATTACAGAGTTCTATATAGTCCTGAATAAGCTTCAATCATAGATTTTATATAATCTTATTAAAGCTTCTATCAAAGGTCTTTATATAATTCCGATTAAGCGTCAATCATAGGTTTTATATAGCCTTGTTAAAGTTTCAAACAAAGGTCTATATATAGTCCTGATTAAATTTCAATTATAGGTCTTTATAAAGCCCTGACTTAGCTTAAATCATAAACATAATTTAGCCTCGTTTGAGTTTGAATTAAAAGCCTTTATAAAGCTTTTAATTCCAAACTTTAACAAAAACTTTTCAATTAGCTTTATTTAAACATTAATCATAGGTTTCTACTTACTGCTATTTAAACCGCAATAACTATTAATATTTATGTGATTACCCTTCATAATGATGAGAAAATTTCCTCAAATTTGCTAAAATACATCCCTTTACTCACCTCACAACTCTAATAATTACCCATTTAACAATTAAATGTTTGAATACATACAGCCACTAAGATTACATATCTCCTCCACTAAAATATACCAGAAGTTTCCTTAGCAGCCGACTGTCAAAGGACTCTGGCAAAGAAGTTACTACAGCAACCTCAAAAAAACAAAAAAAACAAATGCCTACTATAACAATTTTATGTAATCCGAACTGTGCAAATGTATACGAAAAGTGTATGAGCAATTGGAGAATCGTAAAAGCCATTAAATTTTCCACTTAATGTAGCATCAGTAGATTCAGCCTCAAGAAGAGTTAAGGCCACAAATTAGTGAGTGATACAATACCACTAAAACAAAGGAATATGTAAAATTCCTACATATGCAGCCAATGCATAAGTGAACCTGAGAATGTAGATGTGTGGTAGTGGAAAGAATCTATGTAAGTTTTCAATCAAAAAATAGAAACTACAAGCACAACATGTGTAACTTGCAGCATGAGCAAAGAAAAAGGTAAAATTACAAAGAAATTCTTGGAAAACACTGCAAGAAAATCGTCAGAGAAGAATCTTAATTGAAACGTATTAAAAACAATTTAATTTAAAAGCCTTTATACTTTACACTTTATACTTTATAATTTATACTTTATACTTTATACTTTATACTTTATACTTTATACTACATACTTTATACTTTATACTGTATACTTTATTCTTTATTCTTTATACTTTATACTTTATACTTTATACTTTATACTTTATACTTTATACTTTATACTTTATACTTTATACTATATACTTTATACTTTATTCTTTATACTTTATACTTTATATTTTATAATTTATATTTTATACTTTATACTTTATACTGTATACTTTATTCTTTATACTTTTTAATTTATACTTTACACTATATACTTTATATTTTATACTTTATTCTTTATACTTTATACTTTGTACTTTATACTTTATATTTTATACTTTATACTTTATACTTTACACTATATACTTTATACTTTATTCTTTATACTTTATACTTTATACTTTGTACTTTATACTTTATATTTTATACTTTATACTTTATACTTTATACCATATAATTTATACTTTATACTTTATACTTTACACTTTATGCTTTGTACTTTATACTTCAGATTTTATACATTATACATTATACTTTATACTTAATAATTTGTACTTTATAGTTTATACTTTGTACTTTATATTTTATAATTTATATTTTATACTTTATACTTTATACTTTATAATTTATACTTTATACTTTATACTTTATACTTTATACTTTATACTTTATACTTTATAGTTTATACTTTATACTTTATACTTTATACTTTATACTTTATGCTTTATACTTTATACTTTATACTTTATATTTTATACTTTATACTTTATACTTTATATTTTATACTTTATACTTTATACATTATACTTTATGCTTTATACTTTATACTTCATATTTTATACATTATACATTATACTTTATACTTTATACTTAATAATTTGTACTTTATACTTTAGACATTATACTTTATACTTTATACTTTAGACATTATACTTTATACTATATACTTTATACTTTATACTTTATACGTTATACTTTATACTTTATATTTTATACTTTATACTTTCTACTTTATACATTATACTTTACACTTTATAATTTATACTTTATACTTTATAACTTATATCTTATACCTTATACCCTTAACTTCATACTTTATATTTTTTAACAAAATTAATTTCTTTTAGTGTCTTCTCTCCCACTTCAATTTTAAGCATGAAAAATTACCTCTGCATCCAGTCAAAATATTAAGAGGAGTTGAATAAAAACGATTCATTACTAAAGTAAAATTTAAGCGCACAATTGTTGTTGCATTAGAGCACTTCTAAAAATCCTTAATAGAGTAAAGTAAGGAATTCCAATAGCCTTTATTCGTTTTTTTATGTTAAGAAATAAAAACTACAGCTCTTAACTAGTTTTGTGTTTATTTCTTCGATTGTTTTCCAGACCAAGTATTAGAGAGTAAAACAATACTTTGTTAATTTCAAGCAATCAAGTCGTTGGTCGTTAGTTGTTCCTATTTAGATTATTGTTGGCAACAATGAAATTTTTTCTCAAATACTTTAAACTACTGCAACAACAGCTAAGTCAGCTAGCTACATTAAGAACCACAATTATGGCAAGAATGTTGTAGAATTGTTTGGAAAATTTAGATGGGTGATATTTGATGGGACCAAGTGGTAGTTTTTTTTTATTTTAGTAAGAAAATTCTAAATATTATTTTAAAGTTGGTCCTCTTAAACTGCATTTCGTTCTTGCTTGAAGTAAAAGTTAAAAAATTGCATTTAATTTTACTTCAGTATGATTGTTTTTACTTGTTTTGTTGCTAATCCTTTACAAAACATACATATGCTATTTTTTTTCTCTTGCAATTGCTCTCGACCACATACACACTTATATTTCAAAGCATATTAAGCCCAGTTCTATATGACTGGCTACCAAATCCTTCTTGTTTCATTAAAAACGGCTAGCCTTTTTACTGGTGTACCACACAACAACACAGCCTGACCAAATCAAAGGAATATTTATCGTAACTACTTTAAGCTGCAAGCATTTTTAAAGTGCTATTTATTAAAAAAGTTCATTCAGCGCTAAAATTTAATTATTGAAATTTAAATACAATTAAAACACAGTTAAGTGGGCGAGTTGTGGTCAGCCGCAATTATTAGCTAAAGGGAAATTTGCAAAATTGTTTCTTAGCTAATTTTAAGGACTTTGTCGCAGATTAAAGCTTTTTCTTTTCAATATCTAATCAAATTTTTAAATCTAAACAATATAACAAATTGCTACATTTATCATTTCTCTTTATTTTGTAAAATAAGAAAATAGTTGAAAAAAAAAAACTTACTGCTTTAAAGAATAATGCTGAAAGCCACTACTATGTACGTATGCAAACTCAACCGAACTGTCAGAAACTTTGTTTTATAGCCAGACGAAAGGAATGTGAGGCAAAATAAATAGAACATTACAAATGCATTGGAACAATTTATCATTTTAACATAACTCAAATAATCTAAATAAACTAAAAACAAAAAGCAAAAGGAAATAAACAGTTGACAAAATGCAAAAAAATATGTAAAACAATTTATGTTATTAAGCGAGCAAACGTGACCTTATGCTAAACTTTACATTGTAGAAAAACCATAGTCTACTGGTTCAGAATAAATTCTAGTTCGTCACTCAGATTATACTAAGCCGTTGTCTGGTGAAATATACGAGTAAAATACAAAGTATAAAGTACAAAGTATAAACTATAAAGTACAAATTATTAAGTATAAAGTATAAAATATAATGTACAATGTATAAAATATGAAGTATAAAGTATAAAGTATAAAGTATAAAGTATAAAGTATAAAGTATAAAGTATAAAGTATAAAATATAAAGTATAAAGTATAAAGTATAAAGTATAAAGTATAAAGTATAAAGTATAAAATATAAAGTATAAAGTATAAAGTATAAAGTATAAAGCATAAAGTATAAAGTATAAATTATAAATTATAAAGTATAAAGTATAAATTATAAAGTATAAAGTATAAGTACAAAGTATAAACTATAAAGTACAAATTATTAAGTATAAAGTATAATGTATAATGTATAAAATATGAAGTATAAAGTATAAAGCATAAAGTGTAAAGTATAATGTATAAAGTATAAAGTATAAAATATAAAGTATAAAGTATAAAGTATAAATTATAAAGTATAAAGCATAATGTATAAAATATGAAGAAACTATAAAGCATAAAGTATAAAGTATAAAGCATAAAGTATAAAGCATAAAGTGTAAAGTATAAAGTATAAAGTATAATGTATAAGATATGAAGTATAAAGTATAAAGCCTAAAGTGTAAAGTATAAAGTATAATGTATAAAGTATAAAGTGTAAAGTATAAAGTATAAGTTGTATAGTATAAATTATAAAGTATAAAGTATAATGTATAAAATATGAAGTACAAAGCATAAAGCATAAAGTATAAAGTATAAGGTTTATAGTATAAATTATAAAGTATACAGTGTAAAGTATAAAGTATAATGTTTGAAGTATAAATTATAAAGTATAAAATATAAAGCATATAGTTTATAAAATATAAATAAATTTTAAACTTACTGTAATTACTACAAAAAAGTCAATAGTCTAAATTCTGGTCTACTATTTAGTCTATAGTATATTCTATAGTTTAGTGAATTGCATATTCTATAATCCAATCTATATTCTAATTTGATCAATAGTCTTGTCTATGGTGTAGTCTATACTCTAGTTTATAGTTTCATCTATGGTCTACTCTCTAATCTAGTCTGTTATCGATTTTAATCTAGTCTATAGTGATGTGTGCAGTCTAGTCTATTTTCTAAGCCATATTCTAGTGTGTAGTCTAGTCTAGTCTATAGTCCAGTCTGTAGTATAGTCTATAGTCTAGTTTATAATCTAGTCTATAGTCTAATCAATAGTCTTGTCTATAGTCTAGTTAATAATCTAGTCCATATTCTAGTCTATAGTCTAACTTGCTGTCTCAGCTAGAGTCCAGTGTATGGTCTAGTCTAGCGCAGTCTATATTCTATAATCTAGTCTAGTATAAATTCTATTCTCTATATTAGGCTATATTCTATTGTTTGCAATCTAACCTAATTAACCTAATTAATAGTCTAGTCTATAGTCTAGACTATAGTCTAGCCTATAGTGTAGTCTATAGTGTAGTCTATAGTCTAGTTTGTAGATTATTCCATAGTCTATTCTATAGTCTGATCTAAATTCTATTCTCTAAACTATAGACGAATGTTGGCAATAGTCTGGATAATAGTCTAGTCTATAATCTAGTCTACGGACTAATCTATAGTCTAGTCTATAATCTAGTTTATAGAATAATCTGTAGTCAAGTCCATAACCCAGTTTTTAGTGAAGTCTATAGTCTAGTCTATAGTCTATTCTATACTCCGATCTAGTCTAGTTGATAGCGCGCTATAATCTAGTGGCCCCACGATATCATCACTAACACCACCCTGGGACTGTTTCAGCATTTCATCAGGACGGTTAGTTTTAAACGCTCATTTCTACATCCTCCTTATTCTCCCTAAGTACGGAGGTTCGGAATCACGGTTCATTTGCTTCTCAAAATTCCATCTATATATTTTCGCATAAATACCATGCTTCTATATGGCTTAGCATTACGTTTACCGTATTCTCATACAATGCTTGCCTTTCGACAGTCCAATTTTCGCATTTGAACAGTGCATGTTTTGCATTTTGCTCCAGCGTATCACATAAGTTACATCGGCTTGTATTCCACAATTTAATTCTGTGCAGGTATTGATTGAAATTACCATGATCTGTCATAGTTTGGGTTAAGTAATAATCCATACTTCCATGTTTCCTCGTCATCCAGACTCTTATATTATATATGTCCACCTCCCAGTATCTTCCTGATTCCATCGTTCGTGCCATTTAGATATGAGATTCTTTCGGACATTTTCTTTTATCTCAGATAATTTTTTTGTATGTTCATTCGTATCGAATCTATCCAATAGTAATAGATCTATTGATGGTAGACCTGTAGGTAAATACTAAAGCCGAGCTTGTAGAAACCATTCGATAAGCCAATATGTTACATAGGACAGTTAGTCTCTGTGGTTTTTGTAACTCTCGTATGGTAGTTTTAAATTTCAGTGCTCTAACAAAAGTTGGAGCAGCATAGAGGATTTGTGAAAGAACTACGCTGTTTCTCAACTGCCTTATATGTGATTTTGGACCTCCAGTATCTGGCATTATTCTCGCCAACGATGTGATAGTTTTCAATGATTTGTCCAGAATATTTTGCACATGTTGTGCAAAATCAAGATTGTAGTCCAATTGTACCCTGAGATAACATAGACTTCTTTTTGAAGGTATGTATGTTTCCTGTAAGCATAGTTTGGGTGCTATAAATACTCTGCGATTTATAACGAGTATAATCTCCATTTTTGGTACTGTGATTTGGGTTTTTGCTGATTATCACAAGAGCAATTTCATCAGCGCAACCAACAAGTTTTGCGCCATTTTGTAGATCCAGTTTCAGTTATGTTCTAAAGGAACGGTCCTAGTACGGAGCCCAGAGGTACCCCTGTCTAGTCTAATCTGTATTCTAGTCTATAGTCTTGTCTATATTCTAGTCTATAGTTTACACACCAGACTATAGTATTCTATAGTCCAATTTACAGTGAACTTTATAGTCTATTCTCCAATCGTATTTGTAGTGTAGTTTATAGTCTAGTTAGTTTTCTAGTCTATATTCTAGTTTATATTCTAGTCTATAGTTGTGTCTATAATCTTGTGTATAGTCTTGTCTATAGTCTATTCTTCTGTTTAACTGATTGTCTATATCCTAGTGTAAACTTTAGTCGGCCCACTGTTCTGCTTTATTTGTTTCGTTTTATCCTTCCTTAGCCTCATGATTATTATGGTTATTGACGTTGCTGTTGTTATAAGAGAGTAATAACTATCATGATTATAACAAAAAGTCATTGTCATAGTTCCTGCTGTTGTTGTTGCGATGTTGACAAACATCAACGTGGTGTAATTGTAGACTCAAACATGTCATTTTATAAATGTTTATAATACTGTACTCATGTCTGCATGTTTTCATAGACTTATGAACCTAAACGATGTTAGTCATACTTGTATGACTGATTCTATTCGCATCACATCAGCAACTAAATACTTGTGTTAACAAAACAAAGAATTTATTATTTTATGTTAAAATACAGGATGAGTGTCGAGAAGGAAAAATTTAAACAAACACTTTCTAATACTGGTTGTATTGAAAATGTCGAGCTGTGTCATGTAAAGTTCAACGCCTTTGTGCGAAAAAAAAATAATAATAATAATTTTGCTCTATCATCAGTGACTTTATCATTATAGAGTTTTTCATCGTTCGGGAAAATAGCAGCTTCATAACATTCACTCCTTTTTCTTTGATGTTAAAGGAGTAGTTCCATGTTTTTAAAAGCAAAAACTATTATTTATTTGTGTGTAATTTTTTGCCTAAAGGAGTTGTTTGTTCAGTAAGAGTTATAGCTGTTGTTTTTTTTTAGCTGTTTAGTTGTGTAAAGGAAAAAAATGTTACAAATTCGCTGAAGAAATGATTTGTGAATATATTGTTTTAAAAATTGTTGCATATTATTTAGATGTTTGTTTTTGTAGGAATTCGCTCAATTTAGGTTTTAGTCAAAGGGTTACAATTAAAATTAAATATTTGTGGAAAAGATATTCTTTAAAAATATATTTTCAATGCCAAATGAGCTTCGTAAGTCTTTATATTGTCCTACTTGTAACTGAATTGTCGATCTTTAAACATTATTTTTGAGCCTCAATTTCAGCGTTTATATAGTCTCTTTTAAGTTTTAATCTTAAGATATCATTCAAGAATCATTAATTATATACATGAAAAGAAAACAGTGGACATCCCATGATCCGTGAAATCTCATAACAGCGAGAAAATAGATAAAGGCCCAACTAAACTTTGCCAAAATCCGAATGGAGAAATCTGGACTCAGTAGTAGATTTCCAATGACACGCACATGTTAAATGTCTATAGTAAAAAAGCATGGTCGGGGGTATAATAAGTCACTAGTACTGGTGACAGTGTCAATAGTGAATCAGTACTGATTCATTACAATAATAAGTTAAGGCAGCCTGTCTGAAGAATTGCTAAAAGCAATTTCTATAAACTTACTCTTTATACATACATATTATTCCAAAAAGTAGCCTAATATAGCTTGTATATAAACGAGAACAAATAAGTACAACAACAACTATACAATCTTATTATTTCATAAGTAAAAGATTTAAAACTTATACTTACCCAATAATTTTATACTCACATCATCTCTGGCACCTCAGAAAATCTTTATAATCTGCATTACTCCGTGTGGTTATTATCTTTAGTAAAGCCCAAGCCTTTGGAAATCTTCCATAATTGTGAGAAAATTATATTATGTTTTAAAATTTGTTTATTTTATTTTGTATTTTTTTAGGATTTATGTAAAAAAAAATTAATTAATTTGAACGCTAAATATATTAATAAATTATTTCGATTAAATTTCAGTTTAAAATTAAATAATGATTTAATTGAAAATTTTTATGGAATAATATTTTCTGTGTTTATATAACCAGATTTTATCTATGGAATAGGTATTTCATAAATTTTCTTGATTTATGGTCCTTTTTTAGCTTCAATTACACTGTGGAACATTTTTGGGATTATTGTCTGGGGGGTGAGAAATTCCAAGTCAGGGTGATGGTACTAGGTCAGTATAGTAAAACCCTCAAAGGGTTTGGCGTTCGTATGTGTCAGTTTTTTTTTATGACATTTTAAATTTTTTCCTTATCTTGATGTTTTTTCGCTTAGTTGTAACATTTTGGCAAAAACGTAGTTTAACATAACTCGAGAACCACTTGTCCGATTTTGATGAAACAAATTTAGAAAAATTAAGAATTACAATTTCTCTAATCTGTTTCTATACCGTTTTCCTATATGTGCAACACTTTCGAAGTTAAAAATGAATGTATTAAGGGAAAAAAGTATTTTTTGCCTAAAAATTTAAATATTTTTTTTTTTAAATTCATAAAAAATCCAAAATGGAAAAAAGTGCCAAAACTAATTACTTTCGCGTAAAGTCACATAACTCATGAGCAAAAAAAGGCATATATCATGAAAATCGATGCACGCGTTTCTCAATTTATTCACAATTAGGTAAATGTATGAATTTCAACAATTTCCTCCAGATATGCACAACATTATTTTTTATTAGATTTTATATAGCCCCAATTCAGCTACAATTAGACTATTCATATTGTTCAATTAGAGCTTCAATCATAGACAGAAAAAATTATTAACTCATATTTTTCAATTAAAACAATTATTTCATTTTGCATCTAAATTTAATAAATATATTTAAGTAAATATAAAATAAAAATAAATTAACATTTTTTACAATTTTCAGTAATTGATACGAAGGCGGATCAATAAGTCCGTGACTTTTCGAACATTCCTCGTAGTTATATGTAATGCAACACTATTCCCATCAAGTACCACCTGGAAATATACTACTGTCAAATTTTGAGCAACTGTCATCATTTACTTTGCGTTTAACAGCTGTTCAAAACATACAACCTCGTGTATTTTTCTAAAAATGGAAAAAAGTGAATTTCGAGTGCTCATTAAACATAATGTTTTTGCGAAAAAAAACCGCCAATCAAACCAAGGAAAAGCTCGATAAATACAATGGGGACTCTGCACCATCGATTTCAATGGTAAAAAGTGATCGCACAAGTACAAATGACGCTGAACGTTCTGGACGGTCAATTGAGGTCAGTACACCAGAAAATGTCGAAAAAATCCACGATATGGTGTTGGCCACCGAAGGGTAAAAGTGCGTGAGATTGTTGATGCCATAGGCATTTCATATGATAGTGTGGTTTCGATTTTAAATGATCAGCTGGGTTTAAGAAAGTTGTCTGCAAGATGAGTGCCGCCTTTGCTCTCAATTGACCATAAACGTAAACGCGAGACAACTTCAAAGGATTGTTTGGAGTTGTTTAACCGCAATCGGAATGAGTTTTTGTTTCGTTTTGTAACTATGGATGAAACATGGATCCATTACTGTACTCCCTAGACCAAGCAGCAGTCTAAACAATGGGTTTCTCTGGGTGAACCTTCTCCGAAGAAGGCCAAGGTAAGTTTGTCGGCCAATAAGGTGATGGCAACAGTTTTTTGTAATGCACGCGGGATAATCTACATCGATTACCTCAAAAAAGGAAAAACAATAAACGGCGAATATTATGCCAACTTATTAGACCGATTTAATGAGGATTTACAAAAGAAAACGACCCCACATGGCCAAGAAAAAAGTTCTTTTTCATCAAGATAATGCACGGGTACACACGTGTGCAGTCTTAATGACAAAACTCTATGAATTGGGCTACGAATTGATAACTCATCCGCCATATTCTCCGGATATAGCCCCCTAGTGACTACTTCCTATTTCCAAACCTCGGTGGAAAGAGATTCAGCTTCAACGATGAAATTATTGACCAAACAAATGCCTATTTTGAGGACCTCGAAGAATCCTATTTTTTACGCAAAGTAAATGACGACACTTGCTCAAAATTTGACAGTAATCTATTAACAGGTGGTACTTGATGGAAATAGTGTTGCATTTCATATAACTACGTGGGAAGTTCGAAAAGTCAAGGACTTATTGATCCGCCCTCGTATAAACATTTTAGTGAGAGGCGCAAATTTAAAAAAGTTATTAATTAAATGAGTCATTTACTAATACATTTTTTTGATTGGTGACTTTTTCTGTGTAGATCTTCATATAGCCAGTCGCCTTTGAGTTTTATTATCTATAGTTTAGTCCTTCCCTTTAGGAAAGCATATTAGTTTCCTACCACATTAAATTCCTTAGGGTACTATTTCTATACACATGATAAAAATGCATCATCATAAAATTCCTGCACATTAATGCAAAATACTCTGAAAAAAATTGAGAACATTGAACTGAAACAAAAGCCAAGAGCTTCAATAATTGTCAGTCATCATCAGTAAGCAAAAGTTGTATTATGTTTTGCACAATCATTCCTACCCACACTCATGCAAAAACGAAGAACAAAATCGTAAAAAAAAAATAGATGACATATAATAAACTTTAGTCTTTGTCAGTCTTTGATTTCCTTTTACAGCCTGACTGACTGACTGACTGACTGTATGCCTTGCTGAATGCTGATGCTGCTGTTGCTTCCTGTTGCTTTTATTCACAAATATATATATATTTATTTACTCCCTGCCTTTTAGCCATGTCCTTTATAAAGCGCAGAGAATTAAGGGCTACACAAAAAGAAAAGCATCACAAGGAGGCGCTCATGCTTGCCTCAATTATTAACTCCACATGTAGTCTTTAAGTCAAAATTATCAAAATGGTTTTATTCATTTATACCCTCACTTACTTCCTTCCTCTCGCTCTCTTTTTTCTCCTAAAAACCTTTTAAATTACCCAACAAATAATAACAACTTTCTAGCTAGTTTTAAACACAAAACCAGAGAAAATCCTAGGAAAAAAAAGAGACCCACAATGACAAAACACAATTTGAATTGGCGCCACTTGGACGCGACCATTTTTATATGGTAAATGAATAACAATGAGTAAGTACAAGTCATGAATAGTGCGTAGTAAAATATCATTCATGCCCTTTTAATTTCAGGCATCAGGATAATTGTAGGGGTGTTTGTGTCTACAGCCATTGATACGTGTGACGCCAACAAACTGTGCTTTAAGTTCTTTGTTTTTATCCTTAGATATTTGCACTGTACAGCATCCAACATATTGGATGTTATTTCAACATTGTTGGAATTTCTTTTTCTATTTTTTTTTTTCAGTACTTTTTTTGTTTTTGTCCGCTTACCATATTTAAACGTCATTTTTGGTTGGATTGTGGTTGGAGAATTTAAATTAGTTTTTTTTTTTAATTTAACTAAAGTTTCGAAATAGTTTTTTAGACAATAAAATAAAGATTTTAGATTAAATGTTATTGACTGATAAGGAAAAACTTATTTATTATATTTTTTATTCGATAATGTAGAGAAGGGTTACAAAACTTTAAAGCTGTTGAATTTTGGAAAAAAAGGACAATTAATACTGTAGAAGATTTAATGTGATATTTTGAGTCCTAGGTATTAGAAAAAACTTGGTATCTAGTTTATGGATTTTTTATAGATGATGGCAGAGACGGGGGGATGTAAGTAATATAAATGCCAAACTGTAGGAGTAATTATAATTGTAGGGATGAGAAAAAACAATAATAAGATTAGTGTTAGAATCCTTCTTTGGGTTAGTTTTAGAAAATGAAGTGTAAAGCTATATTCACATTTGACAAATATTTGATCAAAACTGCGTGACCACTAATTTTATATATATAAAATTTGTTTGATTTTGCAAATGTTTTGTAACAGAAAACAGCGACAAATAAAATTCAATAGAACAAATTGAAAGAAGAAATTAAAAATTATTTTATTTAGTGGTTACATCATTTTCGTCAAATATTTGGCTAGTCTGAACATAGCTTAAGTGTTTTGTTGGTTTCAATTCAATTACAGGTTTTATTATACTTAAACAATTTTAGAGTTGATTTCAATTGGTAAGTAGAAATAGCTTAGGTATAAGGTAAGTATCCCATCCTTCAGGTTGTGGTAAGTATAAATTTTAGGTTAAGGTAATTATAAATTTATCGATAAATATTTTTAGATGAAATATTATTTTCATTGTTTTACATAAAAATATCTATTAAATCTTATAAAAATTTTCAAATATTAAAATTTATAAATAGTAAAAATATTTCAATAAGAAAGTCAGTTCTTTTTCAATAAAACATTTACGAAGTTGGATATTTGATTTTACTAATTCAGTGATAGGTCCGATTTTAGTAATAAATATAATTGATTTTATAATTTTATTATTAGAATACGAATTTTTTTTTCTGTGTAATAAAATATTCCCCGTTATGTGCTTTTATGTAAAAATAATTGAGCTTTGAATTATAATTATATAATTTTTTCAAATTATCTGGGATTACTTTGGTGTTAAAAAATTACCTTCAAGGTCATAAAACAAAAATTTCGCCTACCAGCGAAAAATCCTTTGGAGGGTTTATTATACTCATCAGATGCTATCAATTGCAGATGAAATGATTCCGCTTCACGCGATGATACTCCATTTGTCACATAGTGTAACTAGTATTTTTTATATGAAGTTTTTTTTTCTTTTTTTTGTTTAAATTCTATATTTTAAATAATAAGTTTCTTAAACCTAAAACATGTTTCTTGAGATAAAAGTACAGAATCTAAAAACAGTATTTTAAAAGAATAAATATAAACTACGAGGGCGAATCAATAAGTCCGTGACTTGAAACACAACACTATTCCCATCAAGTACCACCTGTTAATAGACTATTGTCAAATTTTGAGCAAATTTCATCATTTACTTGAAGGGAATAGTGTTGCATTTCATATAACTACGAGGGAAGTTCGAAAAGTCACGGACTTATTGATCCGCACTCGTATAATAAAAACTTTTAATATTTAATTTTATTATTGTGATTAAAATGTATAGGAATTTTTTGAAGCGAAAATTGTTTGAATGTGTATGGAAAATTAGACTTCTTTTTTTTTTGATTCGAGAAAGTATGCCACATAGCTCTAATATATAAAATTAAATATTTACTACCACCATGTACCCACAAATTGTTGGAGTCTTATTTAGAGTAAAGTATAATGACTATGTGACAGATAAATTTAAAATAAAAGCAGGAAACAGGTTTTCCAAAGGGAAGTGTTCTTGGTCCAACTATGTATTTAATTTATACTTCCGACTTGCCCATATTTGACGAAAAGACTATATATACATTTGCTAATAACACAGCAATACACAGTTCCCCAAAAAAAAAAAAAAAACACTTATAGCATCTAAACAACTAGATAGTTACCTCCGACGTGGAGAGACGGATGAAGTAAAACTGGCGAATACGAGTAAATGAATTAAAAAGTAATCATGTTATGTTCACTCGAGAAGAGGAGTCTGTCCTCTTTCAGATCATCTTATATACCTTGGTATTCATTTAGATAGGCGACTAACTTGACGGCGTCATATAGAAGCCAAAAGATTTCACATGAATTTAAAAGCCTCTAATCTTCACTGGTTAATCAATAGTCAGTCAAAATTAAGCCTTGATAATAAAGTCATCGTGTATAAAACCCCACCGAAACCAATTTCAACATATAACATCCAATTATAGGGAACAGCTAGTAATACAAACATTGATATTATACAGAGGGCCCAATCGAAAATTCTTAGGGCCATAACGGCTGCACCATGGTACATAAGAAATGAGAATATCCATAGGGATTTAGAGGTATCACTTGTAAGAGACGAGTTTAGAAAGCTCAGTGAAAAATACATTAGCAAACTACAGACATATCCCAGTCCACTTGCATCATACTGAAGTCCAAATAAATTCGTAGAGTCGACTTTCCACCCCGTTATTAGGAGGGCAATGAAATACATGCTCTAGTTGGAGATCAAATAGAGTTTTATTTAAAAGCTTCCTAGAGCCGACTTTCCACCCAGTTATTAGGAGAATAATGAAATCCATGCTCTTGTTGGAGATCAAATAGTTTTTTGGATTTGGTTTAAAGATTTTAAATCTATATTAAAAATAGGCAGATTTAAAAAAGAAAACGTAGGTATTTTTTTTTTAATATCTAAAGACAATACTGAAATCGTTGTAGATTTAACATGACGTGAGATAATATATATATAAGAATGTTCTATAGTATAGAATATCCTCATATATGTATTATAGAATCTATACAATTGCGCCAATATGAGATCTAACAGGTTGACGTTCGTCAGAGAGATCATAATGGTTACAACCAAGAGAAATGTTTTTATTCATAGACAGAAGGTTGAAAACTTTATCTACACAGAAAAATTTATTAAGGTATATTTATAGTCTCTCCTACAGTTACCTTAGAGTATACCTATCGATTAAGAAACACTTCTTAAGTCGATCTAACAATGTCCGTCCGTCCGTCTGGCTGGATGGACGGCTGGTTGGCTGGCTGTCCATGTAGATCTGGTGCACAAAGTACGGGTCGCAATTTTAAAGATAATTCAATGAAATTTGGCACATAGAACTTTTATGATACCAGCACGGAGACTGTTAAAGTTGGTTGTGATCGGTCAATTATTTTACTTAGCCCCCATACAAATGTCCCCTAGGAATAGTGTTAAAACACTCAAAAATGTCTTAAAAATAAGAATATTTTAATGAAATTCGGTCAAAGAATTTCTGTAGAAGTATCAATCTTTATACCAAATTTTTTGAAGATCGAACCACAATTGACCATAGCTCTCATATAAACCCCTCTGCCGAAAATCACTTTAACGTGCATAAATCCCATACGAATGTTAGTATCAAATTAATATTCGACAAAAATAAGTTTTATGTAATTAGAAATAACATTGCCAAATTTTATGAAAATCTGTTCATAATTTACCATAGCTCCCATAAAAAACCCACTTCCAGGAATCACCCTAAAGTGCATAAAATCATCTAGATGTTAGTATCAAGGTATTATTCTGTATTTGTATATTTTATTTTACATTTAGTAAAATTGCCCACAGGTGTAATGTAAGTCCCTTACCCGAATTTTTATGATCGTACGCAATGGTGTAGGATATCTTATAGACGGTCTTGATCAACTATATCCTTCTTGCTCGTTTTCATTTAACACAGTTGTTTAATTTTGCATCTAAATTTAATAAATATATAAAATAAAAATATATTTTAAGTAAAATTTTATTTCTCACTTAAATTTTTAATTCATTCAATCATCTACTTGATTGATTTGATCAACTTTTTAATTGAAAAATATGTAATTTTTTATTGTTTTTAGTAATTGCTATAATCATTTTAGAGAGAAGTGCAAATTTAAAAAAGTTTTTAATTGAATAAATTATTTACTAATATATTTGGTGATTTCTGTGTACCCAGCAAAAAAAAAAAAAAAATATTTTAAAAATAAAAATAACTTCTAAAAAGTGAAAAAAGTCTCTGTTTTTTTCCAAAATAGGTTAATTATTTTTAAGCATATCATAGCTTTACAAATTCAAAATTATTTTTATATAAAAAAAAAACATCTAAAAATTACTTTAAGAGAAGAATTTCAAAAGCAGTGAATATAAAAATAACACTCTTCTAATAACAGCCATGGATTAAAGTCATTACTTCTTTAGCTATTTTTTGAACACTAGTTATTTCCTTGCAGTAAAAACTCTATGTTAAAATCATTGCTGAAGCTCTTTTTTAGATTTCTTCTAAATATTCCTTATACTCTTGTTATTAGAGCCTAAGGAAATTTTAATCAATTTATTTTAGAAAGCACTCACACTTGCACTGATTCCATTAAATATGTCTGCTGCACTTTCTTATTTCAAATCCAATAAGCTACTTAAAATACTATTTGTAAACCTCTTACAGTCTCTTGTTCATCAAGTTGCTACCAATAACTTGAATTAAAAAAAAAACTACTACTAACTGAACTACAGTATATATTTTATAAATAATTTATGTAAAATAAACAAATATTATTAACTTTGAATTTAAATTTAATATGTATGAGTTTTTTTCCTGAATAACAAGAAGTCAATACATTTGACGTGTAAATAAGTACCCCTACTCTAGTAAGTGGAGCAAATTTAATTGGAATTCATTTATATTAATTTATAACCATTCATAGTTTTTGCAGACTCCTGCTCTAAAGTTCTGCTGCTCTTTATATGTACGAGCATGTAAATATTTTAGCATACTTTGCGGCCACACTTTCGCTGACTCAATAAAGGCAAATTCAATCAATGTCCAGAGAGAAAAAATTTATTTGTTGGATTTACAGTTGGCATAGGGTAAATAGTAATAAGGAAAAAAATTTAAAAGTGAATCAGATTAAAGACAGAGTCATAATGTAACTCAATTAAGTGTATCTATCCTTAGATAGATAGAGAAAGTTGACGTGATACCAAATGTACCACATCTCCACCCAGAGACCGATCTCGGTCCATTGTGAGTTCCTTCATTTGAAAAGCTATAGAATATAGAAATGAGAAAATAGGAATAAGAAGAGAAAAAAGAAAGAAGGAAAGAACAAAGAATATCAAGAAATCATGAAATAGGATTAGCAATGTTAATAATCCCCCTAGGGATGTACCCCTGACTCTCCCTTAGACAATCTATTCCCATGACGAAGCCTATGACGTCTACAAGCTCCATGTCTCGAACATCACTTAGCCCGTCGAGAAATTGACTGCGCAGCCATTTCATCCTACGATGCTGCAATCGTGGAGAGTGGCACATAATGTGCTCGGTCTCGTCGGCGTCTTCACACATTCTAAAAATGTCGGAATTGCTAGCGTCCCATCTGGACCTCATCTTCCCTATCAGACAGTGATCCGTTATGGCCCCTATCAATACCCTTAAGCTCCTCCTACTCAAACCCAGAAGAGTGCCTGTGCCTGTCCTGTCAATCGCCGGCCATACCGCCCTTGATACCTTACATTGTTTAATTGGTTCTGACCAAGATCCAATCATTGATCTTCCCACAGAAGAAACTCAGTGGGGGTTTCACCGTGGTTTCCCTCTCTGAGACATTCTTTGCTGCGCCTTGCCTTACTAGTTCATCGGCCAGTTCATTACCAGATACATTACAGTGGCCAGGCACCCAGCAGAGTCTCACCATGAAGTGTTCCATCAGCTCTCTCAATGACTTCTTACAGTCAGTAACTAGCCTGGATTTCACCAATTCTGTATCTACCCTTAATAATTTAAAAACTTAATACTTTTTCTTCCAAAATTCCAAAATTTTGCAAAAACCAAATTAGTATTTTTGGCTCCCTGTTACAGGCATTAATAAAATATAAAAATAATTAAGGAAAAGTTTGAAGCTTTAAAAATACTTTGTGGTTATTTAAATTAGAATTAAGCCAAAATTTAGCTGAAGTTTTTACTTTAAAATCTTAATATTTTAAAATTATAATTTCTAATTATATAATTCCTGCTGTACCTACAATTACAATTACCAACATCATAAATATTTCATTAAGCAATTACTAATGTTACATTAAACACACACTCTCAAAAATTTTCAAACACACACTCACTTAAAGCCACTTCAAAACACGAATGGCCACTTAAATAAAGGAAGTAAAATACATACAAACAAGTAAATAAATATTACATACGACAACAATTTCTATAAAAACAAAATACCTACATTTGTACAAATATATCTCGACACCATCCCCCTCCCCCTCCCAAACGAAAAAACACATAAACCTATACCTTTCATGTATGGCCAATATTCATATAATAAACATGTGTTATTACTCTTTAGGATCAGGAGATTTAGAAACATACTGTGGTATACCCACTACGTAGCCACTACTTTGGCTATGTTGTACTCCAAAAACCACACAATCATGACCAAAACAAACCAAGCCGCCACTAGCCAGCAGCCAACCCTAACGGTATGCAACAAACAAATACACAAACAACATTACATCCGTTACAAACCACTTTAGTATGTGCAATGAATGAATTCATGCAATTTTAAGTTTTATTTTGTTAAATGTTCGAAGGGATATAAAAATTTTGTTGGTGTTGGTGATCTAAGCTAGAGTAAGGGGCAGGTCTATTTAATATACATTTCTCATACAGACAGGCAACACTTAATATATAGTCGTCTATATGTTTAAGGAGACGTTTTTTGTTTTTAAAATAAAAAAAAAAAACGATTGACGTTGATTAACATAAATTGTCTGGACCACTAGAAAATAACAAACAAACATTTTGTGGCTCACAGTTTTGCAAGCAAGCAATCATAGACTGACACTCGTATGCAGACTTTGAAATATACACATAGAGAAATACACACGGAGAAACTTAGATGCGTTATAACTCTCTTAAATTTAAAGTTATAAAATTCAACAAAATATTATTTTCATAACAATTTTATATGTAGAACTTTGAAAACACATTATTTACATGATGTCAACAATTGTAATTGTTTATAAAATTAAAAATGCTTACGAAAATTTCGTAATTTTAGAAAAACTTTATATTATTTACCTTAAAAATACATTCTTTACATGATGTCAACAATTGTCTTTTCAGAAAAATTCAAGAAATCTATAAAATTTTGTTAATTTTAGACATAATTTATATTATTTATTTTAAACATACATTATTTACATGATGTAAACAATTGAATTTTGCAAAACATGTTTATAATATTTTTACATCAAAAGGTTTTTGTAGTATTAAAATTATTTACCCAAAAAATTATATTTAATTACATGATGTCAACAATTAAAAATTTCAACAAAATTCAACAAATTTCCAAAAAATTTGATTTTTTAAAGATTTTATATTTATTACTTAAAAAATACATTGTTTACATGATGACAACAATTTTATTTTTTTTAGTTTTATAAAATGTGTTAATTTTTAAAAGTTACACTCGGACTGTATTTAAAAAATTATTGTTTACATGATGTCAACAATCGTAATTCAAGAAATTTGATAAAATTTGTTGATTTTTAAAAGAATTAATATTATTTACTTATACAACACATTGTTTACATGATGTCAACAATTGAATTTGAAAGATTTTTCGAATAATAGATTTTTGTAGTTTTTTGTATTTACATGATGTCAACAATTAAAATTTTCAACTAAGAAAAATGTCCACAAAATTTTATTTTTATAAAAAATTCATATTTGTTACTTTAAAAATACATTGTTTACAAGATGTTAACAATTGTAAATTTGATACAATTTAAATAAATTTTCTAAAATGTGTTAATCTTCAAAATAATCAATATGATTAACTTACAAAATAATGTATTTTTACATGATGTCAACAATTGAATATTAAAGTCAATTATTTTTTTTTTTTTACATTTGTAAACTTTTTTAAGTTCTGAAGATTTCCATCACTAAATCACCTAACACCTCCTTTTCTTTAAGTCTATGCCAATCACCTTCACATATCATACCTCAATTAACCACACACATATTGATTCATTTACACGTGAAAACACTCACATATTCTCTTATATAAGTATTTGTAATGCATTGATAGAAAATTTTGCTAAATGCAACTCTATCAATTCATAATGACTATAATAATGATGATGATGATGGCTATATACCGTAATAATAATGAAGCTGTTGTTCATAATAAAGAAGCATGTATACCTTTTTAGTTTATAAAATTTACAGATGAGTTGAGTATGTGCATGTTGTAATGATTGGTATTGTATATTTTGGTGCATGCAACACATAACATCAATACAATGATGTCGATGGATGGCTGAATCGACGGTCTAGTATTGGATGTTTGTTATGGTTGGTTGGTTGCTAACATTGGTGGTCTGTCTGGTTACCGTTGCCATTTTTACTTAAAGCAATCAAATTTTCTATTATAAATTATTTATTGAATTAATGATTTTTCACATAGAAATAGTATGAATAGAGAACTTTTTATGGATGATTTTTAACCCGGTGGGAAGGTAAGTGTTAATAAAGTGAATATCAATTAAAAACATAAAAAGAAAAGTAAATTTTTAAAGGAAATTATTGAAATTTTTAGTTTTTAATACACTAAAGAATTAACAATTTTATTAGCTCTAGTTCCACACCATTCCAATTTAAATTTAGCTACAATTAAGTTCTATTCCAGCTCTATTTTAATTCTGGCAAAGACCTATTTTAGTTACATTTCAGTTTTAGATCAGTTCAAGTTCAGTTTTATATCAGTTTTAGTTCAGTTCTCGTTCAGTACTAGCTCAGTTCTAGTTTCGCAACAAAATTTAAATCTAAACGAAATTCTCTATAAAAAATTAAAAGAAATTTTCTATAGAAATCCAAAAAAATTTTTATAGAAAATATTAGAAATTTTAGTTTTCTATGGAAAATACTATAGAAGATATAGAAAATATAAGAAATTTTCTAAAGAAAATATAAGAAAATTTCTATAAAAAATATAAGAAAATTTCTATAAAAAATATAAGAAAATTTCTATAAAAAATATAAGAAATTTGCTGTAGAAAATATAAGAAAATTTCTATAGAAAATATAAGAAAATTTCTACAGAAAATAGAAGATATTTTCTATAGAAAATATCAGAAAATTTCTATAGAAAATATCAGAAAATTTCTATAGAAAATATCAGAAAATTTCTATAGAAAATATCAGAAAATTTCTATAGAAAATATCAGAAAATTTCTATAGAAAATATCAGAAAATTTCTATAGAAAATATCAGAAAATTTCTATAGAAAATATCAAAAATTTCTATAGAAAATATCAGAAAATTTCTATAGAAAATATCAAAAAATTTCTATAGAAAATATCAGAAAATTTCTATTGAAAATATCAGAAAATTTCTATAGAAAATATAAGAAAATTTCTATAGAAAATATAAGAAAATTTCTATAGAAAATATAAGAAAATTTCTATAGAAAATATAAGAAAATTTCTATAGAAAATATAAGAAAATTTCTATAGAAAATATAAGAAAATTTCTATAGAAAATATAAGAAAATTTCTATAGAAAATATAAGAAAATTTCTATAGAAAATATAAGAAAATTTCTATAGAAAATATAAGAAAATTTCTATAGAAAACATAAGAAAATTTCTATAGAAAATATAAGAAAATTTCTATAGAAAATATAAGAAAATTTCTATAGAAAATATAAGAAAATTTCTATAGAAAATATAAGAAAATTTCTATAGAAAATATAAGAAAATTTCTATAGAAAATATAAGAAAATTTCTATAGAAAATATAAGAAAATTTCTATAGAAAATATAAGAAAATTTCTATAGAAAATATAAGAAAATTTCTATAGAAAATATAAGAAAATTTCTATAGAAAATATAAGAAAATTTCTATAGAAAATATAAGAAAATTTCTATAGAAAATATAAGAAAATTTCTATAGAAAATACAAGAAAATTTCTATAGAAAATATAAGAAAATTTCTATAGAAAATACAAGAAAATTTCTATAGAAAATACAAGAAAATTTCTATAGAAAATACAAGAAAATTTCTATAGAAAATACAAGAAAATTTCTATAGAAAATAGAAGATATTTTCTATAGCAAATACAAGATATTTTCTATAGAAAATAGAAGATATTTTCTATAGAAAATAGAAGATATTTTCTATAGAAAATAGAAGATATTTTCTATAGAAAATAGAAGATATTTTCTATAGAAAATAGAAAATAGAAGATATTTTCTATAGAAAATAGAAAATAGAAGATATTTTCTATAGAAAATAGAAGATAATTTCTATAGAAAACAGAAGAAAATTTCTATAGAAAATAGAAGAAAATTTCTATAGAAAATAGAAGAAAATTTCTATAGAAAATAGAAGAAAATTTCTATAGAAAATAGAAGAAAATTTCTATAGAAAATAGAAGAAATTTTCTATAGAAAATAGAAGAAATTTTCTATAGAAAATATAAGAAATTTTCTATAGAAAATATAAGAAATTTTCTATAGAAAATATAAGAAATTTTCTATAGAAAATATAAGAAATTTTCTATAGAAAACAGAAGAAAATTTCTATAGAAAATATAAGAAATTTTCTATAGAAAATAGAAGAAAATTTCTATAGAAAACAGAAGAAAATTTCTATAGAAAATAGAAGAAAATTTCTATAGAAAATAGAAGAAAATTTCTATAGAAAATAGAAGAAAATTTCTATAGAAAATAGAAGAAAATTTCTATAGAAAATAGAAGAAAATTTCTATAGAAAATAGAAGAAAATTTCTATAGAAAATAGAAGAAAATTTCTATAGAAAATAGAAGAAAATTTCTATAGAAAATAGAAGAAAATTTCTATAGAAAATAGAAGAAAATTTCTATAGAAAATAGAAGAAAATTTCTATAGAAAATAGAAGAAAATTTCTATAGAAAATAGAAGAAAATTTCTATAGAAAATAGAAGAAAATTTCTATAGAAAATAGAAGAAAATTTCTATAGAAAATAGAAGAAAATTTCTATAGAAAATAGAAGAAAATTTCTATAGAAAATAGAAGAAAATTTCTATAGAAAATAGAAGAAAATTTCTATAGAAAATAGAAGAAAATTTCTATAGAAAATAGAAGAAAATTTCTATAGAAAATAGAAGAAAATTTCTATAGAAAATAGAAAAAAATTTCTATAGAAAATAGAAGAAAATTTCTATAGAAAATAGAAGAAAATTTCTATAGAAAATAGAAAAAAATTTCTATAGAAAATAGAAGAAAATTTCTATAGAAAATAGAAGAAAATTTCTATAGAAAATAGAAGAAAATTTCTATAGAAAATAGAAGAAAATTTCTATAGAAAATAGAAGAAAATTTCTATAGAAAATAGAAGAAAATTTCTATAGAAAATATAAGAAATTTTCTATAGAAAATATAAGAAAATTTCTATAGAAAATATAAGAAATTTTCTATAGAAAATATAAGAAATTTTCTATAGAAAATATAAGAAATTTTCTATAGAAAATATAAGAAATTTTCTATAGAAAATATAAGAAATTTTCTATAGAAAATATAAGAAATTTTCTATAGAAAATATAAGAAATTTTCTATAGAAAATATAAGAAATTTTCTATAGAAAATATAAGAAATTTTCTATGGAAACTAACACAAACTTTATATAGAAAATATAAAAAATTTTGTATAGAAAATATAAGAAATTTTCTATAGAAAATATAAGAAATTTTCTATAGAAAATATAAGAAATTTTCTATAGAAAATATAAGAAATTTTCTATAGAAAATATAAGAAATTTTCTATAGAAAATATAAGAAATTTTCTATAGAAAATATAAGAAATTTTCTATAGAAAATATAAGAAATTTTCTATAGAAAATATAAGAAATTTTCTATAGAAAATATAAGAAATTTTCTATAGAAAATATAAGAAATTTTCTATAGAAAATATAAGAAATTTTCTATAGAAAATATAAGAAATTTTCTATAGAAAATATAAGAAATTTTCTATAGAAAATATAAGAAATTTTCTATAGAAAATATAAGAAATTTTCTATAGAAAATATAAGAAATTTTCTATAGAAAATATAAGAAATTTTCTATAGAAAATATAAGAAATTTTCTATAGAAAATATAAGAAATTTTCTATAGAAAATATAAGAAATTTTCTATAGAAAATATAAGAAATTTCCTAAATAAAATATAAGAAAATTTCTATAGAAAACATAAGAAATTTCCTATAGAAAATGTAAGAAAATATAAGAAAAAATATAAGAAATTTTTTAAAAATAAATATGAGAAATTTTCTGTAGAAAATATAAGAAATTTTCTGTAGAAAATATAAGAAATTTTCTATGGAAACTAACACAAACTTTATATAGAAAATATAAAAAATTTTGTATAGAAAATATAAAAAATTTTGTATAGAAAATATATGAAATTTTCTATAGAAAATATAAGAAATTTTCTATAGAAAATATAAGAAATTTTCTATAGAGAATATAAGAAATTTTCTATAGAAAATATAAGAAATTTGCTATAGAAAATATAAGAAATTTTCTATAGAAAATATAAGAAATTTTCTATAGAAAATATAAGAAATTTTCTATAGAAAATATAAGAAATTTTCTATAGAAAATATAAGAAATTTTCTATAGAAAATATAAGAAATTTTCTATAGAAAATATAAGAAATTTTCTATAGAAAATATAAGAAATTTTCTATAGAAAATATAAGAAATTTTCTATAGAAAATATAAGAAATTTTCTATAGAAAATATAAGAAATTTTCTATAGAAAATATAAGAAATTTTCTATAGAAAATATAAGAAATTTTCTATAGAAAATATAAGAAATTTTCTATAGAAAATATAAGAAATTTTCTATAGAAAATATAAGAAATTTTCTATAGAAAATATAAGAAATTTTCTATAGAAAATATAAGAAATTTCCTAAATAAAATATAAGAAAATTTCTATAGAAAACATAAGAAATTTCCTATAGAAAATGTAAGAAAATATAAGAAAAAATATAAGAAATTTTTTAAAAATAAATATGAGAAATTTTCTGTAGAAAATATAAGAAATTTTCTGTAGAAAATATAAGAAATTTTCTATGGAAACTAACACAAACTTTATATAGAAAATATAAAAAATTTTGTATAGAAAATATAAAAAATTTTGTATAGAAAATATATGAAATTTTCTATAGAAAATATAAGAAATTTTCTATAGAAAATATAAGAAATTTTCTATAGAAAATATAAGAAATTTTCTATAGAAAATATAAGAAATTTTCTATAGAAAATATAAGAAATTTTCTATAGAAAATATAAGAAATTTTCTATAGAAAATATAAGAAATTTTCTATAGAAAATATAAGAAATTTTCTATAGAAAATATAAGAAATTTTCTATAGAAAATATAAGAAATTTTCTATAGAAAATATAAGAAATTTTCTATAGAAAATATAAGAAATTTTCTATAGAAAATATAAGAAATTTTCTATAGAAAATATAAGAAATTTTCTATAGAAAATATAAGAAATTTTCTATAGAAAATATAAGAAATTTTCTATAGAAAATATAAGAAATTTTCTATAGAAAATATAAGAAATTTTCTATAGAAAATATAAGAAATTTTCTATAGAAAATATAAGAAATTTTCTATAGAAAATATAAGAAATTTTCTATAGCAAATATAAGAAATTTTCTATAGAAAATATAAGAAATTTTCTATAGAAAATATAAGAAATTTCCTAAATAAAATATAAGAAAATTTCTATAGAAAACATAAGAAATTTCCTATAGAAAATGTAAGAAAATATAAGAAAAAATATAAGAAATTTTTTAAAAATAAATATGAGAAATTTTCTGTAGAAAATATAAGAAATTTTCTGTAGAAAATATAAGAAATTTTCTATGGAAACTAACACAAACTTTATATAGAAAATATAAAAAATTTTGTATAGAAAATATAAAAAATTTTGTATAGAAAATATATGAAATTTTCTATAGAAAATATAAGAAATTTTCTATAGAAAATATAAGAAATTTTCTATAGAAAATATAAGAAATTTTCTATAGAAAATATAAGAAATTTTCTATAGAAAATATAAGAAATTTTCTATAGAAAATATAAGAAATTTTCTATAGAAAATATAAGAAATTTTCTATAGAAAATATAAGAAATTTTCTATAGAAAATATAAGAAATTTTCTATAGAAAATATAAGAAATTTTCTATAGAAAATATAAGAAATTTTCTATAGAAAATATAAGAAATTTTCTATAGAAAATATAAGAAATTTTCTATAGAAAATATAAGAAATTTTCTATAGAAAATATAAGAAATTTTCTATAGAAAATATAAGAAATTTTCTATAGAAAATATAAGAAATTTTCTATAGAAAATATAAGAAATTTTCTATAGAAAATATAAGAAATTTTCTATAGAAAATATAAGAAATTTTCTGTAGAAAATAAAGGAAATTTTCAATGGAAAATCTAAAAAAATTTCTCCTATAAGTCTATGAAATTTTTTATGGAAAATATAAATTTTTTGTATGAAAATTTGCTGCAGAAAATATAAAACTATTTCTTTAGAATTTTGTTTCTCAAAGTGTTAAAATTTAAATATAGTTTGAAACTTACGAATAAAAACTCTCCCTTTATAAAATTTCTAATTAAACATTTCCACGTATTTTAACTTTCACTTAATCCATTGTACATTTTAGATGCTATTAAATAATTCTCTTTTAAGGCTATTTTCAATCTCTTTCTCTGTCTCTACCCCTAAACAACTCATTTAACTAAGAATAGCGGATTTTGTTGCACTATATTTTAATTCAAAGCCAGTGGCAATGGTTGGGTCTGTAATCACTAAATAGTGGTTATTCTGCATGTGTGCATATTTGTGTTTTGGACATTATCGTGTCCTGGTTAGAATTTGATTTAGTTTCTGACATCCCTGTTAACCGCTGGCATGAATAATGTCTGTGTGTGGTTTTGTTTTTATTATTGTATTATTTTATATATTTTTCATTTTGTACTTATGTTAGTAAATTGTAAACAATGTTGTAAATTAGTTTATGGCCATGGAAATTACTAATAGGTAAATTGATTGAATGGGTGAGGAAGGGTTTGAGTTAGGGAATAGTTGTTTTATTATTTATGTAAATGATAACAAAGTTGCAATGGATTTTATCGTATGTCCTGTTTGTAGGCAAGGTTAGCTAGGATTAAAAGGATTAGTCTGCAATCAAGTTAACTATATATGTTTGAGACTATTTTTATTGAAATATGAAGTATGTTCATTTTAATTATTTAGTTTAAGGAACTGTATACTTATAATGAAGAATATATGTATATTAATCATATGCCGCTTATATATTATATATTATTTATAAACTGGTCTACAAATAATAAATTAAAAACATACTTTTAAGCTTTTACACAACTTTTTTAAATTACCAAAATTTTCTATAATTCTTGCTTAAATTGTTTCCCTTGCATTACCCCCATATCCTACCTCGCTCTTTTCTCCTGACCTCTTTTTGCCAGACAATTTATCCTGCAGCTAAAAACAAATACTGAAAACCTCGCTCGGTGTAAAATCTCAGCAAAATCATGAACAATATAACTAGAAATGCGTGATAAGTTATGACTCTGAAAACATCTAAACTAACAACAATAGAAACATTTGACTACAAGTTGGAGCAAATACAAACAACAAATAAATCAACATGTCTTGATGATGCGGAATTTTGTTTGGCTCTGAAAACAAAACTCTTGCAACAGTCAAACAAACTTACACACGGACAGACACTTAACCGAAAACAGTCAACAAAATGCTAAAATATTGCAGCATATATGGGAACAGAGGCTGGCAGTCAGTAAGTCAGTGTAGTCCTTCAAACAGTTACTCATCACTCACTCACTCAGTTAGCTGGTGTTAGTGTATGTGTGAAAAACATACACATAAGTATAACAACTACAAGTGTTGCCAGGAAGTGAGGAAAAAAGAAGGTAAACTGAACTTTAAAAACACCAAAAAGGCTAAATGCCCAAAAAGTAAGGTCAGAAAATAGTTTTTTTTTTTTTTTTTTTTTGTTTTATTTAAAAACTGTTTTTTCCCGTTCTCACTAGTTTTAAAAATTTTCTTAAAGATATTGAAACAAATTTATAAATAAAACATAAAACGATTGAAAGTTGATCTAACGGAAAATTAGCAAAAAAAAATCCTATAGAAGTTTTGCTTATATTCAAAGAATGAAGCACCGCAGAAAAATAATTTTGTAAAATATAAATAATATTGATTTTTTGTGGGAATAAATCTACAAAAATGTTTAAATGAATGATTTTGTAAAACAAAATTAGTAATAACAAAAAAGAAATTATTTTCTTCATAATCGTATTTTTAAGAATCAACAAAAGGCTAGAAGAAAAGCTAAAACGATAATTTTAGCCTCAAAAGCAAAATAAAATGGCTAAACTGGCAACACTGGCAACTACTAACAGCAATGGTAAAAGCAATAAAAGTGCGTGCTTATATGTGCGTAAACAACTCATATACTGACACTTTGTTTTGAAAATTTACTCAACGCACAGACACACAAACCCTACAGTACCATTACAGACTTTCTATAACAAATTTCTTAAATTTTCCTTAGAAGATTTCTTAAATTTTCCTTAGAAGATTTCTTAAATTTTCCTTAGAAGATTTCTTAAATTTTCCTTAGTTTCTTTCTTATATTTTTCATAGAAAATTTGTCTTATTTTCAATACAAAAGTTTTTAAAATTTCTTATATAATATACAGAAAATTTGCTTACATTATCTACAGATTTCTCACAATTTCTATAGAAAGTTGTCTTATATTCTCTATATAAAATTTTCTTATTTTCATATATAAATATCTTATATTTTCAATGGAATATTTCCTTATATTTTCTGTAGAAATTTTCTTATATTTTCTGTAGAAATTTTCTTATATTTTCTGTAGAAATTTTCTTATATTTTCTGTAGAAATTTTCTTAGATTTTCTGTAGAAAATTTCTTATATTTTCTGTACAAAATTTCTTATATTTTCTATAGAAAATTTCTTATATTTTCTATAGAAAATTTCTTATATTTTCTGTAGAAATTTTCTTATATTTTCTGTAGAAATTTTCTTATATTTTCTGTAGAAATTTTCTTATATTTTCTGTAGAAATTTTCTTAGATTTTCTGTAGAAAATTTCTTATATTTTCTGTACAAAATTTCTTATATTTTCTATAGAAAACTTTCAATGATTTTCTATATGATTTTCTATAGATGATTTTCTATAGAAAATCAGAGAAAATTTTCTATAGAAAATCAGAGAAAATTTTCTATAGAAAATCAGAGAAAATTTTCTATAGAAAATCAGAGAAAATTTTCTATAGAAAATCAGAGAAAATTTTCTATAGAAAATCAGAGAAAATTTTCTATAGAAAATCAGAGAAAATTTTCTATAGAAAATCAGAGAAAATTTTCTATAGAAAATCAGAGAAAATTTTCTATAGAAAATCAGAGAAAATTTTCTATAGAAAATCAGAGAAAATTTTCTATAGAAAATCAGAGAAAATTTTCTATAGAAAATCAGAGAAAATTTTCTATAGAAAATCAGAGAAAATTTTCTATAGAAAATCAGAGAAAATTTTCTATAGAAAATCAGAGAAAATTTTCTATAGAAAATCATAGAAAATTTTCTATAGAAAATCAGAGAAAATTTTCTATAGAAAATCAGAGAAAATTTTCTATAGAAAATCATAGAAAATTTTCTATAGAAAATCAGAGAAAATTTTCTATAGAAAATCATAGAAAATTTTCTATAGAAAATCATAGAAAATTTTCTATAGAAAATCAGAGAAAATTTTCTATAGAAAATCATAGAAAATTTTCTATAGAAAATCATAGAAAATTTTCTATAGAAAATCAGAGAAAATTTTCTATAGAAAATCAGAGAAAATTTTCTATAGAAAATCAGAGAAAATTTTCTATAGAAAATCAGAGAAAATTTTCTATAGAAAATCAGAGAAAATTTTCTATAGAAAATCAGAGAAAATTTTCTATAGAAAATCAGAGAAAATTTTCTATAGAAAATCAGAGAAAATTTTTTATAGAAAATCAGAGAAAATTTTCTATAGAAAATTATAGAAAATGTTTTGTAGAAAATTATAAAATTAAATTAAAATTATATTTTCTATAGGAAATTTTCTGTGATTTTCTATAGAAAATTTTCTATGATTTTCTATAGGAAATTCTCTTATATTTTCTACAGGAAATTCTCTTATATTTTCTATAGGAAATTCTCTTATATTTTCTATAGGAAATTCTATTATATTTTCTATAGGAAATTCTCTTATGTTTCCTATAGGAAATTCTCTAATATTTTCTATAGAAAATTCTCTTTTGTTTTTTATAGAAAATCTCTTTTATTTTCTAAAAAAAAATCTCTTATATTTTCTTTAAATTTTTTTATTTTCTATAAAGTTTTTCTCAAACAGATGATATTCTGGCAGCGAACTCGAGAACTGCTGGGTCTTTATCACCCCTTTCCATATTCCTTAACCATGTTAACCAAAGAGTTGATTTAGGATATGTTGCTTAAACTAAGACTTGTTGTTTCAGTTATTTTCTTTTTTTTTATAAATAATGTTTGTTTTTTCCTTGAGGTTATGGATTGTAGCATAAAAAATGATTTTGTTTATGTTTTTCTTAAGTTATTCTTAGGGAAGTAAAAAGAAAGAGAAAAGTCTCTGGTGTGTATTAAAGTTAAAATATAAGATAAATACTTGTGAAATGTTTGCTTTAACAAATTGTATAAGATTTTGTGTTTAGAATAGAAAATTGTTGAACTATAAATCTTTACAAAGCGTTTTTAAAGTTAAACATATTTCACTTTAATTTAAAACACTTTTTGAAAGTTACACATGAAAGGTAAGAAAGGAGTATAATAAATTGACAAAAATTTTAAGAGATTAAAGAAAGATTGATTTAAAAATTAAAACAGAGCATTTTTATTAATTTAAATAACATGCTTAAAATGTTTAAAACTTTTTAAAATGTTTTTATAATTTTTTATTATTTAATTAAATCTTTTGTAATTTTTCACCTATTTTTTTGTTGCAAAAACTTTTGATAGTATTTATATAGCTAACCGTATAAACTTTTTAAAAACAACACAAAAACACATTAATTTTATTATACCCAACTACAAGCGGTAACAAAATGTATTTCATGTTATAACAATTATTATTATATGAGTACATACGTAAAAACAAGAAAAACTTTTACATAATATTTACATGCATGCAGATGAACATGTTTGTGCATGTTTTATTGTTATTTTTTATCATTATTATGGTTCACTAAAGAACAATTTATTTTAATATCTGGATCAAAAATAAATAGCAGAAAGACAGTGTTTAACAGTTAAAACAGAATATGATACTAAAACGACTATATATGTAGGAAGGTGAGGGGTAACGTTAAAGAAAATAGAATTGTAAAAAATATTTAATTTAGAATCTTACTTGTAATTTAAATTGGATTATTTTGTGCAAAATTTTGATTTCTTTTCCATAGTTTTATCTTAATTTTTACTCACTTTTGCCTTAATTGTGGTTCGGTCGCTTTACTGCTTTCATTGTGTTTAATAGTTTTAAAAACTTTTGCTGCTTCATAATGCTTTAAGTATTATACTTACATTTAATTTGCTTATTTTTATATTCCTTTGAACACTTTAGTGGTTAATAGCAATATATATTTTCCTCTTAATTGAATTTGCAACGCCTGACGCCTTTATTCTGTTTTGGTTTCTTAACGGTCTTTAGTGTGGTAAACTGCATTTAAATACGTTTATACTTGAATATCTGTAAGTATGTGTAATTAAAACTTTTTGAAACTTATTTTTTTTTTTTTTTTTTTTTTTTTTTTTGGGCAAAAAATAGTTAAACAAAGTAACCAAAAGTAAAAGAGTGAAAAAAAAACATAAATTAAATTTTGAGGTTATAAAAATATAATAATTCTACTTAAGAATATCATGTTCATTTTATGGCCAGATTATGATTATAAGTATATAATTTTTATTTAAAGCAAAATGTTTAAAAAGTTAAAGTTAAAGTTAAAGAAAGCGTTTACTTGAAAAGCAAATAACACGGTGCTGCAGGGCAAAAACATTTGGAATGTGGCATTATACTATATTTAGAATTTTCGATATACCCCAAAAGTCGGAAGTTATATCCCAAAAAACCGGTTTTTCGCTCATCGCAACTTTAAAAGTTTTTGTCTCAAATTTAATTTATTTTTTTTAAAAGACATTGGAAAGAAACGACCTTACCCTTTGTAATGTATAGTGTTGGGGACCATTGACCACTTTTTTGTTAAAAGTGATCTATTCTCACAGTCGTAAACTTTCTTCTGTATTAAGGATTTAGATATGTTGGTTTTAATTAAAGACCTTTTGATCCTGAACATCATTAATTTATTTTTATGAATTTGTGAAATTTAAAAAAAGTCAACATGTGTCTTAATAAAAAAATATGTGTTGCATGCAGAATGTGCTCAGTGAGGTCATATCCTTCAACCTAGGTGAATAGAACGTGGACGGAAATTAAACCAATAGATGGAGCTAATAAATCACACAAACTTTTTTCCAAATTTTGTTTGTGAAAATTAAAAAAAAGGATCAAAATACGTCTCAACACAAAAATCTCATCTATGCTGATTTCTCTGAAGGAAATGGTCAGTGCGGTCTTTCGATCACGGGGAATAGAACTTAGTGGGAAAAAATGTAATATGTGGTGCTAACAAACTGGAAATTTGTAGCCATTTTTTAAAATATGCGTTAATTCAAAAATTTAATATATGAGTTCTCTGAAGGATAATATGTGACAATAATGTTATAATATCCTTCGATCTTGGGGAATAAGTTCTATTAGAAAATGAATCCAATGAAATGTTCTAACAAAGACCATAAAGTTGTTTTTCCGAATTGTATTTGTGGAAATTTTAAGAAATTTTTAAAAATATGTCTTTATAAATAAAACTCACATTTGAGTTATCTGAAGAATGTGGTCATATCCCTAGCGAAACCTACTTTATTCTAGACTTCGGTGGAATAACATAATATTATTGATTATGGAAAACATATTTTATATTTATTACAACAACAATTTATTTACGGGGATGAATATTTGATTAATAATACAACCATAATATAAAAAATAAATGCTCGACTATATCTTTTCTCTGAGTAAATCTTCTGATACTGAGTTATTCGTCACTTAAGTTTTAATGCGGGAAGAGGCGAGATCGTTATGAATTTCTAAAGTGACCAAAAATTGGCAACGCTTTTCAGCAACCCAAAAGTCGTATATTTTACATCAGCGCTTTTTCTTGAAAAAGCGCTAAATTGGCGCATTTTGTATTCGCTTACTTTTAGCTGTAGATTATAAACACGTTTTCTTAATTTTTACGTTAAATTTTTTTATGAATTTCTGAAGTGACCAAAAACCAGCGTTGCCAATTCAGCGCTTTTCGGCAACCCAAAAGTCGCATATTTTTACATCAGCGTTTTTTCTTGCAAAAGCGCTAAATTGGAGCGTTTTGTATTCGGTTACTTTTAGCTGTAGATTATAACCACGTTTTCTTAATTTTTACGTTAAGTTTTTTATGAATTTCTGAAGTAACCAAAAACCAGCGTTGCCAATTCAGCGCTTTTCAGCAACCCAAAAGTCGCATTTTTTACATCAGCGCTATTTCTTGAAAAAGCGCCAAAATGGCGCATTTTGTATTCGCTTACATTTAGCTGTAGATTATAACCACGTTTTCTTAATTTTAACGTTAATTTTTTTATGAATTTCTGAAGTGATTTTCTTCAAAAAGCGCTAAATTGACGCACTTTGTATTCGCTTACTTTTAGCTCTAAATTATAACCACGTTTTTTAATTTTACGTTAACTTTTTTATGAATTTCTGAAGTGACCAAAAACCAGCGTTGCCAATTCAGCGCTTTTCAGCAACCCTAAAGTCGCATCTTTTTATATCAGGGCTTTTTTTGAAAAAGCACTAAATTGGCTCATTTCGCATTCGGTTATGCACCAATGATAATTTTTTTTATACTTCAAATTAATTTATTAAAAAATCTGTTAACAATTTTTCTTCTTTACTGTCAAGTTTACAACACGGAAAATTTTTTTTATTAAATCCCAAAAACTATTACAGAAAATACTCACAGTCAAATATTGGCGAAAACAATTAAACACTATCAAATATCAAAATGTGATGGATCTGCGATAAAGGAAAAGAAAATTAATTAGTGCCACAAAAAAAATATTACTTCGTTTTCAAGATAATGGGTAATGGCAGACTTGCCCCCAATGGCGTATGCTACCCCTTCCACCCAATGCATTTATATTCATAGCAGAACTGTGTGAGATATTGAAGATACAAATTCAATTTGTTTATGTTTTCTAAGTTTTTTTTTAGATTTTACAGGCATTTTTGACCCACATTTTAGTAGAAAAATTATTTTTTCATATTTTTTTTGAAATACAGTGCAAGTCGGTATTCTCGACTACCCTTATCGCGACGGTTCTATAATCGCGATAGTTTGCGAAAAACGGGTTCTATTTTCGCGACTTTTAACTGTTTTTCTTTTTCAATTTGATTACAATGTTTATAACCAAAAAAGGAAAATCCCCGTTAAGTAATTTTCCTTACTGATTTAGAAAGTCAAGAAAGAATGTTATATTTATTTTAAGAAAAAAGAATAAGTTTATTTTTAATGCACTTATACTTAACACTTTACAGCTCCAATGGTTAAAAGGGAAAGAGATCTTATTAATATAACAAATTTGGCATGTACCTAAATTCGAATTTGATAATTGAGTGAAATAATTATCATAAACTTAAGTTCGAAACAAATATACGTATGCATGTATGTACACACGTATCAATATACCGCTCTTGTAATGCAGTTACACCAATAACCAGATTAACAAAATGGTATGTATATGTTAATTACATATGTCAATTGCAGTATAGCAAATCTAGTTATAGGTGTAGCTGCACTATCACTCAACGAGAATTTAAATGCAAGAGCAGTAAGAAATATGTAAGTATGTACATCAAATATCATGAATACGTCATGAATTTGTTTAATAACTGTGTAATTGTCTTGAAGTGTATTTTTATAAATTCGAATAGGTACACACTAAATATGAGAATACATAGAAAATATTAAGTAGGCAAAGTGTAAATTATTAAAGTTTATAATAGGTGTAATTCAATTAATAATATAAATAGAAATGAAATACAAAGTATATATATTTTTAAGAACAGGTATATTAACCTTTTTGGTTGATTTTGATCTTCGATTTTGTCACTTTATTCGTGTTATTTGTTGTGTAAATACATCTCTTAATATGGGAAAAGTTCAACATGTTTTAAAGCTAACGATTTTTTAATAATTAGAGTTTTTAAAAAAAAAATTAATGTGAAGATTCCATAAATTCAATTTGCATAAGCAAATGGAATTATCAGATACGGAATCGGAGGATTTATACAATAGTGTTCATGAAGAAAACAAAATTAAAGTAGACAATTGTATAACATCAATAAGCATATGCATATAATGGGCTTTGGAAAATGATAAGCCGACATCAGCACTATATGAACTACATGATTCAGCTGTTATTTTTAAAAATAATTTGCCAAAAAATCAACTCAAAATCTCCAATTTCTTTAAAAATGTCTTGGTTTTAGTTAGTCGCGAAAATCGAGCTTGTACTGTACTACATTTTGTTATAAATAAAATTAGCTATATTTTGATAAAATCAGCTGAGACTTGTAGAATATTTTTTTCCAAATTGTAAAACTTATAAAATTTTGTTATTTAATGTGTATTTTGTTTGGCAACAACAAACATACATATGTTGTACAATCCTAATCCGATTTTATCAAATGGTGGAGCATTTTATTCCTAATAAAATATAGTATTGGGAAAAAATAAGTGAAAAATATGTTTTCTCATAAAGTGTGGGTCAAAAATGACTGAAAAGTTAAAAAAAAAAAATATGAAAAAATTTTAAATTGAATTCTTGTCCTTAATATCTTACACAGTTTTATTATGGATACAAACATGTACGATGGCTTATCAATAAGTCCGTGACTTTTCGAACTTCCCTTGTAGTTATATGAAATGCAACTCTATTCCCATCAAGTACCACCTGTTAGTAGACTACTGTCAAATTTTGAGCAAGTGTCGTCATTTACTTTGCGTAAAAAATAGGATCTTTCGAAGTCCTTCAAATAGGCATTCGTTTGGTCAATAATTTCATCGTTGGAGCTGAATCTCTTTCCACCAAGCCATTTCTTTAGGGTCAATTATGGTCAACTGAGAGCAAACGCGGCATCCATCTTGCAGACAACTTTCTGAAACCCAGTTGATCATTTAAAATCAAAATCACACTACCATATGAAGTGATTATGGCATCAACTCCCACGCACTTTTACTCTTCGGTCGGCCAACACCATATCGTGGATTTTTTCGACATTTTCGGGTGTACTGACCTGAATTGGCCGTCCAGAACGTTCAGTGTCATTTGTACTAGTGCGACCACAACGAAAGTCAGTAAACCACTTTTTTTGCCATTGAAATCGATGGTGCAGAGTCCCAATAGTAATTATCGAGCTTTTCCTTGGTTTGATTGACGGTTTTTTTTCGCTAAAAATAGTGTTTTATGAGCAATCGAAATTCACTTTTTTCCATTTTTAGAAAAATACACGAGGTTGTATGTTTTGAACAGCTGTTAAACGAAAAGTAAATGACGATACTTGCTCAACATTTGACAGTAGTCTATTAACAGGTGGTACTTGATGGGAATAGTATTGCAGTTCATATAGTTATAGAATATATAGAAGTTCGAAAATTAACGGACTTATTGATCCACCCTCGTATGTATTTTTTTGAAAAGGGTAAAATCTTTTTTTCTAATTCCGTTTAAGAAACTTATATTGGATAGCAAGAATTCGAGATAAAAATAATTTAAAGCCTTGAAGTCCGAAAAATCGGTTTTTGGAAATAACTCTCGATTTTGGGGATATATTGAAAATTCTAAAAATGGTGTAGTAAACTACCCACACGTACCTACAAACTACACTATATTATATTCCAAGTGTACTATATTTTTTTCTTTTTTGTAGCACCGTGTAACTAAGTTTAAAAAAGTTTTTATCAAATTTGTTCAAAAAATAATTTTTCAAGTTAAAATACAAAAAAAAAAACAAATAAAAAATATTTAATACCTTTTAAATTTAATTTAAAAATATTTAATTCAAATCACCATTTTTTTTTTCTTTGTAATTAAAAAATCATATTTTTTCTAATTATTTATTTTCATTAAAATTCATATCATTCATTTCTATTTACCATCAATTTCAATTTTTTTGTTTTGAAAAGTCCTTTATTTTTAGCTTTTAATTAAATAACAACAATAATTTCTCATTTATTGCAAAACATAAATGCTAATTTTGTTAAAAATGTTTCGACTATTTGTCGTAATAACACCTCAAAATATGCAACTGTTTGCCACAATTACCAATTATTTGTTGTGATAGATGATGTCTCTTCTAGCTCTCTAACCAAAAACTAATTCGTAATTCGTCATTAGAAAAATAAATATGCTATAAAGGGTGATCATAAAAGAGTATAATAGACATCTAACTGGACAATAGACTAAGCTATATCTTAGACTATAAATTAGCCTAAACTATAGATCAAAATAAAGACTAGATTTTAAATTAAAATATAGACTAAACTATCAGCTAGACTCCAAGTAGTCTATATATACTACATTAAATCTCAAACTAAATGAGGCTAGACAAGGCTATAAATTACAATAAGGACTAAATAGATTATATACTAGACTAAAAAATGGACTATAGACAAGACTATATACTGGACTGGAGACTAGCTTAAAGTCTGGACTATAAACTGTATTATAAACTTACCGGAAGTCAGAGAGATGGCTGAGGGTCTAGGGTACATTAAAAGCACATTAAGTAAGGAAATCGTTAAAACTTTTAATATATCCTGCCTTATAAACTCTAGTTGGAGTTTAGTCCATTTCTTTAATCGAAGAAAGTAACCATTTTTGGCTAGTTCATTCGCAGTTCATCAGATCAGCTCCATAAGATCCACAGGTAGCTAGTTCATTAGTACAAATAGGATTTTCGATGGAGTTGTACGAAGCTCTCTTGTTATGAATAGCGCTGAACTACGCAGAATACTATCAAAGATTCCAATTTAGATGGATTTCTCCATAGCCTTCTACCATACTATCGCTCCATACTTAAGTATGGGCGTAAGCATAAGTCATTTCGTGGATTTATTCATCGGGATTTACCGATGGCTTTCCTACACATATATAGGGTAATACTGGTATTTGAGGCTCTGGCCTCATAAAAAAGCAAAAAGGTGCTTCCCTCCTTGGTGAAACCAAGAACTCTCAAAGCTACGCAAAGGAACACGCAATGCTTTAAATATTAACTACAGAAGCAATTCGTGGCAGTTTAACCATGAAAAGCTAAGGACTTATAAGTCAGCAATAAAAATTGTAAAAAGAAGTTAATGAACTGATTGGCAATGGCAAAGAATCTGCAAGACTTAGTATAGTTCTAGTCAAAGGTCACAATAATCCAGCCAGAGTGAATTACTTATGGTGGGAATCTTCAACAAAATCTCTGCATATTCTATTCAATACCCACTTCCTAGAGTGTACGGATGCAATAAAGAAGGAAATGGTTTACAATAATTTTTCCCACGCGATAGATGCTGAGATAATATCCTTGGAAGCAATCTCATGGGCGATTGATAGCTTCTTTCTTCACCAGTACTTGACGGTATTTTACCGTGAATGATGCAAAGCGTAAAGGCATGCAAAGGCTTAATAAAATCTTTACACTATGTCTTACCTTCAATTATGTTCCGCTGAACTGGAGGAGAGTAAAGGTAGTGTTAATCACCAAAATCGGAAAACGAAGTCACAAGACTGCAAAAGACTTTCGCCCGATTAGTTTATCATCATACCAGCTATAAAAGCTGGAGATTCTAATTGACTTACACATAAGGCTAAGCTTGGACGGTATATCATGACTCTTGAGAAGTCAACATGCCTACATTAAAGTTTGCTTTAGGGAAACTGCTCCTCACGACGTCGTAAGTATTATAGGGCAATCCATTAAATTCAAGCAGTATACAAAAGCAGCTTTTGTAGACATAGAGGGTGCCCTTAACAACGTAGCGAACTAGGAGTTGAAGAATATATATTACCAACTGGCTGATTTTTATGTTTGAGCCAAAAAATTAAGAGAGAAAAAATTCCGTCTTCCTAATGAAGCAAACGTATCGTGATAGCAAACTAATTCATGATAGAAATATTTATGGGAATATTGGTATTTTTGTCGACAGCCAAGCGGCAATTCTTTCATTCAAATCACATACAACAACATCAATTTTATTCAGACAATTTAAAAAGGAGCTGTTCAGAATAAATAGCCAGCATGAGATTACTATAGTTTTTCTCCCTGCGCATAGAAATCACTATGGCAATGAACAGGCAGACGAATTAGCCAGGTTAGGTTCAGTTTTAAATGTTTCTTCAGCGGTTTGCGGCGCATTAAAAGTAGAATCCTCAAACACTATCTTGACAAAGCTAGAAATAGATGGCAAAGTTTAGACCTAAAGTTTAGTGGCCTAAATATAACGAAAAACGTAAGTTACAATCGCAATGATATCTCGAGACTGCAGACTAGATTTCCCACACAATGAAGATTGCTGTACCTATGGGAACCACGATAAGGAGAAAATGGTATAATACCTCCTATGTGAATGCCCAGCCTTAAATGCAATCAGATATAATCAGATATATAAATTCCTTACGAATGCCTTATTATACAGGCGAATGCCAGGCTAAGTGACCTTATTAAATATCTCAATGTTACAGGCTGGATCTAATAAATTTTTTTTTCTCTTTCTTTACACAATACCTTCTCATCAGCTCTCAATTCAATCCTCACCCCTGGCGAGTAGTGTGGTCCTATAAAAACGGAGTATAGTGATTCTAATTGATTGTTCGAAAGATTTTCGAACTACCGTATTAACCAACCAAGATTATAAAAATAGACTATAGACTATACCAAAATGGTAACAAATGAACAGCGAAGTCCTGTAATAGCGCTTTATATTTCGTAGGGAAATTAAGAAGAGTGAAAAATCCATGATTTCCCTTAGTCTGCGACATAAGATGTATATGATAATAATGGTATCGACTCCAAGTCTAAGTATGGTCTTTATAATTAGATGCTTCAGCGAGGCGTAGTGACATTCTATAAAAACTCCATATTCGCATTTGGCTCTATTATAATAAAACTTGGTAAGTATCAAAGCTTATCTTATATAATTAAGTTGGCGTTATAATTTTGGATACTGTTCCCCAATTTGTATGGATCTAATTCCGACAGAAGGTCTCAAGCAAACCTTATGGCAACTTATGCAAAGATACGCTCTTCAAAAAACTGTCTAATAAATGCAGAAAACACGTAGAATTTATAGATCAGAATGATATTCAACGAACTTCTTTAAAGATCTATAATCAGAAATACGAGCTACCTTCAAATAATCTCTCCACATCACCCTACATAAACAAACGAAGGTACCAAAAGTCAAGTAACATGAAGCTATGTTAGCATATCGAAAGGAGACATCCAAACTTTAATATCACACAGTTGGAGTCTCCTTCGAAGTATGTCAGAAATATTCTTCGGGTTAATAAGAATATTCAAAGATTTTTTCAGGTTCCTTTAGACCATAGCTCGTATATGACAGCATTGAACGATATTTAGAGAGAAACAATCTTTTCCATTGTTCTAGGTTACTGCATAAATGTCGTATTAGGAGGCAGTGACTGAAAATTAGAGTATTTCTTCCTCAACAGAGAATGGGATGGAATATTAGGCTTAACATTTTCTGATCTCGCATTGACCGTGTCATCTTCATCTTATGTCCAGCTTGTTGTAAAGATCCCTAACATACCGACATACATACCAAAGTATCCTGTTAATATTACTGCACTTTGTCCAGTAGATTTATAAACTCACCCAGTAGAAATAGCTCAATTTCTTGGACTTGACTTTCCAAATAGCGCATAATTGCGCTCATTGGAAATACCATTCAACATTTGGAGATTCAGCTACTCAGTAAGCCCTCAAAAGGAGAAAACTCATAATAGGATATACTATTTTTCGGGTGCGTGAGCTATTCATATTACAGCGCTCATTATACTGTTTCGAGATCGGTGTTTGAAGTGTAGTTTTGTTGGATTGAACCTTTGTCGCAAATATCATGAGATTTATCCGCAAAAAGATTGTTCATGTAAAATCCAGATAGCGGTCTTGGTAAATCTGCTGCCATTAAAATGGCCTTCAATCTAAGTCAAAGATGAAAATCATACAAATAAATCTGAATCATTTCGCAACAGCTTAAGACCTTCTTGGTTAGACAATACTGAAAATTGAGATCGATGTAGCGATGGTGTACGAAGAGTATTAAGACATATTTTCCGGGCAAAAGCAGCATTATGATCATGTGGAAACTACACATTCAAGGAATCAATGCGGAGCCCCAAAAAGAAAAATTTGTTCGAGTTAAGTTTAAAGGTATCGATTCTTTTTCGCCAAATATTTCACTGATCAAGTTTGAGACATTCATATGAAGATTTGATTTTTACGCTACGATGATGTGTAAATTTCAATGCTTAGGCGATTAACTGGAGTAGCAAATACCAAATTGGTTCTTGAACTTTGTAACTTTAGTAATACGTAAACTTTTACAAGGAGGTTTACCTGTATTCGATACTCACAATCCCAGCTCAGAAAAGAGACATCAAGTGGTATGTTTGCGTTTGCGTTTTGCCTAAAAGGCAAAAAAAAATCCACAGTTTACATGCTATAAAAGGACTGTCTGAAAGAGATTTCGAAAGGCGAGAACAACTATAGCTGCTCATTTTTATGACAGCCGGTTCTACGCACCAGAATGACTCGGAATATCTCGGTTAATGAGTGTCAATTCAGCAAAAACGTGCCGGAGTTGAAATAAATCGCGGACCATGATTCTGAACAGTTTACTAGAACCGATTGCAACACGTATTAGCACAATTAAGATGCAAATTTTGTTTGAGCAGGAATTGGTCTGGGATATATTAAGAACGGGAATGATTGGAGAATTATGTTACAACCTGTTACCAAAGGCGACATAATTCGTTGGTGTCATCATAAGCATCATCGTTCGTCACAACTCCAACCTCGCTACAGCAATCACAACAACAGTAGCAACTATAACATCTGCAGCTAGCAACCAAAATAACAGTCGCCGCTCACACAGATGATTGCCGTTCAGAGTCCTAGGGTGATAACCATTTTGCAGTTTAACTGCAATGACCTCCAACTCTAAGATCTATAAAACAAAAGTAACGATTAACTTCAGTTTGTAAACTTCTAATAGTTATAATGTTATCCAACTCTTTCTTTCGATCTTGCACAGTGTACAGACCAATACCTCGAAGGCCATGCATTGCGGTCAGTTTGGGGGATATGGAGTTAAATTTCTATAATGTCTATGTTCCGCCCATAGCCTGCTGTTCCACTGGCTATCGTGTCGATATCATAACCTTTTCAGATGAAAAATGCCGACACTAAAATGTCGAGTCCGTCTGAACAACTGCGCAACTCAACCATTTCATCGCATACATACGTAAACCCAAAGATAGCTGACTGGCATGGATTCGGAAAATTCACTGACTTCTGTGATCTGCCGGTTCTCTTTAACGTTTGCGATGTAGAAAAGAAATCCAAGGATCAGAGAGCTGAGCAAAGTCATTAGTAGATTGGATAAGCGGTGGAGATGATTAGATCATCTGAAGAACTGAAACGTGAACAGGAGTAGGTAAGTTGTGGTCATCATTCCGGCTTCTCTGCAACCCGACAAAGAAAAATGAACTCTATCATTTTAAGATTGCAGATAATAACTGTCTAGCTAACTCAACTTCTCTTTGTACAACGAATTTATGGATGCAACCAGTAGAAGTAGCTCAATTTCTTAGACTTGATCTCCATGCAGAACCCCCAGGCTGAAAATTATTAAGAAGTTCTAGATGTTAGGGAATATGGTAGAAAGAGCTATAGAAGCAAAATGAGTGAACAAAAATATAAAAGGAAAGATGAAAGATCATCTTTCACTATCATTAAGTAATCTAGGAGTGCACCACCTAATGGTGAAAATAATCTATGTAATAGAACAACGTGGTGTGATACATATATAGTAATACGATATTATAAAACTTCAGGAGGAGTCCCACAAGCAACACTTTTTGATTCGTTAATATGAAACGTTTACGATATCGGAAATGTTATTGGTGTGCTCTTTATATATAAAGAAGAAATGTATGCGAAGTTTGGATTTTACAAACCATTAGACTGAGTCAATAAAAAAAAGGGAAGAGGTCAGTGAATAAAGAAGAAGGAAAGAAAGCAAATTCTAAATAGAAAATATAGAAAGCGTACTGCTAGTTTAGGAAAAAATTTTTAGATATTTAGTCTCAATTTTTATAATTCAAATAAACTTTTGGTGTAGCATAGATGCTTAACAGCCCCATTGTGGAATAGTCGTCTCAGACCAGTGCTGATTTATATATTGCATTATGTTTTCCCTTTTTGCACCACCCTATATGACAAATATTTATGTGCATGAATGTATGCCAATTAATTATAATTTGCAAATTTAATCATAAAACTGCAACCGAGAAAAATATTTGTACTAATTGTAACAATATTTACTAAATGCCATTCTCCCGCCACAAAATTCAAAGCATACATTTAGGCTGTTTGATGAAGAATTTTTATAATTGTTAATGTGAATGGTTGCTGTCTGCCGTTTTGTTTATTTGTTTTGTTTTTGAGGCCTGTCAAAATAAAATGCAAATGGCAGGGAATTTTAAATAGATTTAATGGAAAATAATAAAAAAAAAGTAATAATTTGTCAGTTAATGCATACAATTAGAGGCCCAGGTATAATTTAAATATTTTGTGATTAAAATAAACATAAAAGGGTTTTAAATAATAATAGAAATAGTATTTAATTTTTAAGACGAGTTTTAGAATTTTTCTGAAATTCTTTAGTTTAAAATTTGCTATTTTTTAAATTTTCTGTCATCTAGTCATATCTTTCTATTTGAGTTTTAATTTCTTTATTAAAAATTTTTGAAATAAAAATATTTTCTTTAATACCCAACATGATACTTTTATTTTCTTTATTAAGATATTTCTTTAAATTAAAGAGTTTTTGCATTTATAGCCCTTAGGTTGTTAACACTTTGACAACAATTTCATCATAATTATATGGGCCATGTAACCATAAAATAAGAAAATTGTTACAATATTTCAAAAGTCCTTTAAAATACATATTTCTTCCTAAATAAAGTTTTTTTTCTAAAGATTCCTTATTCTACTTCCACCTACAAATATACACAATTAAACTGCTACAAGCTTACAAATATTTAAAAAAAATCTTTCTTTCTTTAAAAAGAAAAAAGAAATGACAAACTTTTGTATTGTATGCCACTTAAGTTGAAAGCAGAAAAACCCCAACATATATGCGACATAAAACGGCAAGTATTTTTAACGTAAATGCACCTTAAAGCATACTTTTAGGAGCAAAACAAAACACCAACATGCATTTAACTATTTTGTGGTAAAAACGAACACAATGTCTAGCTAAAGGGTTAGTTTCAAGAAAATAAAGGAGGCAGAAATGTAAAAGAATGAAATCTTAAAAAAAAGAATTAGTTATTTTTCTAGCACCCAAATATAGACAATATTTTTTTGTATTTTTGCAGCTAATCATTAGGCATTACGGAATGTTAAGGAGGTTTAACATTTTTCTAAAGTCTTCATCCTTTTAAATACCTTTTCAAGGACTTTTTTGTTAGTGTAAAAGAAACAAAACTTCACTGGTTTCTTTTTGTTGTTGGTAGAAAAAAAATAAACTAGAAATGATATGTAGATGCAAAAAGTTTCCTTTTTGATATGGTTGAACAAGAACTGTGTAAATGAAGTAGAAACAAAGTCTTCTACAGGATGTTGAAAATTACAAGGATTGTGTGATTTATTTAATTGCTTGCTACTTGCAACATTCACTCAAACTCCCATACAAAGCTACATATACACTTTATTTTATGTTTTTCATGTTTTATGCTAAAAGGAAGTTTTTGCCTCATCATAGTCTCCATTATAGCAACCAACCATCATATGTATGTAGATGAAAATGTTTAGACATGTATGATGCTTGTAAGATTATATACTAGATCAGGGGTTCTCAAGAGATCTTGCTTCGTGAACCCCTTTTCACACTGCCATGGAAGCGCGACCCGTTATAAAATCAGATAATATAGATGTAAAATAATTGAAAATAATAATATTAATAATTGCAACATTGTTTTCGTTTCATGAGATCTTTAATATTAGGAGACTTGTTCACATAATGCTTATCCAATATCATTCTCTGCGTCCACAAAAGATCGATTCTTTGTTTTGATGGACAATAGAGCGAAAAATATATTTTCACATAAAAATGTATGTTGATGATAAATGTTCTAATAGTTTTAGGACTTCAGAGTCAGTAAGCGGGTATGCTTTCCTGTATTTCAAATGCTTTTAAATCCATTGATTCAAAATTAAATTTAACACATAAGTTTCATTTTAACTCTTTTTAAAATAAATCTAGTGTTTTATCGATATTCACATTGAGATGAATTTTTCGTCTTTAAATTATAAAGTCGTTTAAGCAAATTTTCCTTTTATAGCCCGCAAATTTCTTTATGAATTTGAAGTTTTAAGTGGTCGCAGCAGTACAGCAAATTTTAACAATCTTATTCTACAAGATGTTATTTTATGGTTAAAATTGGGAAAGGCTATTGAAAGGACTTTTATAAATATATTCTTAGCATAATATATTTACTAAATACAAAAGTAACGTTTCATGTGAAAAATCGATAGTTACATCAAATTTAAGTGAACAATTTATCATTTTAATTAATTGTCTCCCTGCCAAATCGTAAAGTTTTCTTTATTTAATCATTGTTTCCTTTATCAAGCATAATATTTTCAAAAGAAACATGGATTCATTCATTCATGGATAGGTGGTTAGGGTATTATACATTTGTGCAGATGTTTGTAACGCACAGAAAAAATCATCCAACACCCACCTTAAAGTACACTAATCGACTCAGAAACACTTTTTGAGTCGATATAACGATGTCCGTCCGTCCGAGTGGCTGGCTGTCCATGTAAATCTTGTGCGCAAAGTATAGGACGAAATGTTAAAGACAATTTAATGAAATTTGACACGTAGGACTTTCATGACACAAGGACGAAGTCTATTCAAATTGGTGATGATCGATCCATTATTTCAACCAGAACCCATATAAATGTCCTCCCGGTGTAGGTGTTTAACGATCATAAATGCCTTAAATATAGCAATATTTTAATGAAATTTCGGTGTAAGGAAGTCTTGTATAAGAGTATCAATCTTCGTGCCAAATTTAAGAAGATCGGTCCATGTTTGACCATACCCTTTTCCTAAAAACACTTTAGCGTGCATAAATTACATACACATGTTAGTGTCAGGTTTATATTCGAAGCAAATAAATTCTATATAATTAGAAATCAAAGTGACATATTTTATAAGGATCGCTCCATAATTTACCATAGCTCCCATACAAGCCCACTTTCGGAAATCACCCTAAAGTGCATAAATTCATCTAAGTGTTAGTATTAACCTAATTTCCGTATTCGTATATTTTATTTTACACTTAGTAAAAATATCGGTCCACAATTGTCCATATGTCTAATATAAGATCCCTCCACGAATTTCGATGGACATACACAATGGTGTGGGGTATCATATGTTCGGGCTTTACCGACTATATCTTTCTTACTTGTTTTTCTTTCAGCTAGTGCTAGTTGATTCTCAAAAGAACTCATTTTAGGAAAAAATTCTCTTTAGTTTTGTTTGTAATCCTCGATTTAGGAATGTTTTGTAAAAGATGTCTTTATATTTTTAAATAGTTTCATACTTTCATTGGAATTTTTATTTAAACTTCACATAATATTTACATTAAAAAATTTTGTATTCCTTGTGGGTCGCGAACCCACATTTGAGAACCATTGTCATACATGGTTCCACACACACACACACACACACACACACTCAAATAAAGCATTTCTTTTTTTTTGTTAAATTATAGAGGGTTTTTTTAATATTAAAATGACTAGTTATTTTGTAGTTTACCGTTATATTTCTGGTATGACTTTAACAATAGTATGTTTAGAAATGTGTTGGTTTGAGAGAGTATAACAAATATATTGGTAGTTGAGGCAGACATGGCATCATGTATATGTTTATGACATAAAGTGTCTTGAGTTTATTTGTTTTTCTTTTTTTTTTCACAAAAAAATATGTATAAATATCAGAAAAATATTGTATTTTAAATAATGAAAATTGTTCAAAATTGTTGGTTTCTTGTTTAACTGTTCTTAGACAGGAAAATTCTTACGTTTATGCAAGTAACAGGCAGACAATTTATTTTATTGTTTGTTTTAGAACAGACATTTTAAGTGTTTCAAAAAGAAAGATTTTCTATGGATTAACAAAAGAAGACATGTTTTGTAATATACACAATACACTTGAAGTATGGATACTTTATATATTGAGTTTAAATCAAACTATATCCAATGAGTAGCATACAATTTTAAATGTTAATTAATAAAAATTATGGAAGAAGATTTAAGTCTTTAAATTATTAGTGGTGATATACAAGGTTGTACACAGCAAAAAATGAAAATACGAGCTGAATCTCTTTCCACCGAGCTATTTTTTTAGGTATGGAAATAGGAAGTAATCACTAGGGGCTAAATGCGGGTGAGGTATCAATTCGTAGCCCAATTAATAGAGTTTTGCCATTGAGACTGTACACGTGTGCACCCGTGCATATCTTGATGGAAAAGAACTTTTTTCTTGGCCATATGGGGTCGGTTTCTTTTTAAATCCTCATTGAATCGGTGAATCCCTTTTGAAGGTAATCAATGTGGATTATCCCGCGTGCATCCCAAAAAACTGTTGCCATAACCTTATTGGCCGACAAACCTACCTTGGCCTTCTTCGGAGCAGGTTCACCCGGAGAAACCCATTGTTTGGTCTCCGGAGTACAGTAATGGATCCATGTTTCATCCACAGTTACAAAACACCGCAAAAACTCATTCGAATTGCGGTTAAACAACTCCAAAAAATCCTTTGAAGTTATCACACGTTTACGTTTATGGTCAATTGAGTGCAAACGCGGCACCCATCTTGAAGACAACTTTCTTAAACCTAGCTGATCATTTTAAATCGAAACCATACTGCCATATGAAATGCCTATGGCATCAACAATCTCGCTCACGCACTTTTACTCTTCGTTCGGCCAACATCATATCGTGGATTTTTTCGACATTACCGGGTGTACTGACCTCAATTGGCCATCCAGAACATTCAGCGTCATTTGTACTTGTGCGACCACAATGAAAGTCAGTAAACCACTTTTTTACCATTGAAATCGATGGTGCAGAGTCCTCATTGAAATTATCGAGCTTTTTCTTGGTTTGATTGACGGTTTTTTTTGCAAAAAATAATGTTTAATGAGCACTCGAAATTCACTTTTTTCCATTTTTAGAAAAATACACGAGGTTGTATATTTTGAACAGCTATGAAACACAAAGTAAATGACGACACTTGTTTAAAATTTGACAGTAGTCTATTAACAGGTGCTACTTGATGGGAATAGTATTGCATTTCATATAACTGCGAGGTAAGTTCAAAAAGTCAGGGACTTATTGATCCGCCCTTGTAGATTTTAATTAAGAAATACCTCAATTAAGATTTTAATTGATTTAACTACAATCATCAAAATAATTAAATGAAATTAATTAATATTTTCTTCAATTAAATTTAAAATTAAATTAATTACTTTAATGATTGATATTGATATTGACACAATTCGAATATCCCCTACACTTTAAAATGTTTCCTTCTACAAAAAACAAAAAATTATGACATTATTATTACAACAATAATATCTTTATAAAAAATTTGATATCTTTATTTAATTTCCAATTATATTTCAAAACACAGGAGTTAAAAATACAAGCCGTTTTAACGGAATATTTTAACAAAAAAGATTGATTACAAATTTTATACAGAATTTTTCACAACCTGCAACATTAGGAACATTTAATGATAATGCATTATCAAGCTTAAAACAAAACTTAATTATACTAGATTGGTTTTCTCAAAAAAGCTTTCGAAGTAGTCAATTTCAATTAAAGCAAACCTGATCCTTATATTAAACTTAGCATCGCTGCATAAAGCGTCTAAAATAAAAATAATATATACAAAGATATTACCAAAAGCTCTAAATGTACTCTTACGACATTGTACTCGTATTTATGCCTACATCCTTTGTTTTGGGTTCATCAAAATTTACACAAAGCCAGAAATATTCATAATTCAAAATATGTTTGGTATTAATATTTTTCTTAAACAATTTTTAATTTAAATTTTCAAATGAAAATTTTGTTTTATTTTTATTTTATATTTCAATTTTTAAATGTCTTTAAATTTTAAAATCGTCAAAAAAAGTAATTATATTAAATAATAATTTTATTGAATTCAAATTTTAAATTAAATAAAAAATTTACACTGCCTGCCACTTGAATAAGGAATCACATTTTTTTAACTTTAATTAAGTCTATCTCCTAAAATAAAATTCAGAAAAAAATAATTTTTTTGCGCAACCAAATTTCATATTTTTCATATTTTGTTATACTAAAATTATGCATGTATTTCTGTGGTACTATTTCGTGTGTCACTTGAATAAGGAATTCTTTTAATATTAATCAGGAAGGCTATGATTTGAATTTCTTTCAATACAAACGGCTTGAGAATTTTAAATTTGATAATTTTTTTAAATAGTTTTTATTCAAAATGGGACGTGGTAAGGCTCTTTCTTAATAACTATGAAAAAGAAAAAATTCTGATTTTGAAATCTCAGTGTCAGAATCCGGTCCAAATAGTCAAAAACATTAATAGAGGAAAGACAGTTGTGTACAATTATTTAAATAACGCGGAAAGATATGGAAATAACATGAAAGGCAACAATTCCAAAACAAAGACGAAGAATTCTTAGAATTGCATCAAATTCTGCCATGTCGGTATCAAAAATACGTGAAAAAAGTGGAGTCAGTGGCAGTCTAAGAACAGTGCACCGTATTTTAAAGTCATGTCCATACATAGTCTGACGAAAACTGCAAAAAAACCACCACTTAATGAAAAACGTTTACAGTTTGCCAAAAATACAAGGACATGGTCCGACAAATGGTTTAAAGTTGTATTTTCTGATGAAAAGAAGTCTAATATTGATGGTCCCGATGGTTATAACTAGTACTTCCATGACCTAAATATGGAGGAATTATTTTTGAGCCGCAGACACAGCCGAGAGGGCGGAATAATGGCATGGGGTGCCATTTCGTATTATGGTACCATAGAATTGGTTTTTGTATCAAAAAAAAAAAAAAAAATGACTCTAACGACTTACAAAATCATTCTGGAGGAAACATTTCCAAAATTTAATGATTTCTTTGGACCCATACCTTGGACGTAGCAACATGACAACACTCCAATTCATACCGTCAGAGCAGTGAAACAATGGATTAATCAACAAGGAGTTCAACTTTTGGATTGGCCCCCATATTCACCAGACCTGAATCCAATGGAAAATGTCTGGAGTTTGCTTGCAAGAAAAGTTCATGAAGGAGGAAAACAATTTGAGAATTTAGAATCCTTAAAGGATGCAATAACGGAAGCATGGAGTTCCATTTCGCTAAATTACTTAGAGCCATTATACAAGTCGATGCCAAATCGCATTTTTGAGGTTATTCCTAAAATTGGTGGCAGCACTCATTACTAATTGAATGCTAGAAGATAATAACTTTCATTTTCATAAACTAAAATTTAAAAATAAATTACAGTTTGCTTAGTTTTAAAATATTCCTTAATCAAGTGATACACGAAAAAGTACCACAGAAATATATTTCTTTATGTATATTTTTTATTTCTTCAGGAAACTAAACTAACACTTTGAAATTTGTTTGTGCAAAAATTTATTTTTTTCTGAGCTTTAGTTTAGGAGATAGACTTAATTAAAGTTAAAAAAAATGTGATTCCTTATTCAAGTGCAGGCAGTGTATTAAAAAATTTTTTCGAATAATTTTTTCTGTGTAGACCTACTAATTTTTCTAAATATTTTTATTGGAAATCTATATGAGAATGCTTAGGTATCATTGTAACCAATGAGACCTTCCATTCTGGTGGATAATATTTAAGGCGTAATAAGCATTAAAAATAAAACGTATTATTCTTATTGCTATCCGGGGTAACTCCAAAAGTATCTTGTTACTGATCTTGTCAATACCAGTTGCTCTTTTGGAGTTTAAATTAACATTAGCCTTGTCGATCTCTCGAATCTCAAAACTAAGGGGTTCAACTGCTCTAAAAAGGGATACAACAGGTGGCAACTCCATTATGTCATCTGATAAATTTGGGGAAAACACGTTCTTTAGATGACTAACAAACAGATTCCCCTTTTCGCTATCATTTCTTGCCCAACCTCCAATTGTATTCAGTTTTTTGATACTCTGGTAGCTTAATAAAGCACTTTTGGCATTCTCTTAGCTTCGATCTGAGTGTAGAGGATCTGTGGAGTTGTCACTCTCTTCGAACTCTTCTTTTTTCAGACAAGGGCCGTTCGACATTCACAAAACAAATTATATAATATTTGTTTTGTCGGGGGATTAGGGTAGCATGTTGAGCAGCAAGTTTTAAACTTTTTTCAAAATTATTGAGAGAGAGAGAGAGAGATCGACATTTTCTGGTGTTCATAGCGATATATTTTCCGTGCAATGAGTGCTAATATATTTTCTATATTTCAACCAGTATATTCTAGTGGTAGATATCGCTGAGATAGCAGTTGGGTATACAATTTCTTGGGGGTTCAATATAGTAACAAAATTGGATGAATGATAGAAAGATAATTCTAATGAAGATTTAACATGAATCAATTCCGTTGGTAAATTCCTCGTAACAGCGAAATCGATGTCATCCGGTATTTTATTTGGGTCAGTAGGCCAATATGTTGGTTCTCCGATCGAAATATATATATATATATATATATATATATATATATAATTACTATGTGAGATGTCTTCTTAGCGCTTGCTTGTCGCTTAGATTTGGTTAACATTATGTTATATAGCTATATAATGGATCACCTTATAATGTAAAAGTTAGCAATTCTGATAAAACTTTCCAATCAGAATATGCAGGTTAGCAGGGCTACCATACGCCATATTTTTCTAAAGTGCTCTCTTGTAAACGTAAACGATTTTCTGATCTAAGGATCTATTTATTTATATATGTTGGCTTTTATTAAATTCATTTTGGCCCCGACTATTGTACCTTTTTATTAACTTTATCGATTTCTGAAGTGATAGAATTACTCTATCTCTGGTGTAAATTCAACAAATGTTCCACCTCATACATTTCTTGAACCAACAAAACCATAGATTAATAAATAGATATTTATGTGAGAGAAAAAAAAACCTGATTAAATTATAAAAAACCTAATTCATGCAACAACAAAATGTATGTAGTCACATATATTTTCTTTTTGTGTTTTGAAAAAAATTAAAAAAATTTTTTGAAGATTTAGTTTGAACTGCCTCTCACATAAACTTCTAGTTGTATTCTATGGGTTGAGGGTATCAACTATTTATTTTTCTTTTTCTTTTAATGTTTTAATAAAAATTAATTTAATAATATTTTTATAAAAATTAATTTAATAATATTTTTATAAAAATTAATCGAATTTAAATTTATTGCCTATTTTTAGGCTTATTAGCAACAATTTTTATCACTTCTTCCTATCACACTAACAATCTGCTTAATTAATTTTCTATACAACTTCAAAAAAAACTAATATTTAACAGAATGCAACGAAAACTTAAAAGACAAAATAGCTTAATTGAAATTTCTTTGTTAATGGGAGACGTGTGTATTACAAAATTCGGCAAATATGAAATTGTACGTTGATTTAGCTATATGCGATTGTATTTGAACAACGTTAGATAATTATAAAGCTGACTAAAGTCTTAAGGGAATTATGAAATTGCATAAAACTAAAACCTACATGTGTCAACACAATATCTCTAGGGGAGCAAGAGAGAAAAAACATAAATAAAGTAAATAATAGCAAAGATAAGAAGAAAAATAGATTTAAGTAAAGAAAAGTGAGCAAATAAACCAAAATAAAATTATCTTAATAAAAAGTGCATTAAGAAAATTTATTGTAATTTTATTAGGTGACAAATATGGTCTTATGAAAAAAATATATATGGAAAATTCAAAATATATTTTTTAAGGGTGGCTGATGGTCAAAATGTGACCCTTAGCTTTACTAGTAAATTTTGTAGATTGGAAAAAAATCCAATTTGTTTGAATAAACACCTTAGGGGTGGTTAAACTGCTCTGATTTCATAGCAGATTTTATTATAGTGTTTGTGGTTTTTGTAAGCATGTCATCAAAATACTTTGTATATAACATACTTTTTGGCGTGTGTTTATAATTATCAAATTTAAACCACAATTTTGCGGGTGGTTTTGTTTTACGTCAAGCGAGTAGCATTGAGTTGCACACAAGTTTGTCACACCAACAAGGTGTTAGGTTTTCAAAATATTATAAGAGTTTTTATATTAATTAAAATATGTTTTAATTAAGTCAATAGCAATGGCAAACTGTGGGTAACAGAACTATGCACAGTGGAGTCAATCGCAAAATTTTTGGTAATAAACCTGTATCTCCTAAACTAACTATTGGTCGGATCGAATCAAAATGTATGAGAAAGTTATAGAGGAGGACCTAAGCTTTAAGAAAAATTATCCTGTGGCTACCCTGTAATAATAGTATATAAACTATAGAGTGTCAAAGTTGACCACCTTGAGTGTGTAAATGTTTCAGAAAATCCTAACTTCTATAAATCAAGTCCGATTTCAAAGATTTTTATAATCTGTAAAGTGCTTGGCTAGATAAAGAAAAAAAAAACATGTTTGCTGAGCTAAATTATCACTTACAGTTTTTAGTTTTGCATTTTTTTTTTTGCCTTCATTTTATTTAGGAATCAGTAATGAATTATATGGAGGAAAAAATTTTTTTCTTATATTCTGTAATTTCTAATACATTACGAAATTGAAAAATTGTCAAAAATTGTTTGTTGAAGCTATTTTAATGATTTTTAGAGGAATAAAAGATTGATATCCTATTCCTATAAACGCATTTAAAATTTTATTCTTTTTCTTGAGTTATATTGGTGATCATTTCAGTGGAATATTCTTATAAACGCAGTAGCGTAAATTTTTTTTAAAAAGTTTTTGCAAAAAAGCAGAGTTTATGGACTATAATTAGACACGAGCAGAATGGCATACGTAGTTTCTGTGCTGCTACACACTTCATCTGCATTCGTGATGTCTTATCCATTTTGGTTTCGTTGAAAGCTAAACATGGCTCCCGCCTTAAACTGGATGCAATTTTGAGGGACTCAATTAGCAGCGCCAGGCGTTTGAGGCAAGTTAAAGAGAAATTGAACATAGCGTCGAAAATGCTGTTATAGATGTGTTTCCAGTATTGGGTTCAAAGGACCATAAACAAGTTTGAAATAGTAAATTGCCTTATTGTTTGTGGACTATAATTAGACACCAGCAGAATGGAATACGTATTTTCTGCGCTGATACACACTTCATCAGCATTCGTGTTATGTTATCCATTTTGGTTTCATTGAAACCTAAACAGTTGTTTTTGTAGAATTGCTGCCACCTGTTTCATTATGTCATGGGTCCTCCTCTACAACTATCCGATACATTTCAATTCGATTTACCACAAATTTTGTGAATGGTCCCAGTGTGCTATGGCCAACTAGGGTTATGTTAATCAATTTAAAAGAAAATTAAAATTAATTTAATAAATGAACCTATTTAAAATATAAACGTTTTAAATCAAAATAAATTCTATTTAAAACTTTATCTTGCTTTAAAATAACTTTCGTTTCATTTTGCGCCGTTTTCTTACAAAAAAAAAAAAAAAACAAATACTTTTCGAAAGTCATTATCACGTCACAAACATACATTGACCTTTTTCGTTTCTTATACACGGATAAAAATGAAAAATTCTAGATTCAAAAATCTAAACCCAAATGAAAATTTCAAAATAATATAAAACGAGAAAGAAATATATAGCCTGTCAAGTTCGGCTATATGATACCCTACACCATTGTGTACGAGCATAAAAATTCTGGCCAATTCTACTAAATGTAAAATAATATATACAAATACAAAATAATGCGTTGATACTAACATCTAGATGATTTTATGCAATTTAGGACGATTCCTGGAAGTGGGTTTATGTGGGAGCTGTGGTAAATTATGGACAGATTCTCATGAAATTTGGCAAAGTTGTTTCCACTGACATAAAACTTATTTGTGTAGAATATTAAGTTGCTACTAACATTCGTCCTTCCTTCAAATCCTTCAATTCCTTCAAAATTGCGACCTGAACTTTATGCAAAAGATTTACATGGACAGCCAGCCAGACGGATGGACGGACATCGTTAGTTCGATTTAAAAAGTGATTCTGAGTCGAATGGTATACCTTAAGTAGTTGGATAACTTTTTCTATGCATTACAAATATCATCACAAACGCACAATACCCTACCTATGGTGGTGTAGGGTATAAAATGAAGAACCATTACATTATTTTTGGTTTTATTTGTTTTTCCCTTTACAAATAGTTTGTTAGCGTTTACTTTTTCTCACAAAAATCCTTTTTTTTTTCTCAGTTTCCCTACCATTACTTTTGTACAAAAGAAAAGCAATTGTGATTGTTTTAAAACTTCTTTATATTGCCCTCTCCCCCACCTGCCTGAAGGGAATTAAAGGACATGTGTGTGAAATAAATCTTTATGGCAAAAAAACGGGTCTTAACAAAACGCTTCCGTTTTTTTGTTTTATTAAACTCTTATTTTTTGCTACATTTCCCTTAGACTCCCTACATTTTCTTGTTGAAGAAAGGATTTCCACTTGTTATTGTTGCAATAAGTAGTGGCTTCTTTTTTTGTTTTCTACACACTTTTCATGGCAAACGAAAAAAGAAGCAAAGAAAAGTGAAAAATATTTTTTGTAAGTTGTTTTTCCGTTTACAAACATTTAAGTGGTTTGTGCTGAAGGATATACAGGATTGTGCTGGAGAGTTTGTAGTCATGTGAGCAGTGTATGTTTTTGCCAGAATATGTTTTTTATATTGTCTGTTATTTCTTTGTATTGTAGACGATTGTTATTAAGCTTGATTTCAGTATTGTTTTAGTCATGTCATCTGTAGCAACAAAAAGCCGACCATCCAGAGAAATATACATTTTATAAAGCGTAGGTAGGAAAGAAAAAAGGCATTTGAATACCAATTGAAAGAAATGTTAAGTCTCTGCTAAAAAGTCTAGTTACTGCTAATTAAAGGTAAAGTTTGAATTTTTCTTACAAATACGAGTTTAGTTTGTGTTACAGAAATTAATTTAGTATACTATACTATACTATACTATACTATACTATACTATACTATACTATACTATACTATACTATACTATACTATACTATACTATACTATACTATACTATACTATACTATACTATACTATACTATACTATACTATACTATACTATACTATACTATACTATACTATACTATACTATACTATACTATACTATACTATACTATACTATACTATACTATACTATACTATACTATCAAATTTTTATCACGATAAAAATTTCATTGTAGACTGAATTTGTCAGTATTATTGCAGCATTAACACAAAAAATGTAGTCAACGCTCGAACACTGACAACTTTGTATTGACGTTGCCTGATAAAAGTAGTCATTTTAATTTTTGATGGTAGTTTTTACGTGATGAGATAAAAGATTATCTGCAATTCAGGCAAAAATTTGATGTTTGTCTTGATAAAAATTTTTCTAGTATACACAGAAAAAATAAAAAAATTAAAAATGAAATCCAATTACAAAATTGTTGACATGAATAACATTTTTAATTGATTTTGCTCTAATCATTAAAATGATAATAGTAATTAAATGAAATTAATATATGTTTGTATATAATTTCAAAAAAAAAAAGATTTAATTATATTAATTACATTCATCATTGAAATTGTGCTTAAAATCAATTAATAAATTAATTGACACAGTTAACATTTTAACTAAATCTGTATAATTGTAAAACTTTTCTCTAAAAATAAAAACAAAATAATACATATATATATATATTATTAATTTTTAAAAAATATTTTTCAAATAGCACAAATGTCAGCATACTTCACAATCGTTATGCCGAGAAAAAGCCACCCATCACAGAGGCATTATTCTAATATGGGAACGACCTATGAGATGAAAAACATTAATACCTATAATGGAAGGTAATAGAATTTTTGAAAAATTATCAAGATATTTACTTATACAGAAGTTTTTTTTCAAAGAGCACCCGAATTAGGTATCATTCAAGGCTGCAGAAATGGAACCCAGATATTGATTTGGATACTAACAGAATGTCACGGAAACATCTAAAAAAAATATGTAACAGTTAACAATACATTTTGCCAAATAGTCAAAACGTATATTTACAGCATCATAAAATTGAATTCATGATTAAAAGTATTGTCCCGAAAATTTGAGAAAACAAAAAGACAAGGAAATAAAAACGACTTGGCTCTTGAAATACAAATTTTTTGTGTTTTTGTTTTTAATTTTATTTTTTTAAAAACTGACACATTTTTCTTGTTTCTTTTTAATAATCAAAAATAATAATAATAATAATAATAATAATAATAATAATAAATAAATAATTTAAAAAAAATAAAAAAAATAATAATACTTAAAAATTTAATTGTATAAATTAAAATTTTTATTAAATTCTAATATAAGATGAAGTAAAAATTTTATTAAAATATAAGTGCCAATAATTTTTTCTGTGTAGATTCGACGTTATAGAGATTTGGTTAGTCTCTGTTAAAGAAGTCAAACTTTACTTGTAAAGCCTCTGTTATAGAGTCTTGTTTAGTCTGTTTTAAATAGTTTTCCATTAACTAATTTTTACTCTTGCATAATTTTGAAAAATATTTTTCCTCCTTTTCTTTTCAATTCACCATATCGTAGGTGCGCTTTTTGGATATTATTTTTATTGGACCATCCGAAATTATTATTGATGGTCCATTTTAAATTTTAATAAGTTTTTAAAAATTTTAATTAGTTTCGAAGTTAACAAAACGATTAACATGTAGACTTTCATAAAGAAAAAATATTGTTTTTTTTTTCGCTCTCCTGAAAAGTTATTCAAAAACACATAGGACTTTTTGTTAGTGCACCCGCGATATGTCGCTAAATATGTTTTATTAATATATTCTCCATAATTTACTTCTTAGTCCTTTGGTATGATACCACAATATATGTATATCAAGTGCATTGTATTAATTTTTTAGTTATTTTTCTCCTCATTCTAAGTATTTGTATTATTCTAATCAAGTGTCATTGACTTTAGAGAATTATGAATTTATGAGTTAAGAGAAATAATTTAAAATGAAAAAGAAAAACAAAAAAAGCTCAACTAATTAATACACAATTTAATGGCAAATTACGAATAGTGTCTGGCGAATAAACCTGACAAGACTAAAGCTGTGTTCTTATTTGGCAAATATTTGATCAAAATTATGTGACCACTAATTTTGCAAAAAATATTGTTTGCCGTTATTTGATTTGGCAAATGTTTTGTAGCAGAAAACAGCGTCAAACAAAATTCGAAAAAATGATGATTAATGAGAAGTAAAAAATCGTTTTCCATTAAAAAAGTGATATTAGGAAATATTTTATATAGTGGTTACGTAATTTTGGTCATATATTTGACTAGTCTAAACGTATCTTAATATTAATCGTTTTTGACACTAAACTTATTTATTCATATTAATATTATTTTAAAAAGTTTCTTTTGTACTTTGCCAATTTAAAAGGAATTTTGGGTAATTTTTTGGAATTTTTCTTTAAATATGCAATTATAAATATTTAATTTGTATGGGTTTCAAAAACCTATTCATTCTATTTTAACTCAGTTGGAAAACTTAATAAAGAAAAATTATTCCTATAAAATTTTAAGGCATTCACTGCCAAGTTTGTATGACGGTCACCACTCTCCCTAGAGCTGCTCTCTTATTTTTATCTCAATTTTATAACTTGATGAGAAGTTATTCTCAAAAAAAATGAAATATATTTACTTTGTGTGGGGTCTACCATTACCCGCCCCATTTTCATGTCAGTTGCGGATGTTGATAAGAAAATTAACCTCACAAAACCTTAAGGCTTTTATTTTAACAGTTCTTTAGATATGCGATAATTAAGATTTACTTTATATGGGGCTATTATTCCCCTCTATTTTCATTTAAATTTTGAATATTTTTACCACAAAACATAATTTTATTACTATAAAAACACCACTAAATATAAACAATCTTTTTCCTTGTTCTTAAACCATATTTCGTTTTCAAGCCATATTAATATTATTCCCATAACAATAAAATCTTACAAATAAATATGATTTTTACAAATATGGTTGAACAACTCATAACTTGTTTGTTTTTGAATACATTTTTTTTAACGTTTGTTTGTCACCTTCATTATAATTCTCATTTCATTTATACACGAATTAATATAAGGAGACAAGTTTTTTGATTAGTTAATAAAAAATAACTTGTATTATATTGAACAACATATTATGGTACAAATAAATAAAATTAATTAATGAACAAATACTAATGTAAATAATTTTTTATAATAAATAAACACATAATATGATAAGATTGGATAATAATATAATAAAATTAAATCATAATCTGATGACATGGGATAATAATATAGTAAGATAGTATAATAATATGAAAAACTCGAACCATAACAGGAAAAATGCGATATGATAAAATGGATTCATAACAATAATTATTTATAAACATATCTAGTTTTAGCTGTGACCATATGTTCCAAGCACAATAAGTTATGGTCACTACAACTATATTTTTCCCTTTCCATTTGTAAATTTTTTATATCTTTTTTAATTCTTCTTAGTGGACAAATTTATTTTGGTGGACAAATTAATTAATACCCCCCCCCCCCCCTGTATTCGCATCTGGTCCAGTCCAAATAAATATTATTATTTATTTATTTTTATTTATTTATTTATAACGATTTGTTTTTTATTATTAAAACCTTTTAAATTAAATTTCCTCATTGTAGCATATTTAATAATTTTAAATTATTTAAAATCCATTACCGGAGACAAAACAAATTCTAAAAATGCTTTTTAATTCTCTTTTTGCATTGTTAAATGCATTCCGTATTCCTCTGTGTAACTAAACTTTCATTGAAAATATTTTGTTATAATAATTCTATTTGATTACTATTTACAACACATCTGTATATATTAAATTAAAACAAAAACTCTTCCTCTTGTTAATGACCTGTAATATGGTATTTAAATAATAAATATTTTATAGTTTTACCTATAAATAGAATTTCCTAAAATTCAATTAGTTTAAATATAATTTTATTTTTACTGCAACAATAAATAAATTAAATCCGGTAAAAAGTGTTAATTAAAAATTTAATGCAATTTGCATAAAATTAAGTTAGAAAGTTGTAAATTTAATAGAAAAAAAAATGTGTGTAATAAAATATTTATAAAAAAATGCTTTACATATTTGAAATCATAGTAAACATAATAATTTGTTAAAAAATATGTAAATTAAATAAATTTACCTAAAACTTTAAAATAGAAAAAATAGGTAAATAAAAAACGAGTTGGAATGCTATATTCGGCTGTGTCGAATCCTTTATACCCTTCACCACCTTACCGACAAATAGTAAAATTTACGCCTTAATCTGGATTTTTTCCCAAACTATAAAAATGTAAATACAAAATCAAACTATCATGCGTTGCTTTTTAAAAAAAAAAACAACAACAACACTGATAATTTCTGATAACCTGTTTTGCCAGGAGAGAGTTACAAACTTTTTTTAATTGAAAAACTAAAACGAAAATTTTGAGGCTAAACGAAGAATAGAAACATTGCTGATGACTACTAAATTTATATGCATATGTTTGTATGTAGATACATGCTTATACAAAAGACAACAACAGCTACACTGAGTTATTGCAATGCTTCTATTTCCAACTAAAAAACGTCCAAGCATTAAAAAAAAAATAATTGTGTGTATGTGTATATAATCGACAACAACAACAACTTGCTTATACAAAAAACAACACACTAAAAGTCATTGCAATGCTTTTTATATATGTGAGAGTGTGTGTAGTTTTAATAATTATTTTCAGATTTTTGCCTATAACTCGATTGTTTATGGATCGATATGGTGAATTAAAAAAACCTCACAACAAATTATTTTCTCTATTATTTTCAATAAAAAATTTATAAAAATATTCATTTATTTTATAGTTATAATACAATTACAAATTATATTCTAATTCTAAACGAGCGGAGTAACGAAGACCATAGCTCGTTGTAGTGAAACAGACCAGAGTCTCTGGTGGTGGGAATCGAACCCACAACCACCAGACTGACAGACTAGCTCACTACCAACTAGGCCATCGGGGCACCCGAATTTATAAAAATATTAATTTTTTATTAATACGTTAAGGTGGAATAATAACATGACAAAATGAAATAATATGATAAGATTGGATCACTATATGATAACATGGAGTAATAATATGATAAAATTTAATAATAATAATAATATAATAACATCAAATCATAATCCAATAGAATGGGATAATGATATAGTACGATTGTTCAATTATATGTAAAACTAGAATCATAACATGAAAAAATGGTATCATAATTATTACTTATAAACATTTCTATTTTTCGCTGTGATCATATGTTCCAATCATAATATGCTGCTCTTAAATTATGGTCACTACATCTATTTTTTTTTTTTTTTTTTTGCGTGTAGTAACTGGATACAGTATATCGCTGATAAACATAGTTTTTTCACCAATTTTTATGTCAAATATATATTTTGCAAGTAAATTTTTAAACTGTGGTCGACTAGTCCAATTTAAATAAAAATTCACATATGTTTGCTAATATTTTTGTTCTCATCCGATTTCAAAGATTAGTATGTTTTCTTTCATTAAGGCTGGTGTATGATAGTTATCAAGTTATGCGTATCTGAAAATTCAAATTTTGAATTTTAGCAGAATCTGAATCCAATTCGATTTTCTCCAAATTATGTAGAAAAAAAACCTTACATCATTAACTATTCCGAGTACAAAAATAAACAATTCTGAATTTGAAATTTGAGAAATAATAAGGGTACTCATTTAAACACTTAAGTTTACCATTTGTGCGACATATTGCATGAACTCTCTTTTTAAATGTTGTGTAATAGTAAGGATAAGAAAATAAGAAATAGTAGCGCAAAAAAGTGCTGTGCAAATGAATGAATTTTTGACAGGTCATTTGTGTGTGTGCAAACTTGTACATAATGCACATTTTGCGAGGGTTTTGCTCCTTTCCATGAGGAATATTCACAATTTTTTGGAATATTTTAAGCTTTTCCTTTCCAGGTCTTCTCTATAATTTCTTTTACAAATTCTCTCTATTTTCTCTACGAAGGGATTCACAATGGACCTCTAGGTCTCCGAGTGGATGCACAAGCACTCTTCTGAGTACTGTGCAACCCTTCTCTACCTACCTAAGCTTGAAAAGCATTATCATGCATAAAATGCGAAAATTATTTTTTTATAGTTATAAATTTGTATGTAAATCGGATTAGTCGATTAGAAATTATAGATTTTAGAAAATGTTCAATTGACCTACTTATGAAATAACTTGGACTTGGATGTTATTTCAAAAATTCTACAATACTTATTTACATCATTTAAAAATCATTGATCTGTTCTTATTATGTATTTAAAAAGCATTAAAAACTGAAAATATTTCCAAGAAATTTTCAAATATTACTTTAGATTTTGAAAAGTAATTTTCCGAATTATTTACCAATTGATCATCCATGTTCAGTTTTAATATAATTTCATAAATTTGGATTAGTTCCAAAGTAATCAAAAGTATTAATATTTGTTTAGGTCGTTAAATTCCATCTAGTCTATCTATATTGTTTAACGAACAAAAAACGTTTTTTTTGTGCCCTACAGTCTATCTCAACTTGATTGTAGGTATACATGGGTATTTTCACTTAACTGTGAATAAAATCACACAAGGCTTATTTTATTCTTAACACTACCAGCTTTATGTTAAAGATAAAAACGGACACATTTTTGGCGTTTTTACTTTTCAAAAGCACTTTAAGAAAAATCTTCAATTTTACCAAAAAAAAAAAAGATTATTTTTACAAATAAAAATTTAGAGACTAATTTCTAAATAACTCCAAAAATATTGAAGCCTATAAAAGAATTATGTTAAGATGGCTTGAAGACATTTTTAGTCAGCATCTTTTGGTGTATCATTTATATAAATCGTACACACCGTTCATGAGTTCCTGATGGCAAAAAACAAAATCAAAATCCATATAGTCCAACTATTTGTCTTTAGGGAAGGATTCTTTTACCGATCAGTGTAATCCAAGAAATAAGATTTAAGCTCAAATGACACTTAATTAAGACCGATGGGACTTTGATAATAATAATAATAATAATAATAATAATAATAATAATAATAACGAGAAAGAAAGATATAGACGGTCAAGCCCGACCATATGATACCACACACCATTGTGCATGTTCATCAAAATTCGTAGATGGGTCTTGTATTAGATATGTGGTCAATTGTGGACCGATACTTTTACTAAGTGTAAAATAAAATATACGAATACAGAATATTACATTAATACTAACATTTATATGAATTTATGCACTTTACTGTGACTCCCGAAAGTAGGCTTATATGGAAACCACGGTAAATTATGGAGCGATCCTCATAAAATTTGTCACTATGATTTCTACCTATATAAAACTTATTTGTGTCGAATATAAGCTTGATACTATTATGTGTATATGATTTATGCAAGATAAAGGGTTTTATATGGGAGCTATGGTCAATTATGGACCGATCTTCATGAAATTTGGCACAAAGATACTTATACAAAACTTCCTTGCACCGAATTTCATTACAATATTACTATATTTAAGGCATTTATGATCGTTAAACCCCTATTCCGGGAGAACATTTGTATGGGAGCTAGGTGAAATAATGGATCGATCATAACCAATTTCAATAGACTTCGACCCTGTGTCACGAAAGTCCTACGTGCCAAGCTTGATTAAATTATCTTCACAATTACGACATCGTTAGATAGTGATTCTGAGTCGATTAGTATACTTTAAGGTGGCTGTTGGATGATTTTTTTTTTGTACGTTACAAACATCAGCACAAAGGCATAATACCCCAACCACCTATGGTGGTGTGCGGTATAATAATGAAAGATTTAAGCTCAAATGGGACTTTATTGAGACCACTGTTTGATGGGCTATATAAAAACATTTAGTTGAAGCACAATTGGAACTATGATTGAGTCTCTAATGACACCTATAATTGAAGCTGAAATGGGACTTTGGAAAGACCTACGATTGAAGCTTAAATTAGGTTTTATAAAGCCCTAATGTTTAAGTTAAAATTCAACTTCAGAAAGATTTAAGATTGAAGTTTAAATTGGACTACATAAACACCTACAATTTAAGCTTATATTGTGCGTTAGAAAGAACTAATATTGGCTTATAAAAGATTTTATAAATACCCATGACTAAAGTTCAAACTGGATTATATGAAGACTTACGATTGATGCTTTAATTGGACTATATGAAGACCAACGGTTGACAAACACGATCTGTGATTGAAGCTTAAATTGGACTAAATAGAGACCGATTTATGAAGCTTACAATTTGCTTTAGAAAGACCTAACATTGAAGTTTAAAGTAAAATATAAAAGACTTACGATTGAAGCTTCAATTGGATTTTATAAAGACCTATAAATTGAATTATATAAAGCCCGATGCTTGCAACTTCAATTGGACTATATGAAGACCAATGATTGACAAATACGATCTGTGATTGAAGCTTAAATTGGACTAAATAGCGACCGATGAATGAAGCTTTCATTGTGCTTTAGAAAGACTTAACATTGAAGTTTAAATTGAAATACAAAAGACTTATGGTTGAAGCTTCAATTGGATTTTATAAAGACCCTTGACTAAAGTTTAAATTGGATTATATGAAGACTTACGATTGAAGCTCTAATTGGACTATATGAAGACCAACGGTTGACAAATACGACCTCTGATTGAAGCTTAAATTGGACTAAATAGAGACCGATTTATGAAGCTTACAATTTGCTTTAGAAAGACCTAACATTGAAGTTTGAAGTGAAATATAAAAGACTTACGATTGAAGCTTCAATTGGATTTTATAAAGACCTATAAATTGAATTATATAAAGCCCGATGTTTGCAACTTCAATTGCACTATATGAAAACCAATGATTGACAAATACTATCTGTGATTGAAGCTTAAATTGGACTAAATAGAGACCAATTTATGAAGCTTAAATTGTGCTTTAGAAATTCCTAAGATTTAAGTTGAAATATAAAAGACAATTGGATTTTATAAAGAACTATGACTGAGGTTTAAATTGGATTATATGAAGACTTACGATTGATGCTTTAATTGGACTATATGAAGACCAATGGTTGACAAATACGATCTGTGATTGAAGCTTAAATTGGAGTAAGTAGCGACCGTAAAGGGAAGCTCAAATGGGACCTATTATTAAAGCCTTAATCTAGTTATGTTGATCCACCACTGCAAATTAAATTGGTTCTTTAAATGCCCTACATTTTAGGCTTTAATGACTCTATTAAAATACCTGCTACTGAAGGTAAATTATGACCTCTGATTGATATCGAACCCACATTTTAAAGGGACCTAGGATTAAAGCTCAAACGAAACCTATGACTGAAGCTTAAATAAATATTTATAAATCCCCTTAGTTGTAACTTTTTTAAAAAACTTTAATTCACTAACTAAAATTAATTTTCCATTTATTTAATTTATTTAGACTTCATTCCTTCTAAGCCTTATGTTAGAATTTTATTATTGCTGGCAATTAATTCATATTTGAAAAAAAAGAATCACAAAAATAAAATTACAAAAAATTTTATCTATTTATAAATAATAGCAAATTTGTCACCATTCAATAATCAATAATAATTATAATTCTATACACTCTATTAACAAATTACATTTAGTTATTTACCATAAAAGTTAATTTTATAAAATAAATCTAAATTAAATTATATTTTTCATACGCTAGTTAACAATATTGTAAAAACAATAAAAAAAATCATTTGTATAGAATCGACAATAAAATGGAAATTTGTGGTGACTTTTTTCCCATTTTTTTCCACAGAAAATTTAAATTGTAAATTTATTTATAAAACTTAAGATTAGCTACACTGAAAAAAAAAATGATAATTTAAAAATAATAATAGGCCAGGAATCTTAGGTAAAAAAAAAATAATTTTCAATTAAAGTTCAAAAAGGCGAACTGCCTGCACAATAAAGAATCAAAAATCGGTAATGCGATATATAACGACTTTTAGGTTTATCAAAATGTATAAGCAAGATCTAATCAACTTTCATTGCATACTTGCAGGCTTTTAAAAGTAAGATTTTTTATAAAGCCTATTTCGAATTCGTTCTTTACCCTATAAATCCTTTACTACAGATTCCCATTTCATTTTATTTTATTTTAGTCTTTTATTTGAAATCTTAATAAACTTATACTAATTACTCTCTATATTTCCCGCTAGTTAATTAATAATTTTTTTCAATTTCTATTTAAATTTATTTTCTATTGATTTTATTTAATTACTAGTTTATTATCAATTACTTGTTCAAACTGTTTCCCCTCTTTCTAAATAAATAATAGTTATATAAATTATCATTTGTGGTTATTTTTTTATTGCGATAATAATTCTTAAAATTATTTTATTTGTGGTAATAGGCTGTACAGTAGCAATAATTTGGCTAATTTGTGGTTAACAATAAAGAAATTGAAATAAAACTGTAAATAAGAGCCGAAAGGATGATAAAGGACAAACAAAAGTTTCCAAAGAAAATATATTATTTTTGAATATTTATTATTTATCAACAAGTAAAAAAGGGAAAACACTACTGAATAAAAAAGAAAAAATTATTAAAAAAAAAAAATTTTCCAATTAATTTGTTATTCACTTTTTTGAAAACATTTTATTAAACTATTAATTTATATACTTAACATTTCTGAAGTTTTATTTTTTTACAAAAATTGACAACTTTGAAACATAAAAGAGAAATATTTTTAAATCCAGTAATTAAATGAGACTTATTATCAATTCCTTGGCCTTATGTATGATTTTCTTAAAAATAATGATATGTAGGGAACGGATTTCCATGCATTTATAGATTTAAAATAAACCCCTAAAATATGCTTTTAGAAACTTACACTTAAATATTTGTATATTATTAAAAGCTGTAGTGCATGTATAACTTTTTCAAAACATATTTTAAGGGCTTACTTTACAAAAATGGATGAAAATCCATCCTCTAACTATTTTGTTTTAACTATTATATATTAAAAGGAGAAACATAAGGTAATAAACACTTTCTTCAAACAGAAAAAAATATTTTATGTGTTCTCTGAGGATTTGAATGGATAGAAATGTTTATCGAAAATTATAATATGCACTAAAATAAAATAAACTTATGTAAGTGTATATATCAAAAAACATATTTTAGGGACTTGTTTTAAATCTATGTAAATCCGCCCCCTAATTCATTATCAATTGCTGACTGAAATATGTCATTTGCAAAATTTGTTAGAGCGAAATATACTTTCGGGTATATGACTTTTACAGGTGATATGGTCAATTACAGACCAATAATTATAAAATTTTACAATACTTACTTAAAACTTAAAATGTCATTTAAATTGCTCTAAAATAAGTGTTTTTTATGTAAATATGGCAAAATATGCTTCTAAGTTCAAAATATGCTGCAACTAACCGATGTCAAAATTCATTAAATTGTCTGAAATGGATAAATAACTGACAGTTTGGTTCATTTAATACTCAAGAAAAATTATAATTTTGCATATCGATTAGTAAGAAAAATTAATTAAAACATAACAAAAATCATTTTGGTGATTAGAGCAACATTTTAATTAATATAAGCAATTTCGTAATTGATATCAATTTGAGACTACAGTCTCTTTAAGTATCTGGTCTATAATCTTGTCTTTAAACTAGTCCGTGGTCTAGTCTAGCGTATAATCTTTAGTCTACAGTCTATTTTATATTCTGATCTGTAGTCTCAAATTGATATCAATTACGAAATTGCTTATATTAAGTTAAGTTTTAAGTCTCTGATTGACTTTAATTTTCTATAGAAAATTTTTCGCTCAGTCTCTGACTGACTATAATTTTCTATAGAAAATTTTTCGCTCAGTCTCTGACTGACTATAATTTTCTATAGAATATTTTTCGTTCAGTCTCTTACTATAACTTTCTATAGAGAATTTTTCGCTCAGTCTCTGATTGACTAAAATTTTCTATAGAAAATTTTTCGGTCAGTGTCTGACTGACTATAATTTCCTATAGAAAATTTTTCGCTCAGTCTCTGACTAACTATAATTTTCTATAGAAAATTTTTCTCTCAGTCTCTGACTGACTATAATTTTCTATAGAAAATTTTTTGCTCAGTCTCTGACTGACTATAATTTTCTATAGAAAATTTTTTGCTCAGTCTCTGACTGACTATAATTTTCTATAGAAAATTTTTTGCTCAGTCTCTGACTGACTATAATTTTCTATAGAAAATTTTTTGCTCAGTCTCTGACTGACTTTAATTTTCTATAGAAAATTTTTCGCTCTGTCTCTGACTGACTTTAATTTTCTATAGAAAATTTTTCGCTCAGTCTCTGACTGACTTTAATTTTCTATAGAAAATTTTTCGCTCAGTCTCAGACTTGAATTTTCTATAGCAAATTTTTCGGTAAGTCCCTCTGGGTGACTATAATTTTCTTTGGAAAATTATTTATAAAAAATTATATTTTTCTCGGACTGATTATAATTTTGTCAATCTCTGCCTGACTATGCTCTATTGAGATTTTCTATAATGTAAAACAAAATCTTCAAACTTTCCATTAACTTTTTATTTTTCTATTTTCCTTGCAAATTTTGGAATATGCTTGCTCTTTATTTTCCACGCGCCTAATTTCATGCTTAAAATTACAAATAAAAACGTTTGTATAAATTATGAACATAAAAGCAACATGCTGTTTTCGAAATTTGAGAAATAAAAAAAAAGTTTTTTTATCTCTCTTTTAAACTAACGCTCTTAACAATTCTCTATTTAACAGAGCATGTTTGTTTGCAAGTCTTTTCCCAGCAACATTTTTCCCTAGCAACATTTGTTGCTTTGTTCTCTATTATTCATGGTACATTCCTGGTATAATGTAAAGGATTTTTTATTGTTCCATTTTGTGGCATATTTTTAGGATGACATCATTGCGTTTTTATTTTAGTCTGTTTTTATTATTGTTTTTGCATTTTTTTATGAGTTTGTCTGCTTGTTTAAATGTATTTGTGAACAAGAGGTTAAAGTTCATTGTTTTAGCAGCTTTTGTTTGCAACATGAAATTTTAAATTTCTTTTAGGAAACAGAAAATATGATTTATTGTGTTTATTTATGGCCTTGCTAAAAAAACAAGGTTAGTTTGTTAAAGCTAAAGGCAATATTTGCTAGAATAAATAAGAGAAAAGGTCAGAGAAAATTAAAGTATTTTAAAAGGTTGTTAAATATTTAGCTACTTAAGTTAGGCTTACTAAAAGTACTTGTGTTAAAACTTTAAAAGACTTAAAACAATAGAATCTTTTGGAGCAAACTTAGGGTTGTTTATATAAAAAGAATAGAATATGAGAAAAACTTTCAAGGCGCCAACTAGACTTTGACTTAATCGATAAAAATTTTGTGGCAGAAATTTAAAAATAAAGTTTTTGAAGCACTGAAAATAATAAGAATTGCAAAAGAGCCATAGTATAAGATATTTTATTTCTAGAAAGGAGAAAAGTTAAAAAAAAAATATTTAAGTAATCATAGGAATCCAGTAAGGAACATATCCAATTTGTATATTACTTTCTATTCAATTTCACAAAATTTCTTTTGCTATGCAGAAACAAAATACCAACATTCTTTTTCTTTTATAATTTACAAAAACTTTCCTTAACTATGTCTAAACAATTTTAGTAATTTTATACTTTTGTCCAAAAGTAAAATGTTACAAGTAGAATTTTGTAACAATATAAGGATATAATTGTTAAATCTAAACATTTGTAGTTTATACTATAAAGCAATTAGGTCAGAGTAATATAAGTACTGTTATATACAAATGTATACGTATACCTACATACATACAGACATACAATATAAAAGCAAATACTTAAGAATAAGTAAAAACAAATATAGACATTTATAGACAAAACGTACATAAGTTTCAGCCTTGAATATTGCATAAATCAACAAAATATATGAGAAAGTTTAGCTTGTAGATGTATTTATTCAGTTGCAAAAATACTGTACATACTAGGATTTCAAAGAAATGCAGTGTAGAAATAATTTATTTATTTATATAAAAATCCATATTTATATGGAAAACTAGATAAACAAGAGCAGATAGAGCCAAAAAGACGAACATCTATTTCCTATCAAAAATAGATAAAAAAAAATATTAAAATAAATTTTCAAGCTAACGAAAATTTGTGATCGTTTATATTTTCTACCAAAAATCGCTTTTTACGTGAAGAACTTAGAAATCTATAAAATCGAAGAAACTAAAAGGTTGTGGCAAAAAAGAAAATATTTTGTCACTCGTATTTTATATCAAAAATCGTTTTTATATGAAAAATAATTTAAAGCTAAACTAGAAGAGATAGAAACAAAAGCATGAAATTCTATGATCACTCATGTTTTCTACCAAAAATCCATTTCATATAAAAACTTAAAATCGAATTTATGGCTAAACCAGAAGAGAGCCAAAAGTACAAAAATTTGTGGTCAGTCATATTTTCCACTAAAAACCGTCATTGTGGCTGAACCTAATGAGATAGAAGCAAAAGGACAAAAAGCTGTGATCAATCATTTCTATTAAAAATCGATTTTTATATGAAAACTTAAAAGCGATTGAAAGAGATAGAGCCAAAAGGAAGAAAATCTTTGTATGAAAAACATAAAAATCAATTTTAAAGCTAAACTAGAAGAGATAAAGCCAAAAGGAGTACAATTTGTGATCATTAATTTTTCCTGGGAAAAATCATATGTTTTTCACATAAAAATCGATTTTATGGCTAAAAGGACGTAAATCTGTGATCACTCATTTTTCCTAGCAAAGATCGATTTTTACATAAAAAACATAAAAATTAATTTCAAAGTTTAACTAGATAAAGCCTAAGTTACAAAAATCTATAATCACTAATATTTTCTACTAAAAGTAAATTTTTATGTGAAAAACTTAAAGATCAATTTTATGGCTATATCATACACAGAAAAAAGATTGGTTGGTAAATGGTTACAAATATTAATATTTAATAAAATACTCCTAAATAATTAAAAATATATTATAATAAAAGATTTTCTATATTAATACATGCATAGAAAAAATAGAGTTGTAGTAATCATAATTTAAGAGCAACATATTATGATTGTACATATGATTACATTTTGTCATATTATGTTCGATTTTATGGTTTGTAATGTAAAAAAATATTACTACATCATTATTCCATTCTATCAGATTATGATTTGTTGTTATCATATTATTATTCTATCTTATTATATTATACCACATTTTCATATTATGATTAGATTTTATAATATTACATATATATATATAATTATAATTATAAAAGACATCCCATCTTATCATATTAATATTTAATTTTTTCATATTATTTAATTTTATCATATATTGAAATGAAACGTATTAAGGAAAAATATTTTTTTTAATTTTTTATTGAAAATAAAGAAAAAAAAGAATATATATATATATACATATATATAATTTGTTCAATAGTTCACATGTAAGATATGTTTTTTTAACTAAACTCTTTAATGACAGTTAATCAATATCTTATATTGCTTAAATCACACCGAGTATCACCAAACTTTGTCTGTTTATATTTATTCATATATAAGATAAATGAGAATTACAATGAAGTTGGAAAACAAACATTAAATACAAAAGATATTTAAAAGCAAACATGAATTTTTCCACTAAATTTGTGAAAAGGATAAGTATTATATTTATTTGAAACATTTTATTGTCATGGGAATAATAATATGGTTTGAAAAGAGAATATGGTTTAAGAATAAATAATACTGCAAATATTTAATGGTTGTAGAAGTAATGATATTTTCCATATTAATAAAATTTAGTTTCTGGTAAAAATATTAAAAGACATATATTTTTTGCAGTCAGCTATATTAAAATTTTTATTGACTGTAAAGATTAAATGACAAAATTTTAACAAACATTGTTATCATAAACACAGAGTTAATAAAATTCAAGAAAATTAACAATGAGAACATAATAATATTGTAATGATAATGCTGTAACCATAATTTTTCTCTGTGTGTAGTTGTGAAAATATGTTTAGAATGGAATAACAGTTATTACGATTTTGTGTTAGTTGTTTTAATCAATATTAATCGAACATAATATTATTGTAATGATAATGCTGTAACCATAATTTTTCTCTGCGTGTAGTTGTGAAAATATGTTTATAATGGAATAACAGTTATTACGATTTTGTATTAGTTATTGTAATCAATATTTATCGGTTAATAGTAAACTGGAAACATTCAGGAGTAACAATCGAATTCACGTATTTCTTCTAAATATTGTTATTTATATTCTCAGTTATTGCAATCATTATAATACGATTATAATAACAAAAAATACTACAGTGAATGTATAATATATAATTTTATATTTTCACATTTTTAGGAAAACTTTTGTACTTCAAAAAGAAATAGAATAAAAAAAATTCTAAATTCCTACATATGTGTAATAGAGTGCCCCGTAGAAAAAGTTTTGTGGGAAGACCTCACAAAAGATGCTAATTGATGAGCTGAATGTGAAAAAATATAAAAAAAATTTTTTTGAAACTGATCTCCAGTTCCCTAGCACCAATTGAAAGTCACTCGTTTAAAACATTTTGTCTAAATAAAAATTTTGAGTTTTTTTCGAAATGGACATAACAAAAATTTCATAATTATGAGCCTGCATGAAAAAAAATTTTCGCTAAATTGTTGGTCATGAACCGTCATCTCAGTACATCATGCGAAAAAATATGTATTTTGTTGTTTGCAAAATAGATAAGAATTTTATAATTTTGTTAATTTATGGATAAAATATTGAGCTGATAGGAAACTGAAGATGAATTAAAAAAAAAAAGTTTAAATGTTTTTTCCGTATTCAGCTCTTTAAGCATCTTTTGAGGGGTCTTCCTGCGTCGAAATCTAAAAAAAGTTTGCTCGGGGCATTCTAATTATAATTGAGTGAGAAAACAATTAATTTTAATTATTTAAATTCAATTATTTATTAATTTATAATTGGAATGCACGCACAGAAAACATATAGTTCTAGTGACCATAATTTAAAACAACATATTACTATTGGAACATATGATCACAGCGAAAAATAGAAATGATTATAAATAATAATTATTTTGATTCCATTTTGTCATATTGTGTCTGATTTTTTTTATAGATTATGATTTGATGTTATCATATTATTCCATCTTATTATATTATTATATCACATTATCATATTATGAGTCCATTTTATCATATTATTGTCCCAATTATCATATGGGACAGTAATATGAATCTTATATATTAACATAAAACATACTAATAAAAAAAAATCAATATTTTTTGAAATCTTTTATAGCAAATAACGGAGATGTTCATTAGCCAAATATATATATATATATATATATATATATATATATATATATATAAACCGTATATGTAAAACCGTACTAAAATTTTACAATAATAATGAAAAATTAATTCGAACATCTGATTTTCTACATAAATAGAGGACAGAAATAAGAAATAAGAAATAGTATAGAACCAAATATGGAATATTTGCAGGCTATTTTCCAACCGAATGAAAAATAAATATTGTTATTTAAGTCAAAAATAAAATAAACACTAAAAAACTTTTAGTTATTGTAAAAAATACAAATTTTTGTCCTTAGTGTTACTTTAAATCTGTTTTTTTTTTTTTAATCTGCTTATAACTTTTTATAAGTAAAGCTGATTAAAAAAAAAAAAAAAAAAACAAAAATCCGCATTTTCTTACTAAATGCTATACAAAATTTAAAATTCAACTTTAGCCTTAAATTTTTCAACAACTGTTTAGCCAACTTTAATGAAATTAAAACTGGGGAAAAGTTCAAGAAAAAATCTCTCTATCAAAAAAATTTTTCTAAAATATATCTATCGATTCAAAACTTACAGAGTTTTGGCCGATGATAAATGATTCTAAGCCACTGTGCGTCTACTTATTTATTTGTTTATTTATTTATTTATTCGTTTTTTTCATTTATTCTTTTATCTATATATTTATTTACTTATTATTATTTATTGATTTATTTATTTATCTACTTATTTATTTATTTATTTACTTATATATTTATTCATTTGTCTACTCGTACTTATTTATTTACTTACTTACCTATCTATCTATCTATCTATCTATCTATCTATTTATTTGTTTATTTATTTACATATTTATTTATTTAATTGTTTATTCATTTACTTATTTATTTATTGATTTATTTATTTATCTACTTATTTATTTATCTATTGATTTATCTACTTATTTATTTATTTAATTATCTAATTATTTATTTACTTATTTATTTATTGATTTAATTATTTATCTACTTGTTTATCCACTTATTTATTATTTACTTATTTACTTACTTATCTATGTATCTATCTATCTATTTATTTATTAATTTATCTATTTATTTATTTAATTATTTATCTACTTATTTATTAATTATTTATCTACTTATTTATTTATCTACTTAATTATTTATTTATTATTTGTTTAATTACTTACTTATCTATCTATTTATTTACTTATATATTTATTCATTTGTCTACTCGTACTTATTTATTTACTTACTTACCTATCTATCTATCTATCTATCTATCTATTTATTTATTTATTTATTTACTTATCTATCTATTTGTTTATTTATTTACATATTTATTTATTTAATTGTTTATTCATTTACTTATTTATTTATTTATTTATTTATTTAATTATTTATTTGTTTATTTGTTTATTTATTTATTCGTTTTTCATTTATTCTTTTATATATTTATTTAATTATTTATTTATTGATTTATTTATTTATCTACTTATTTATTTATCTATTGATTTATCTACTTATTTATTTATTTAATTATCTAATTATTTATTTACTTATTTATTTATTGATTTAATTATTTATCTACTTGTTTATCCACTTATTTATTATTTACTTATTTACTTACTTATCTATGTATCTATCTATCTATTTATTTATTGATTTATCTATTTATTTATTTAATTATTTATCTACTTATTTATTAATTATTTATCTACTTATTTATTTATCTACTTAATTATTTATTTATTATTTGTTTAATTACTTACTTATCTATCTATTTATTTACTTATTTATTTACTTATTTATTTATTTGTTTATTTACTTATCTATTTAGTTATTTATTTATTTATCTACTTATTTATTTACTTATTTATTTATTTATTTTTTTATTTAATTAATTATTTATCTACTTATTTATTTATCTACTTTTTTATTTATTTATTTATTTATTTATATTTGTTACCAAATATCGATTTTGTTTTAAACTAACAAATCTTTAATTAATTCATGTCCCCTTCAATAACACTGTATTTTTTCTTTAAGTGTTTTTGTTTTGTCTCACAACAACTATTGCTATTTAACATGTTGTTCTTGTAAACATATTCCTCTACAACTACATAGCTATATGTTTTGTAACAATAGCAAACTACTAAGAACAACAATATTAAAATATAGCCAAAACATATGAATACACATGTGCTCCAAATGTGTGTAATACAGAAACACTTACATTTGCATAGTACCATAGGTAGATTACAAACTCCCTCTCACCCCTATAATACACGACAATTGCTTGTTAGCTTAATACTTACACTCATATGTGTACAGAAAACATTTTCGTTACTCATTTATTTACAAACATTGTATACACACTTGTAAAAACATATAGGATTTTCGCATTTGTTGTGTTTGGGATTTTAGGAGTCAAGTCTATGATTTGTTTGTTTGTATTTAAGATGTCATGTGTATGTACTATATGTGTACATACATATAAATGTTACGATTGTAGTGGTAAATAATACCTGAGTAAATTGAGAAATTTTGACAATATTTTGAGTTGTAGACTCTTAAGAATTTATTTTTTAAAGAATAGAGTATTAAGTTGTAAACTTTAGATAACTAAAAATAGCTAAAGAAGGATCAATTAAATATTACTTTGTAGTTCCTATGAAATTAAAAAAAAAAAAATCAACATGATAATTTGTTATCATTTTTCTAAATTTGTTCAAAATATTTATATAAATTTTTTTCTTCAACTTATTTCTTTTTTAAATTAAATTCTTAATAAAAATTAAAATAAATTTATCATTTGTTTTTATTCTTCTTTAACATAATACTAATCCTGTTTTCAATTCTACAATGTCCATCATTGTGAAGTCCCATTGTTTTTGAAAGAATACAAAAGTTTCGTACGTGTTCTTTAAAGGGAGGAACATATAAGCATTAGCGCATTAAAAATTCCCTTTATAAGATATTCAAAAGTCCAAGGCAACGTTTGGCTTAAAAAAAAACAACAAAAATATAAACGAAAAAAGCAAAAAAAAAACACTTGACTTGTCAACACAAGTCATTTAAGTCATTTGTAATCATTTGGGCGTTAGAACTTACAAACGTTAAACATAATAAAAAATAAGAGAAAAGAAAATACTCAATATAATAAATACTGTTACACAAATTTTTGTTACAATTTTCTATGCTTCTGGCTCACTTGGCGCTTAGCAATCGTCATAAATCTTAATTTGTGTTTAAAGGATGGATAGATAAAGAAAAAAAGTCATTTGTGCAAAAAAAAAAAAAAAACAAAAAAAATCAAGTGGAAAAAAATATAGTTGGTCAAGCCTGCTATATAATACCCTACACCATTCTGTCAGTACATATGGGATCTGGGGTCAATTGTTGGCCGCTACTTGTATTAGGAATATTGTATATTTCTAGGAAACATGTGATCGCATATGATTTATATTATATTATTTATGTGTTTTAGGGTGGTACCTGGAGGTGGGCTTTGTATGGAACCTATGGTTAATTATAGGCCGATTGTGACAAAGTTTGGCACTATGATTTCTAATTTTATAAAACTTATTTTGTGCAAAATATTAACTTGAAACTAACAATTGTATAGACTTTATGCACGTTAAAGTGTTTTTCGATAATGGGCTTTATATGGGAACTATGATCAATTGTAGACCGACCTTAATGAAATTTTCTCTATAGATTTTTATCTATATATACTAAATTTTGCTAAATTTAATTTAAATATTGCTATATGCCTTAAGCACTTATGATCGCTAAACCCTCACGCAGAGAAGAAATATAGTTGTAGTGACCATAATCTAAGTGCAATATATTATGGTCACAACTAGAAATAGTAATTGTTATGATTTCAATTTATCATATTGTTTCCGATTTTATGTATCGTTTTTTCATGTTATTTTTTTAGTGTTTCATATTATACCATCTTACTATATTATTATCCCATTCCATCACATTGTGATTTAATTTTATTATATTTTTTATTATTCAATCTTATCATATTATTATTCCATCTTATCCATTTTATAATATTCTTACCCCCATGTTATCATATTATTATCCCATCTTATCATATTATTATTCCATTTTATAATATTATTATCTTATCCTATCTTATATTAGAATAAAACACATTAATTCAAAATTATCATTTTTATAAACTCCTTCATCAATCAATTTTATTTATTTGTACAAGTATTTAATCAATATCTTATATTGCTTGAATCACACCAAATATAAAAAAACTTTGTCTGCTTATAAACTAAATGAGAATTATATTGAAGGTGGAAAACAAACGTTAAATATTTTCAAAAATATATTCAAAAACAAACAAGTTATGATTTTTTTCACCATATTTCTAAAAAGCATATTTATTTATAACATTTTATTGTTATGGGAATAATAATAATAATAATAATAATAATATGGTTTGAATACAAAATATGGTTTAAGAGCAAGAACAATGGTTGTAGAAATCATGATATTTTTTGCCCATACCTTTTGCCCAGTGGCAAGAAGCTATTAATTCGGGATTACGCACAGCTCCACAACCACCTTTAGATAATTTATTATCTTGTTTTTATATGAATTGTATTTGATTTTTAATTCAAATTGTCTTTACATTAATCGTATTTGATTTTTAATTCATGTAACAACTTTTTTACTATATTTTTACTATTAGGTCGTCCCACTGCGGCTCCCCCTAAACCGCCAAGTGTTTAACCACCACCACCTCCTACACCAATTCCAATTTAAATCTCTCCTCTAACTCAGGCTCATCTTCGAATGTTGGTCCTACAAGTGCCGTTAATATAGCTCTCATATCGCAGGCTAGTGTCACGTCGTCGCCTGGTAATGACATGTAGTTATTTTTCAATGACAACAATATACCGCCTGCATTACACAAAAGTAATTTGATAATTACTTATTTATACTTATCAACACCGGTTAGGTATTGAATTACTTATTTATGATCAGGTTTTTGAAAATGCTACTTTTTTATTAATTTTTTAATTATGAAAGGGAAAAATTTGCATATGAAATAATTGTTAATCTAAAATAGTTTATTTCTATTATATTTATTTTAATTCTATTTTTTGGTTATAGTTAAGTCTGTTAAATTAAAATTTATAAAATTTTTTTACATTTAAAATAAAAAATTAGCAGAAAAAAACTGCGTTTTATAACCTGACATTTCATTAGTTATTTGTAATCTAGAATGTAGCTAGTTCCTATTATTTTTACTAATAATGACTTCAGTAATACTTTAAAATCAATGAGCTATTAAACAGCTTGAAAGTAATGGCATTTTAAAATGCCTACTTCTAATAATATGTCATCGTCGTGTTAAAATAATGGGTTATTCAGCTAATGAGTGAGAGGTGAAGAGCCATAATATTAGCTTCTTAATTCATTCCATGGCAACCAAAGTTTTTGCTGGGTTATATTAACATAATTTTGTTTCTGGTAAAAATATTTAAAAACATAAAAGTTTTGTAGTGCACTATATTAAAATTTTTATTGAATGTAAATATTGAATGATAAAACCGAAACAAAAACATTGTTATCATGAACATAGTATTATTAAAATTAATGGAAATTTACCATGAGAACATAATATGGTTATAATGATAATGTCGTAACCGTGTTTTTTCTTTGGGTGCTTATTCAAGGAAGACATTTGTATGGGGGCTAGGTGAAATAATGGGTCAATCATAAACAATAGGCTTGGTATCTGGCCTAAAAAAGATATATGTGCCAGGTTTCATTCAATTATTTTAAAAATTGCGACCTGTAGTTTGATTGCAAGTTAAATCGACTCAGAAATTTATTCTAAGCCGATCTTAGGCTAATATTTTTGGGTGTTACAAACATGAGCACAAACAAAATATTCTGTAGTATTGAAGATAAAATATTTTTTTTTTCCACATATTTTCCTTTTTTGTTTTAGCTCTAATATTTATTGCAAATTTTGTAGAGGGAGGATTGTGGCAAAACTTACATAGCTTTTTTTTCTTTCCTTTAACAAAATATTTGTCGCAATGTCTTTAGCTGCAACAACTTCTAAATGATTTACATTTCTTTATAAAGATTTTTTTCCTATATTTGCCTTAAATCTCCCTAAACTAGAGTAATATTTTCACATTCATTTATTTGTTTGTAAAAACAGTTTTTCCTTTTTTTAGCCCCCTAAGCTTTTTGGCTTTATTTGCAATTGTATTATTGTTTGTTGCTTTTGTTTTTCCATAAATTTGTAAACGACAAGTTACCGCAGTATTTAGCAGGATTTTATTTTTGTTTTTCCTTTCAAAATCTTTTCGAAATTAAGGGAGAGTGTATTTCATTTTTGTTTTCATCCTCTTCTTTTTGCAAATTATTTTTCTTTACTATGACAATAAAGCCAAAAATTAAAACGAAAGCAGAGCGCCGGCAAAACAATAATGATGACACTTGAAAATTTATGATGTTGAAATTTTAAATGGTGTATCAAGAAATTAAGGAAAAAAAATAATAATGACTTTAAAAATTGGAAATAATGTTAGAAAAGTAAGCCAAAGAAGAGAAATTATGAGAAACAATGAACTTTAAAGTTACTTTATAAATTTATCAAAAACCTGGTACACTAATGTATAAAGTAGTATTTAATGGATATTAACGATTACATTAAGGTCCTTTTTATTAGACTCAATTTTCATACTAATTTCAGAGTGCTGACTTTGAATATTTTTCACCCCTAGACGAATTTGAATAATCTAAGCATTTTTTCGCCATATTATTTCTGAATGTATTAGAAATTGCAGAATATTTTTAAATGCAATTTCCTCCATATAGATTAGGTTAGATTCTTAGTGCAGCTGTCTAGTCAATAAGAGACAGCTCACTTGGGTCCAATTTGGTCCCGTTGTGAAACCCTGAGGGATTATGTGTTGTTAACCCACATGTCCATAACAGCGTTCGAATCGAACCAACCCCACGCATGTATAAAAGAATTGATCCATCTGAATTCAATCTCAGAGAGATGTGATAATACATGCACTTCCAAAATTATCAGTCCTGATCTCGGCAAGAGTGGCATAAAAGATGCTCCACCATTTCCTTCTCTTCCTCATCCCGACAACTTCTACAAAAATTGTTGAAAGTGAGCCCTAGCATGCGCAGCAGCAATCCAGTGTCCTATGACCTCGGCTACCAGAATTCTTAGCCGATGCCTCGTTAGTCCCATGATGAAGTTAGATCGACATTCATCATAATGGGGCCATATTTGCCTCAAGATTGAACATGTGAATTGCTTGATAAGTTCCGCAGAATTATTGATCTGCAACTACTTAGTGCTTAGACTATTAAATATTATGGAATAGTGCCTGATCTATAACATAGCTTATTCGATAATCTTATATACTGGCCACTCTTTAGTTCAGACAATTGCCCAATCAACTGCACAAGCAAGTCTGCCGCCAAGTGTGTTGCATAATATATAGTCCATTTTAATGCCTAGTGTACATGTCAAGTTTAGATTACTGTCGTCCTTTTGAGTAGTGTATAAAAAGTTTTTTTTTTATTAATTTCATATTCATATGTTGCTTTTTGCATTTGTTTTTGATGAAACCAAAAGAACAAAGTGAAATAAAATTATATGATAAAATTTTATACAACTCCATCTACTTTACATGTTCCATAACAAACTAGAAAAAAAGGAGATATTAAAATTAAGCTTCAAACATAGTTTTAGTCTATTTTCTTTTCATATCCCCACACCATCTAATCTGACAAAAAGAACAAGTCAAATATATACAGTGTCGGCGAAAACTAACTGAACAAATCCTATATTTAGAAAAATTGTCAGAGCAATATTATTTTCTACAAAAATACTTACTTCCATATAAAGGTGGTTTTCCGCTCTAAATAAAAACATATAAATTGTTAGATTTTTCTAGTCTACACGTAGAGAAAAAATATGGTTGCGAGAACCATAATCGAAGAGCAAGATATTATGATTGACTACAAGGTCATAAATATTAAGAAATATGCATATGAATCATTATACAATAATCTAAATTTTCATATTATGTTACGAGATTTGCATCTTATATTTAAATATTTTATAATATTATGATCCAGTTTTATAAAATTATGTTCTGATTTTCTCATGTTCATCATATTAATTATCATATTAGCTTCATCATATTAATTATCATAAAAAATTTATAACATGTTCAAAATTACTCATAACATTTTTCATATTAATCTTAGTATGGTTAATCACTAAATGTACATTAATTAATTTTATTTACCACATTGTCATATTATTATTACATTTCATAACATTATTACGCCATTATGCATATCATTATTTCATTTCATCATATTATTATCCAATCTTATCATATTGTTTTTTTAATTTTGTAATATTATTATTTTATCTTATTCATATATTGAAATAAAATATATTAATAAAAAGTTATTATTTTTATAAAATTTTTATTTATAATAGAGAAAAGAGTTCATTAACCAAAAAAAAATATTAGCATATTATTTCTCCATTAATTGTATTAATTTTTACCACCATATATGGTTTAAATGCAGGATATGTTTTTCTTTAACTAAATCCTTAAATGGTAGTTAATCAGTATCTTATATTGCTTGATTTACACCGAGTATATCCAAACCTTGTCTATTTATATTTATTCATATATAAACTCAAAGAGAATTACAATGAAGTTGGAAAAGAAACATTAAATACAAAATATATTTAAAAACAAACATGAAATTTTCCACTAAATTTGTGAAAAGGATAAGTATTATATTTATTTGAAGCATTTCATTGTCACGGGAATAATAATATGGTTTGAAAACAGAATATGATTTAGGAACAAGAAAAAAGGTGAAGCTTTTTTTCTAAATAAAACGCTTATTTACCGAAATATCGAGGTTTAAAAATTTTCATAAAATTTTCATCCAAAAAATCGATTTTTGTCAGATATAGATGTGATCACAGATAAAGCTTATTTTCTTAATAAAACGCATATTTACGGAAATATCGAGATTTAAAGATTTTTGTAAATTTTCCAACCGAAAAATCGATTTTTGGTCAGATATAGATGTGATCACAGATGAAGCTTATTTTCTCAATAAAACTCATATTTACCGAAATATCGAGGTTTAAAGAAAAATATTTAATGGTTGTACAAGTAATGATATTTTTCATATTAATAAAATTTTCTTTTCTGGTAAAAATATTTAAAAACGCATAATTTTTGCAGTCAACCATATTAAAATGATGTTTTTTCTCTACGTGTATATAAAGAAAAAATTTAATTAGGTATTGATGCAACTATTAATAAAGCGCTACAAGATAAACTGAACAAAGTAGTTTTTGTCGGAACATCACAGAAAAATTACCATTCTGCAAAAAATAATCAATAGAAATTTCGTAAATAATTTTGCTTTATCTAAAATAGTGTTACAAATTATATAATTTTTTGCTGAAAGTAAATTAAAAGATTTTTGTTAATATTGAAAAGTTTTAGTGATGAAAATTGTATCAGTTTATAACGCAGTTCCATGCTTTTAAGACTATTTAAAACTTATGGAAAATAGAAAATCAGAAGAGCAATGGGGAAGAGGTCGAGATGCTCCCCTGTGCAATCCTGAAAGTTTGGACACCAATACCAATGCTATAAATATACATTCCTAATTACTTAATTCATAATACAAGCCTAAAAGTTTCTCTGAAGTGGTCAAAACGCGTAGGGATTGTCATATAATATTAAGCTCAACAGTTTGTTCTATTTTTTTTTTTTATTAATTTTAAGTTATGAATATAAGAAATATATTTCTGTTATTATGTTAATTAATGCTCAATCCTTTTATGTTAACAATACTTTTCTTTTAAACCAAGAAAAAGTTGCGTTATAAACAAATTAATTAAAAAGTTTGTTTCGTTAGTTTTGGTCAACACTGTACTTAAATGAAAACTGTGCTGGTATGTCAGTTAATATGGAATGAATGACATACATTCTTACAAAAACAAATGAATAAATAAATAAGTACATTTAATGTAGAAACACAACAACGCCGGCAACGGGACGGTTTACCTCCTATTAAGCAAAAATAAACAAAAATGATTACCAAAGTTATTTTATCATTTCTATTTTTCATTATTTTTTATAATTATCACTTTTAGCATATAAATATTATTATATTTCAATTGTATAATTTAATTTCTTTAAATAATTTATATTTTCTCTCTTTGTTTAGTTTTCTCTTTCTTTTTATAATATATTTTTTTCATAAATGAAGGCAAACTTGTTGTAAAGAAACCGGCTTTCCGTCAACGAAAAGTCAAATTTGTTTGGAACAGTCTTTGCCGTCTTTGGCTGTGTTTCATCACTTGTATGTATGACATTCATTTGCCACCCTACTTCTTTTGATTATGTATCTAAAGAGAGTTCATAAGCCTGAGATGGGGGTTTTTTTGAGAACTCTATTACTCCTGCTGTTTTCCTTATCATTTTACTTATTATTTAGATTTTTTGTTTTTGTATTATTAAGGCATGTGTTTAAATTTAATTTTATACTTTTATCTATGATTATGTGTCAAATAAATTTATTTACAACATACATTTACTTAAACTTTCAAATATCCATAATTTTATTATTTGAAAATTCTTGTCATATTCTCTTTGGAGCCATCATTCATTTTTGGAAATTTTCTCTATGGCTTTTAATGTGTTTGTGATTTGTATGTGTGTGAGTGTTGCAATTTGTTACTGTATGTAGATAAAAATGTTTATGAATTTCATTTCAATATCAGTTATAAAATTTTGACAAATTTTAATAAGAATCTTCCTGTTTTAATGCTGCTCTGCTAGATTAAACGTACATTGACTACGTTATAACGTAGTCTCTTGTAGATTTGGTTATGATGCAATTTATTCTGTAAACAATATTTTATGATCGTTGCGATATATGTTGATTTTTGCGATAAATAACAAGGGATATAAAGAGTGATGAGAATTTTATTTTAGTATAAATAATCATAGAACTAGGGGAAGGTTTGCCATTATAAATTCATTAAAAATAATAAGATATTCATTAATTATTTTAAAGTTTGTTTAAGTTTTAAATTTTTTTTTGAAAAAAATATAAAGAAATTTAAATTTTTATTTAAGAGGCCTTCCCTCTTTGTTTCAAAAAATTTCTGTTTCTATATATATTGATATACATTTTAATATAAGTTACCATTTTGCAATAAGGTTGATTATGAAAACACATACATGCATAATGGCTTGACTTGAAAAGAAAATTAAGTATGTATTGAAAGCGTTATTATCCTAGTGGTAAAAATGTCAAGGCCTCCATTGTACAGGCCTTTTAGAAGGACTTTTTACACCTTCTTTAAGGTGCAGTTGCTCATGCTAACCAGTCTTATATAGTAAGGCCTTTAAGAATGTCTCATTTTTGCTTTTCAAATATCCGATTAAATCAGACTTCCTTTCTCTTAGAACCAGAGTAAGAAGCTGTATTTGTTTTAATATACTTCTCTTTAAGCAACAACAATTCTATGAATAAAAAATACAGCGTCTTAATTGCCTTCTCTTAGAAGAGAAGAAAGGTTACAATATTTTTTTGCTTTACGAAAAAAGAAAACCATTCAGAAACAGTTACAAAAATAATATCAAAATTCAAAGCAGAAATTCCCAAAATAATAATAATAATATTAATAATAATAATAATAATAATAAAATAATAATAAAAATAATAATAATAATAATAATAATAATATAATAATAACAATAATAATAATAATGATAATAAAATAATAATAAAAATAATAATAATAATAATAATAATAATAATAATAATAAAATAATAATAAAAATAATAATAATAATAATAATAATAATAAAATAATAATAAAAATAATAATAATAAAAACAATAATAATAAAATAATAATAATAATAATAATAATAATAATAAAAATAATAATAATAAAAATAATAATAATAATAATAATAATAATAATAATAATAATAATAAAATAATAATAATAATAAAAATAATAATAATAATAATAATAATAATAATAATAATAATAATATAATAATAATAACAATAATAATAATAATGATAATAAAATAATAATAAAAATAATAATAATAATAATAAAATAATAATAAAAATAATAATAATAAAAACAATAATAATAAAATAATAATAATAATAATAATAATAATAAAATAATAATAAAAATAATAATAATAAAAATTATAATAATAAAGATAATAATAATAAAAATAATAATAATAATAATAATTATAAAAATAATGATAATAATTATAGTAATAAAAATAATATTAATATTAATAATAACAATTAATATTAATAAAAATAAAAATAATAATAATAAAAATAGTAATAATAATAATAATAATAATAATAATAATAATAATAATAATTAAGAATAATAATAAAAAAATTCATTTAGTTTTGTTTAATGCTTTATTTGAGTAGGTCGTGTTTTCCTAAGTTAATTTTATTTTTATACTCTTCACCACAGGTGTAGCGGGTATATAAACAATTTTCATCAGAGAGCAAAAAAGTTTATATTTTCTGGATCCTTGTAAGAAATGATGTCGATAGGACGATGTCCTTCTGTCCGTTTGTCGGTTGAAAGGGCGTTTATGAAGCCCACCGAATAACTGCCTTATTTAATATATATGTCAAACGATCGGAAATCCTTTCGAGAATTTTGCTATTAAAATTTAGCAAGATCGGTACATAAATGGCGTAGCTATATCAAAAGTCCGGTTTTTAAACCGGTTTTCGATTTTCTGAATCCTTTATATAAGCTAGGAACTTCGTTTTTGCAAAGAAGATTTGATAACTTTTTTCTGAATTTTTATGCTGAAGAAATGAATTACAGCGTTTCAATAATAACCGAGATATCGTTCAAAATGCATTTTTGACTTCTTGAAGCCCTTGTTCAAGCTATGAATTATATTTTTATATAGATAGGTCATAAATATTTTTGGTTTTGGAACCGAGTTATAGACAAAAATCTGAACAAATTTTTAAAATATACAGACACAAACATATATAAAAAGCATTGCAGTGTTGTTGTTTTCTGTATAAGCAAGCAGTAGTTGTTGATTGTATATACAACTACTGCTACAAAACTCATTTTTTTATGTATGTTTGGACGTTTTTTAGTTGGAAATAGAAACATTGCAATGACTCAGTGTTGTGGTTTTTTTGTATAAGCACGTATCTACATACAAACATATGTATATAAATTTAGTAGTCATTGTTTGTATAAGCAAGCAGTGGTTGTCATTTGTATATTAACACAAATATTTATATGAAACATGCCAATGACTATTAGTGTTGTTGTTTTTGTATATGTAGTCAGTTTGTATATACATTCAAAAATATATAAATATACGTATGTTTGTAAGTTGTTGTTGTGTGTGTGTGTTTTTTTGTGTTTAAGCAAAAGTTGCTTGTGGAATAAATATATGTATTTTTTTAAGTATAAATATGAAAATTTTTTTATTTGTTGGTAAAGTGGTGAAGGTCATAAAAATCTCGGAATAGCCAAATATTGTGCTCCAAATTGTTTATTTATGTTTTTTATTATATGTATTTTATTAAAAAATGTATTGTTTTTATTATATCTGTGTACTTTTGAAAATTAATAATAATAATAAAAATAATAATAATAATAATAATAATAATATCTTTAATTTTTTCAGGAGAGTTACAGTTTCAAAAAAATCAACAATTTCCATGAAAATATGCCTCTTTGAATAAATTGTCTTGTCTCGACTTAAGATGTTTTGTCAAAATTTCAGTTATGTTTTTTAATGCTGATTTTTTTAAGTTTTAAACTTTTTACTATAATTTAAAATAAAAAATTGTTATTTTATTTAAATAGGAAAATTTTATTAAATAGTATAGAAAACCTGCTGACAGCTTCTCTTCAGAAGATCTGTTGGTAGCACTTTTTTAGAGGGCCTGCTAGCAGTTTTATTCAAGAAATCTTTTTGAAGGGCCACATTGGGTCGCGAATGTGTAAGGCCTTTCTCTCAATGACATCGCGTGTAAAAAATGCATGAATATGGAAGGCAGGGAGTAGCCCTTTTGGCTATACAAAAGGCCTTCTAGTGGGGCTTATTACCTCTTCTTTTTACCACTAGGTATAAAAAAAACACACATACTTTCTCAATCATAAATACATGTATACAACATTTTATTTTTTTATGTCTTCTTAAAATAAATTGATATTAATGATGACGATGAAGACAACAACGAATATAATAATGATGGTATTATCATAATAACATTATTATTACTAACATTCAACCAGGACAATGACGCTGCTGATTGTGACAATGATGACTATGACGACGACAATAACAAAAAAAAGGCCATACACATACATACTTATTTGCTTTTAAAAAGATCTTAAATGAAAGATTTAAAATCTATTTTAAGTCATTAAAGTTACAATATATAAAAATCAGTCATACATTTACCCTGCAAACATTTTATGTTTCGTAAGTCACTAAGAAGAGTCTTCCAGAAGTTGAAATTCACCGCCAAAGCTATTGCCAAGTATCATAAAAATCATCTTCCATCGGAAAGAACTGTCCAAATATACTTTGTTACACACTGCCTGCCACTTGAATAACTATTTCGTGTATCACTTGAATAAGGAATTCCTTTAATATTAATCAGGAATGCTATGATTTGAATTTTTTTTAATATAAACGGCTAGAGAATTTTTAATTTGATAGTTTTGAAATAGTTTTTATTCAAAACGGGACGTGGTAAGGCTCTTAATAACTCTGAAAAAGAAAAAATTCAGATTTTGAAATCTCAGGGTCAGAATCCGGTCCAAATAGCCAAAAACATTAATAGAGGAAAGACAGTTGTGTACAATTATTTAAATAACGTGGAAAGATATGGAAAAAAGGGCGGAAGAAAATGGTAACAACTCCAAAAGAAAGACGAAAAATTCTTAGAATTGCATCAAATTCTGCCATGTCGGTATCAAAAATATGTGAAAAAAGTAGAGTCAGTGCCCGTCTAAGAAGAGTGCATCATATTTTAAAGTCGTGCCCATACATAGTCTGACGAAAACTGCAAAAAAAAACACCACTTAATTAAAAACACAAATCACAATGTCTACAGTTGGCCAAAAATACAATGACATGGTCCGACAAATGGTTTAAAGTTGTATTTTCCGATGAAAAGAACTTTAATGTTGATGGTCCCGACGTGTATAACTATTACTTCCATAACCTAAATAAGGAGGAATTATTGTTGAGCCGCAGACACAGCCGAGTGGGCGGAATAATGGTATGGGGTGCCATTTCGTATTATGGTACCATAGAATTGGTTTTTGTATCCAACAAAATGACTGCAACGACTTACAAAAACATTCTGGAGGAAGCATTTCCAAAATTTAATGATTTCTTTGAACCCATACCTCGAAAGTACCAACACGACAGCGTTCCGAATCATACCGCCAGAGCAGTAAAACAATGGATTAATCAACAAGGTGTTAAACTTTTGGATTGGCCCTATTTTCACCAGACCAGAATCCAATGGAAAATGTCTGGGGTTGGCTTGCAAGAAAAGTTTATGAAGGAGGAAAACAATTTGAGACTATAGAATCCTTAAAGGATGCAATAACGGAAGCATGGTGTACAATTTCGCTAAATTACTTAGTGTCATTATACAAGTCGATGCCAAATCGCATTTTTGAGGTTATTTCTAAAAATGGTGGCGGTACTGATTTCTAATTGAATGCTAGAAGATAATAACTTTCCTTTTTTTTTAATCTAAAATTTTAAAATAAATTACAGTTTGCTTAGTTTTAAAATATGACACACGAAAAAGTACCACAGAAATACATGTCTTTAAATAAATGCATAATTTTAGTATAACAAAATATGTATATTTTTTATTTCTTCAGGAAACTAAAGCCAACACTTTGAAATTTGGTTGTGCAAAAAATTATTTTTTTCTGAACTTTAGTTTAGGAGTTATACTTAGTTAAAGTTAAAAAAATATGATTCCTTATTCTAGTGGCAGGCAGTGTATATACCCTTTACTACAAGTGTAAAGTGTATATATAAGTTTGTCATTCTATTTGTGATTTGTACAATATTCATCTAAGACCCCAAAAAATATATATATTTTCTGAATCCTTATTGATAGGGAAGTCGATATAATGATGTCCGCCTGTCCGCTGTCGTTCTATTGAAATCAGTTTTTAGAAAGTCCCAGTCATCAGATATATATGTTTTATACATCAAATTACAGGAAATATATTACAGGGAATATTAGACAGACACCAGTAAAAAATCAATAAAATCGGCGAAAAGGCTTTCAAAAACATATTTGTTTTAGACTTTTCTAAGCCCCTATATAAGCTAATAGCCTCAATTTTGCACAGAAAATTCGGAAACTTTTTTTGAAATGTTTTTACCGAAGAAATAAATAAAACCGGTTCATTAGAAACTGAGATATCAGTCAAAACGCATTTTTGGATTTCGTGAAGCTTCTATATCAGCTTCAGAATTTGTTTTTGTATAAATCTGTTGTAAATATTTTTCTACAATTTCGGTTTTTTGAATTAACCATATCGATCCATAAACCACCAAGTTAAAGGCAAAGATCTGAAAAAAATATTAAAAGTATTCACACATACATATATAAGTATTGCAATTACTTTCAGTTTTGTTGATTTTTGTATAAGCAAGCTGTAGTTGTTGATTGTATATACATACACAATAATTTTTTATGTATGTTTGAACGTTTTTTAGTTGGAAATAGAAACATTGCCATGACTCAGTGTTGTTTTTTTTGTATAAGCATGTATCGACATACAAACATATGTATATAAATTTAGTAGTCATCAAAAGTAATAAGTGTTGTTGTATTTTTTTTTTTTTTTTTTTCTTTTTAGAAGTAATGCTTGCTATGATACTTTAATTTTTTGTTTACATTTTTGTAGTTTAGAAAAAAATGTAGTTTATTTTTATAAGTATAAAAGTGATAATATGAAAGCATACTTTAAGGCGTAAATTTTATTATTTGTGGGTAAGGTGGTGAAGGGTATAAAAGATTCGGTACATCCGAATATAGCGTTCTAACTTGTTGATTAAAAAACAATTAATTAGCAGGAAAATTGTTCTCCTTTTGTTGAATATAACAGTCAAACTATACCTAAGTTAAATTATTACTGAAATACATGATTTTACCTGCTTCTCTATTGTGTTGTTTTCTTTTTATACCCTACACCACCATTGGTAGTTGAGGTATTATGCGTTTGTGCTGATGTTTGTAAAGCATAGACAAAGTTATCCAACATCCATCTTAAAGTATATCAATCGACACAGAATCACTTTTTAAATCGATCTAACGATGTCCGTCCATCTGGCTGGCTGGCTGTCCATGTAAACCTTGCGCACAAAATACGGATCACAATTTTAAAGATAATTCAATCAAATTTGGCACGTGGGACTTTTATGATACAATGACAAAGTATATTGAAATTTCTTATAATCGTTTCATTATTTCACCTAGCACCCAATGCCTTAAAACTAAGAATATTTTAATGAAATTCCGTGCAAAGAAGTTCTTTGCAGATATTAATCTTTGTACCAAATTAAAATCGGTTCACAATTGATCATAGCTGCCATATAAACCGCTCTTCCGGAAATCACTTTAACGTGCATAAATCCCATGCGAATGTTAGTATAAAGTTAATATTCGACACAAATAAGTTTCATGTAAGTAGAAACAACATTGCCAAATTTTACGAGAATCGGTCTATGATTTACAATAGCTTCCATATAAACCCACTTCCAGGAATAGCGTAAAATCATCTGGATGTTAATATCAATGCATTATTCTGTATTTGTATACTTTATTTTACATTTAGTTAAATTGGTCACATGAGTAATATAAGTCCCCTTCCCGAATATTTGCGATCGTAAACAATGGTATAGGGTATCATATAGTCGGTCTTGACCGACTATATCTTTTTTTCTCGTTATATATATAAATAAACTGATAATCTTTCTAACACATGCCAAGAAGATTAATGCACAATAGTAATATACATTGGAATTGTCGTCAGATTATCTTCCAGCGGTGATTTCAAAGTATACTTTCGGAAGATGACAAGACGATAGTTAAATAATTTGTTTTTCTATATTTTATACAGAATTCTGAAAATCATATAGTAGTCAATAAGAAGTGACGTATGGATTTCTAGTGCATAATAGGAATATATTTTGTTTTTGTACATTTCGAACAATCTTCCAACATTCATCTAAAAGTCACTAAATAGTGACGTCTGGAAAGATTAGCAATAAATTTATCTTTCAAATCTTTGAAGGGTATTTATACATTTATTCCTTTTTTTTATACGTGTGAGTATGATTTTATAGGCAGCACATAAATAAAATCAATAATTTGCATAATAAAATGAAATTTATTTTATTTTATCTATTGAATGTCAGTGAGATAAATAGACAGACAGACAGAGAGATGTTTAGATATTGAAGCATTTTGTTAGGAATAATATATTTGAATGGACATTTAAATGATTTCATAAATCTTAATTTTAATCTTGATTATCAAAACTAAAATGTAATTTAAAGGAAAATTATTGGAATATTTTAAAGGAAAAAAAATGAGGTCAAGAAAAATTGAATTTAAATAAAAATGATGAGAGATAAATGAAGTATTTAAAAACTATATAAAAAATAAGATTGAATTTTCAACTAGGATATAAATTTAAATTTCAAATAAATTTAAATATATATTACACCTATAATTAAAGTTCAAATAAGTTTGAAACTCAGTGACTATATTGAGGTCTATTACTAAATCCCTATTCAGCATATGTATTGAGATCTATGAGTAATTTAGACAATAATTGGAGTAGAAATCAGACTATAGAAAATGTATGATCGAATTTCAATAAAGATTATATTGAAACCTAAATGGTGAACTCAAATTATACTATATATCGACGTATATATATATATATATATATATATATATATATATATATATATATATATATATATATATATGTGTGTGTGTGTGTGTATATATAGTATATATATTTATATATTCAAGAACTTATTACAACGTGCAACCGTAATTTTCGCAAATAAAACTAGAGACTATTTTTCAACCCGGTTTGAGATAAAAATGTACATAATAGAGTAAAATTGAGAACATAGTTTTGCCATGATAGACTCTAGCTTCACGCATACATATATTGATATTTTTATGTGTGAAATTTTTTTAGAAATCGTTACACGGTGTTATTATAACTTGAATGAGTCTGAATTAGGATTAAATTTTCAAAAAAATATTTTCTTTATTTTTTGTGTTGTAACATTTAAATAAAAAAGTAAAAAAAAATGTGGTTTGTGGGCCGGTGGAATCATCCACATTTCTATAAAAATGATGCCGGTGCTAACGTAACCGCCAATGGCGACCGTTATCGTGCCATGATAACCGACTATTTGATGCCTGAAATTGAAGCCCGTGATCTCGGCGACATTTGGTTTCAGCAAGACGGATCCACTTCCCATACATCGCATCAATCAATGGATTTATTGAGAGAACACTTCGGTGAGCACATAATTTCACGTTTTGGGCCGGTCGATTGGCCACCAAGATCGTGTGATATCACACCGTTAGACTTTTTCCTGTGGGGATATGTAAAGTCTAAAGTTTATGCGGACAAACCCGCTTCGATTCAGGTCTTGAAGGAAAACATCACGCGTGTCATTCGCCAGTTACCAGTCGAAATGCTCGAACGAGTCATCGAAAATTGGACTCAACGGATGGACCATCTGCGACGTAGCAACGGCCAACATTTGATAGACATAATCTTCAAAAAATAAATGCCAAAGAATGTTCTTTCAAATGATAATAAACATTTCCCATTAAATTTGAATCTTCTGTGTTTTTTTTTTTTTTTTCTTTAAAAAAGAAACCTCGAAATGAATCACGCTTTATTACATTGCAGAGATTCGTAGCTTTCATTTGATATCTATATTGGATCGATATAATCCTAGTAAATATTTTATAATATACTTAAAAATGGCACACCTTTTGGAAACTTGAAGTCCTTTTGAAAACAAATTTGATATCCTGGAGAAAAACTGAGTACACAGTATTACCATGGATAGTCTCTAGTATTAACCATATAACGATTTGTTCACGTATGAGAATATATATATTTGAATATAAATAGTAAAAGGTAAAATTTTTAAAATAAATAATTTTTAGCTTTCACTTTTAGCTTTCATTTGACACCCAAATTGGTTTGATATAATATTCGTAAATATTTTATATTTTTTAATGTGTATCCTTCAAGTCTTTCAAGCCCTTTTAAGAGAAAATTTCACTTTCTCGAGAAAAACTGATGGTCAAACGGTTCACAGTAAGATCAAACGCACAATTTTTTGGTAATAAATCTGTATCTACTACTGGTGGGATTGAATTGAGATATTGTAGAGGAGGATCTAAGCTTTCAGAAAAATTATCTTTTATTCACTCTGTAATAATATGAGAAAAATTGGTTATTGAATCTACTTGAATGATTTTTGCAGGAATGAAAGAATGATATTTATTTTATATAATACGTAAGAGACTTTATTTCTTTACTCCCATCGGATGCGTCCCCCAGGTGGCGGATAGTGGGGACTCTCCCTTAGCCACCACATCCTTTGTTTCGCGCCCGGTCTTGGAAACGGCTAGGTTGTTGGACTGGATACGGTGCAATTGGTAGATTCTGTTTCTTGCTCCTGCCAACGTGAATATATTCTCATGCACTGAGTCCGGTCTCTCTGCCACACGTTTCTCACGGACTAAATAAGGAACTATGTATTTTTAAGATCAAGGTGGTAGGTAGCAGTGCCAAGGATCTGCATGATTAGTTAGTGCGAAAAGAAACTAGTCGAGAACATCTCCCTTCTGAGTCGTGGGATCAAAATAGAAAAGAAAATTTATATTGAAAATATTAGGTTAAGGTGTGGGGACAAAAGAGACGGGAAAAGGAAGTACGATAGGGGAAAAGTTAGAGCAGAGAAAAGTACGAACGCTGACTTAGGTGAACGGGATAGGGATGAGTTAGGGACAATATTATAGAAAGGGGGGGGGTGCATAGGGACTCGGACGATGAATCGGAGCTTTTAAGACTGAATAACCATCTGCTCATACTGCAAGGACAACTACTAACCCAACTGACGGAAGAGGACAGCCTGCTGGACTCGTCAAAAGACGATCTTGTCGGAACTAGTGCGACGGAGAGGTTAGAAGCCCTGACTCTTGGGTCTGATGAAGAGTATGAGATAACAGTCATCTCTGCCCTTGATCAGAATAGAGGGCATGGAGCTTCAACTACTGCAGCGACACTCACTAAGGAGCAGGATAGTTCAACGGGGGCATCAGATATGTCCAGGCCTTTAGCCAAAATTAGTTAGGCAGGAAGCGGTAGGTCATCCATCGGATGAAAAAGCCGCGACCAACAGCCGAACAAAACTTGAAAAAGCTAAAAATGGCGTTAGAGCCCATATAGCAGCACTTAAAACGTTGTTCTGTTTGGTAGCAGGCATTGGAGCGGAAGAGTAATAGGAACCTTTTGTCGAAGGCACAGAGGTGTGCTTCAGTTGGCATTACAAGTGCAGCAAGAAGTACCTCACAGGCGGCTCTGGACGTCATACTTTATCTCTTACCCATCGAGGAGTTTGTGAGGGATATGACGGCACGGAATCTGTTAAGACTCAAAAAATTGAGATTATTAGGTTCATCAATTTCGTTCCCGGGTCGGGTACGAAATCAGTTATGGTCAGTATAATCTAAGCCACTGAATTAAACTTTGGGGTAAATCCTGTTGTAGTGATTCCTGATAGGGAGATACGGTCTGACACTGAGAGGCTGAGTATGATAGTTGTGCAGTATTTACAGACGGATCAAAGATGGATATCGGCACTGGTGCAGGAGTCTATATTATGGGCACAGATGTAAAAAGCTCACTAAGACTTCCTGATGAATGTAGCGTGTTTCAGGCTAAGATTCTCGGCATCTTAAAGGCCGCGGAATTGGTCAGATTGAAGGTTGCGAGGGGTTCTGAGATTACTCTCTATGTAAACAGCCAGGCCGTTCTTAAGGCCTTGGATACTCATTTGGTAAAATCCACGCTAGTAGTCACCTGCAAGAGGTCACTGAGGGAGCTGTTAGAACATTATGTGGTGAGACTTTGCTGGGTAACAGGCCATTGCAATATATTGGTAAGGCAAGGCTCAGCGAAGGAAGTTTCGAACAGTGAAACCAACGTGAAAACCTCGCTGGGTTTCTTCTTTAGGAAGATCAACGAATGGATCTCGGCTAGAAAAAATTTGGCTTGGGAGAGTAGAGTGGACGATATTGTCGGCGCTCGACAGGGCAGACACAAGTAGGAAAAGTTTAAGGATCATGATAGGTGTCATAACGAGACACTGCATGATAGGGAGGATGAGGTCTAAGTGGAACGCTGGCAATTCTGATTTTTGTAGAATGTGAGGACGTTGATGAGACCGAGTCTATTGAGCATATTGTGTGTTACATTCCACGATTACAGCATCATACGATGAAATGGATCTATCTATCTATGTATATAATATATCTATCCACATAAGAAATAATAGTAGTGGTACAAAGCTAATATGCTTTTTTTGCAATTTAGAGAAAGTCTTTGGATAAGTTGACTTTTTTTCATAAAATCTGCACTCCTGCATTCGTTTTTGGCCTGGCGGGAAGCAGTTTAGTAACAGGTCTATATAAATATATTTTTTAATGAAACACCATGAATAAATTAAAAAAAACTCGCATTTTTTTTTTTTTTTTTTTCTTCTTAATCGATAAACATGAAATTTTTTTCTAAAATTCACCATTTTCGATCAATGCTGGATGTAGGGTGTAAATCTAAATTAACTCAAAATTTCTTTTTTAAACGATTTGTCTTTTGAAATATGTAAAGAAAAAAAATTTATTAATAAAGCTATAAAAAAAAGGTGAAAGAATAGTAATTTTTCATTCTGATTTCAGAGTGCTGACTTTGGACGTTTTTCTCGGCTAGACGAATTGAAATAATCCAACATTTTTTTCAGTATACTATTTCGCAATGTATTAGAAATCACAAAGTATTTTTAGAAAAATTTTCCTCCGTATATATCAGGACTAATTCCGGAAAAACTAAATTAAATCGGACTTGATTTATAGAAGTTACGATTGATTGAAACTTTTACATACACCCTGTAGCTTAACTTTACAGGGTGATTTTTCTAAAAGCTTAGGTCCTCCCCTACAACTTTTTCATACATTTCAATTCGATCCAACCAGTAGTTTAGGAGATACAGATTTATTACCAAAAATTTAGCGATTGGCCCCAGTGTACAACGTGCTGTGTAAAGTGTATAAAAAAATTACCAAAAAATAATAATTTAAAATAGCTTTCTTTTGACCAAATTTTACATTTTCGCTCTTTTTAATGTACTTTAAAGAGAATCATTTCCTATTTTCTTTTTATCAACAAGAAAATTTATTTACTCTGACCATTAATAGTCGCCATAAACTACAAAAATTACATTTAAAAATAATGGGTTTTTAAACTATTATGTTGGCTTCTTTTCAATTCTTTTATTGTCTCATTTTTTTTATTTTTTTTTATTTCTATAACTTTTCTACTCTATTTTAAAAAGGCGCCAAAATTCTGGCTCCCTAATAAATTATAAATGTGTAAGTATTTAAGCTTATTGTAGCTACTTTTCTTTATATTTTACAACTTGTTTGCCACTTTTTTTTAGAAGTTAAAAAGATAATGAAAAAATGTTTTTATCGTAAATCTGTATGTCTGTAGTTTTTTTTTTTTTGCAAAGAAAGTTTTTAAAAGAAAATAAATTTTATTGTTTTTATTTTATAATAGATAAAAAAAAAGGAAATGAGGATGAATGAAAGTGCAAGTGTTGAGTAAATAATTAAAAATGTATAAGAAAGCAATGAAGAAAAGTAAAAAAATTATATTCTTTTAAAGGGTTGTTTTAAAAAAAAAATTTTAATATTTTTTTAAAGTAGAATAACTTTTTTTTTGCTAAATTTTTAAGACTATTTAGTCGCATACTTAATTTAAAACCAATTAATATTAATCATACGCCCTCTTTTGCATTTAATTTCTCCATTTCTATTTAAGCTTTATTTTTGTGGGTATATCCTTTCAAGTAATATTAATCATAAGTTTTCTATTCAGTGATGCCAACTATTACCAACATAAACGCTTAATTTTAAAAAGACAACAATTTTATTGTATAAATAAGACAAGTTTTGTGAAAAAGCGTAAAAATAAGCTAAAATTAAAATCTATTTTGAAAAGTAAAAAACAAGAAAAAAATTAAAGCAATATTTTTACCATTAATAAACCATTTGGAACGTACATCTCAAAATATTAATAGCAAACTGGGTAAATTAAAATGCAGGTTATAGAGATTCTATTATTATGAACCTCGATCTAAAATTGTTTAGTTCTTTCAATACTTTTTTCCACTCAAACAATTTTAATTGCTAAAGACAGTTTCTTCACGAATTGTTGAGATCTGTGGATAAATTTCGGTACTAGACTTTTCACAAATATAGGGAAATAGAAAAAAATTTAAAAAATTAATGTTATCCCATTAAAATAATTTTCAAACTTTGAAAAGGTAAAAAAAAAAAAAACAAAAAGAAAAATTTGCGCGGTTTTAGTTTCTAGCTAAAAAAATATTTTTTGCGTTTTGGACTACTAAAAATCTAGCTAAGTTAACACCACTGTTTCCTAGAATGACATGATTTATTTTCTTGCTCCCTTAAGTATACTTAACATTTTCAATTAATAATAATCATGCACTTCAATGTTTCTTTTTATACTCAAATAGTTATTTTATCATAATTCAATTATTTTTGCATAAATATATATTTTTTTATTTGTTTTCTAAATTTCACATCTTTATACATTTTTCTAATAAATCTTACAATTTAACTGCAATTTGTATTTCTACCTTTTGGCTAATAAATCCTAAGAAAATTGCAATATTTTCTAAGCTAACAAAAAATCAAGAAAAATAATACCAATTTGCTACAACAAAAAAAAACTAAAAATAAATAAATCACTTGCTTAAAAATTTAAAAAAGAAATCAACAAAAACTCATCTACCAAAGAAAGGTAACAAAATATTAACTCTAAGCCCTTAAGCAATTTTTTTTTCTTCAGTTTCTATAAGGAAATAAATATAAAATTCTATATCATGAGAGAGTTAAAGTTAGCAGAAAAAAATATTATAAATCTTATCCAACTACTTTTCTTTCTAATACACCAAAGACTTCCCTTAGACATGTGGTAGTCAAAAACAGTGTTGCCAGGAGGCAATAAAAAGGAGGCTAAGTCGTACCTTAAAAAAGGTCAGAAAAGGCTAAGTGCCTAAAAAATAGTGTCAGAAAAATGTTAATATTTTTAATTAAAAACTTATTTTATTTATTTATTTTTTTTTTTTTTTTTTTTGTAATGAAAAATCGTCCACAAAATTTCGATACAAATTTGAATTATATTTCATATGAAAAATGTCCCAATGTTTTGAAGGGATTCATAATTTTTGAAATATAATACATTATTTTATTAATAATTTTGAAAATTTTTGTGTAATTTTACGCTTAATGTTTTGAAGGGATTCATCATTTTTGAAATATAATACATTTTATAAGATATTGTTTTAAAATTATATTTATTTTTATATTATTTTAGATTCTAGTTAATGTAATTTTAATTACAAAATAATTATAATAAATAACTAAGTCCATATAATGAGTAATCTAATATTTAATTTGGAGAGTAAGGCGCCGCAGGCGAAAATATTTGTAAAATATAAATAAGCCCCTTTTTTTGGCGAATTATTACGCAATAGTTCTTACATAGATGATTCTATAAAAATAAATTAGTAAAACCAACTAAGAAATGTTCTTCTTCTTTGTTGAAATACTAAACTTTTAGCCTTTTTAAGGTAATTTTAAGAATCAAAACATGCTAGAATAAAAGCTAGAAGCTAAAACGAAAATTTTATGAGGCCAAAAGCATAATAAAAAGGCTAAACTGGCAACACTGGTCAAAAGATTTGAAACACTAAATATTTTAAAGAAACTTGTTGAAAGGCTGCATTTGTGTTTAGAGCTGCAGCACACACACACACACTTTAACTAACAAACACATATATGATAATAATGTTCACTTACAATGTTTGTGGCTTAAACAATCTAACAAACGAAATATTTGCTTAAAAAAAGTTTTTGGAAAACATTTTTATTATTAAGGATTTTTTTTAGGAAAAAAGAGAATGAGGCTGTGAAGTCTCTGAAATAACAAGACTTGGACTTGTTATTTTATGAAAAAATTTTTTCTATTTGCTACAACTAGTAAAGTAATATTTTTTGTAAAAAGAATCTTTTCTATAATAAATAAGCAACGCTCTCTTTACTGAGATTGTCCCTTTCACTAATCCTAGTAATATACTCTCAACCATTTCCGATCCTTACAACTAGTTAGCAAAATATATTTAATCCTTGTTTTTGGCTTTATTTATTATGTCGATGATTTTTTACTTCGATAATTTTGCAAAACTTATAATTAACTTAAATTTCCTGCTAACATACTGTAGCTTATTTAAGTAGAGAAAAAAACTATGAATCACATTATAATAAAGAAAATTGAGTCTTAAGAGAGTCAACGAGTTTTACTAAGAATTTAGTTTCTTTCATTTTTAAAGATGATTGTCTTTCTTACATTTTTACCAACAATTCAAAGCATATGTTAAGGCATTGCAAAATATGTGTGTGAAGGAAAAATTGTTAGTTTTTCGCAAATACTTGTCTAAATTTTTAGATTGAAATATTAGTAGATATAATCACAGATTTATATACGAAATATAAGAATATTAATATTGTTGCTTGTTAAACAAAGAAAAAAAGAACAAAAAGTAAGAAAATGAATTAGGAATAGCACTATATAATGAGATAATCAAAAAAAAAACATAAATTAGCATTCTAAAATTTTAATATTTTTTTGGAATTTTTCTTATAAAATTCACATTAGTTCTTAGCAATACTTCTCAAGGTCATTATAAAGAAGTTTTTAAAACTTCCAATATATCCTCGAAACAGCTCTTTTCGGTTCCTGCATAAAGTCTTTAAAAAATCCTTAATTTTGTTATTATTTAGTTTCATCTTTCATTTTTGCCCCAAAACGTATGCAACAAATCAGACGATTTTAAAATGATATATCTCGTTTTATTCCAAACAGAACGATGTTTAAAATTTTGTATTGGGTAATTCTAAAAAATTTCGACCTAGTTCGAAATTTGTGATGATTTTAAACATAATTTACTTAAATTTGATACAAGGATTATAAAGCAAAGTCTAGTGGATTTGATTGTGGTCGGTACATTATTTCACATATAAATCATAAACTTTTTTGAGCGAAATAGTGATTTTACGCTGTCTGAAATATATCGTATTTATATAAATTTCAGCACGCATTACTTTATAGATTGTTGTATCAAATTTTAAAATGATCGGTCCATAAATGAACATATCTTTCATGTAGATTCCACTACCTAATAATTTACTTAAACGTGCATAAATTCCACATTAATGTTAACATCAATATATAATTTCATATATTGATATATTTCATAATAATTAATGCATAATTGTACATGGTTTCCATATAATTCCCATTCCCGAAAATCAGTTAAACTTTCATAAATCTGACATAAATTTCAATATCGATATAATATTTATCACAACTAAGTTTTGATCGGTTTATAATTGACCATGGCTCTCATATAATTTATATTCCGGAAAATGTGCACAAATCTCACATAAATTTCAGTATCGAAAAAAAAATAGATAAATAATTTTCATATACGCATAAATTATTGTAACAAATTTCATAAGGATCATTCCACAATTGACCAAAAGTTAAATTTAAGGCCGTCTCCCGATAATAACTTTAGTGTCCATACACAAATCTGTAGAATATTATATGGTAGATCTTGACCAAAACTGCTTGTTTTTATCCTTTCCTATTTGTTTTTATACATTTAAAATAAAAGTATTAGAACACTTAAAAATATATTAATTTGGTACTAAATGCTATAGACAATCTGATCCCATTTAGAACCCATTTCGAAATGTTTACAGTATAACGACAAAGTTAAAGTGATTTTCAGAAATGAGCTTATATGGAAGCTTTGCCAAATTATGGGTCGATTTTCTTGAAAGTTAGCACACTTATATACACATATAAACAACTTAGTTTTAGTTTAATTTTGTTAGCACACTTATATACACATATAAACAACTTAGTTTTAGTTTAATTTTGTTTAAATCATAATTAATTTAAACCATTTAACTTAAAATCACATTTCGGAAGGATATTTGTATGGTGGATAGGGGAAATAATAAAGCGATCCTAACAAATTTCAGCCTACTTCTTCCTTATACCAAATTAAACAAATATGCAAAATTGTATTACGATATCTTAAAAGCTTGGGCCTATACAAGTTTTACATTGACAGTCAACCAGACGTAAGGACGGACATCATTATCTCGACTCAGGAAGAGATTTGATGTTATAAACATTAGCATAGATATATTATTCCAACTTGCTGCGGTGTAAGAAGTTCTATAAATTCCCATTCATACTCGTACAATATAAAATATTTTGTTTTTCAAATTTGCCAAAAAAAAAAAAAATACATTAAACTCTTACTTCCTCCTCTTTTCAACGATACCAAAAACTAAATCTAAAACTTGCTAGTTTAGCAAGTTCTTGTTGATTTTTAACCAAAATCAATTATTTTCAGTTAATTAATATTATCACTTTGGTGCTTGGAGCAAACTCAATTAAAGATTTAATTAATGTAGAGAAGTTAGTAATTGAAATTTATTTTTATTTTTTCTGTTTAATTCTAATTCATTTGATTAAAAAAATTTATTGAAATTTTAACCAAAATCAATTATTTTCATAATATTATTTTATTATTTTATTAACATATTTTTGCATATTTTGATTGGAGCAAAATCGATTAAAAATTTATTTAATATAAAGAAATTCGTAATTGAGAATAATTAAAATAACCTTTAAATCATGAATAATATGAATTACTCTTATTTCCCTACCTTTATTCTCCTAAACACTATGTTCCATGTTCTTTAAGCTAATTTGTGAATACTTTGCAACTTTATAGTTAATCAATGAATAAATAAATAAAAAATAAATAAAAATTAATGAATAAATAAATAAAAAAATAAATAAAAAATTGAATAAAACATTCAATCATAATTCTAATTAATTTGATTAAAAAAATTTATTGAAATTATTTTCAGTTAATTAATATTATCATTTTGGTGATTGGAGCAAAATCAATTAAAAATTTAATTAATATAAACAATTTCGTAATTGAAGTTAATTTTTATTCTTTTTCTGGTTTGTGTTAAATTAAATTGAGAAAAATTAAAATAACCTTTAAAGCATGAATAATATGAATTACTATGAAAATATTCAATCGTTATTCTAATTAATTTGATTAAAAAATTTATTGAAATTTTAAACCAAATTAATTATTTTCAGTTAATTAATATTATCATTTTGGTGATTGGAGCAAAATCAATTAAAAATTTAATTAATATAAACAATTTCGTAATTGAAGTTAATTTTTATTCTTTTTCTGGTTTGTGTTAAATTAAATTGAGAAAAATTAAAATAACCTTTAAAGCATGAATAATATGAATTACTATGAAAATATTCAATCGTTATTCTAATTAATTTGATTAAAAAATTTATTGAAATTTTAAACAAAATTAATTATTTTCAGTTAATTAATATTATCATTTCGGTGATTGGAACAAAATCAATTAAAAATTTAATTAATATAAATAAAATCGTAATTGAAACTAATTTTTATTCTTTTTCTAGTTTGTGTTAAATTAAATTGAGAATAATTAAAATAACCTTTAAATCATGAATAATATGAATTACTATGAAAATATTCAATCATAATTCTAATTAAATTGAGAATAATTAAAATAACCTTTAAAGCATGAATAATATGAATTACTATGAAAATATTCAATCATTATTCTAATTAATTTGATTAAAAAAATTAATTGAAATTTTAAACAAAATTAATTATTTTCAGTTAATTAATTTTACCATTTCGGTGATTGGAACAAAATTAATTAAAAATTTAATTAATATAAACAAATTCGTAATTGAAATTCATTTTTATTTTTTTCTGTATTGTGTTAAATTAAATTAAGAATAATTAAAATAACCTTTAAATCATGAATAATATGAATTACTATGAAAATATTCAATCATAATTCTAATTAAATTAAGAATAATTAAAATAACCTTTAAATCATGAATAATATAAATTATCAATACTTTATTTATCAATACTTTGCAATTATGTAATTAATTAATGATTAAATAAACTGTTACAAGTTTTTGATACCCAACTATTTATGTAAAAAATCTGTTACCGGCCTTAATATTTATATGACGCACAATTGCAAATAAAACACTAAAACTCAACCTTATTATTTTAATGCAACTTGCTCTTTGTGCAAAAAAATAAAAATAAAAAATCTCTTATTATTTTTAACACCTTGTCTTACGATTACTTTTTACATGATTTTTCAATTTCAGTTATTTTTTTTCAAATAATTTTTCTCATGAACCATTCATTGTTATATCTGCCTTTAATACAAGACCAATGTTGACCTCAATTTTAAAATTCGCTGTTTGTCTTGTAGTTTTTTTTTCTATTTTCCTACATTTTATTTCGGGTTTCATATTATTCTTTCCTTTTTTTTTACTTTTAACCAAAATAGTTGTTGTTCTTCAGCGTTGTATGCCACAGTATTGTAATAATTTTCAAAGGATTTAGTTTCTGGTTTAAATTACACTGTGCACATATACACTTACATATATATAAACACAAAAGATAGTAAGCAAAGGAAACAAAAAAAAATAGCAACAGACTTTCAATTTGATCCCTGTTCAAGCATAGAAAATCCTTTAAAAGATGGTGATATAGTAGAAATATGTATATAAAAATTAGGTAAGTATGTGAGAGCAAATATGTAGTTGGTTGTTTGTGTTTATATTATAAAATGAAAGTACTATGGGGTGAAATTATTAAAATAATTAAATGTTGAAATTTGTTTAAAAAGAATATTAAAATTAATATACAGAAAAGAATAGTAATGATTACTGAAAAATGTTAAAAGCTTTTTTTTTTGGACCGCTTAAGTTTTATTTCAATAGAATTATTTTTTAAGATATTTTCTCGAATCTTTCTAACATATATAAATGTATACGAGTATATAAAATAATTTTATTGTTTGCTTATTAAAAAATTTTATTTACTTCACTAATTTTTCCAAACTTTTATTTTTATATCCACCCCTTAGTGTTCTTTTTTTGGGGATCTAAAGCCTGTAAGTTTCATTCTTTGTATTTGTTGCTTTAAACTTTATATTTATGTGAGTGTAAGTTTACGTATAAATTGTAAATATATGCTGGTTTTGGCCTCATATGTTTATGGGGGATTTTAAATATTTGCCAGCTTAACATCAACACATTTGTTTAAACAAATGCACATGAATAGTGTTAAAAAATAATACATATATGTAAGTATATTGATACTTGCTATTTTTTTGTTTACTTGTAGATACATTTACAATTTTTTGTATGTTATTTTTAGAATTTTATATATAATCTTACCTTGTCATTGTCATAGTTTTAATATATTTTTTTACATGAAAGAAAGGAACTACACAGAGTTTGTTCTATATTAATTTGTTGAATTGTTTGTTATAGATGTACTACTAGTGGTAAAATATTTCTCAGCAAATTCATACACTTGCGTCATATTGGTGTTAATCCTAGTCCACTTCCCAGTACATTTTTCTCCAGTCGTATTCTTATACCTAATCCTATTTGCAGTCCTACAAACTCCATTTCTTATATATTATCAGCTCAACTCCTAGTTTTCTCCTGTCTTATTCTTACTCCCAACTTTTCCCATTTCCATTTCCAGCCTTATTTTTTAGGCAATTCCTAAACTTAGTCCTATCCCAAATACTATTACAAGTTCTATTCTCTGCTTCAATACTATTATTAGTCCTATTCCTACCCCAAATTCTAGTTCTATTCTTAGTCTTATAATTAGTAATAATCTAAACCAAATCCTAATATCATTCTTTGACATATTGCTAGTCATATTTCAGTCATATTCCTAGTCATAAGATTAATACTATTCTTAATATTAGCCCTATTCAAAGGATTATTTCATGTCCATTTCAAATCACTTGTACAAATCCTAGTACTATTCCTAGTTTAATTCCTATCCATGGAAATAGTTCCATTCCCAGTTTTATTACTAGTCCTATTTCTAGTCCTACTCCTAGTCCTAATCATAGGCTTAGTCATTTGTCTAATCTTATTCCTAGTCTTATTCGCAGTCCTATACCTAGTCATTTTCTTAGTAATATTCCTATTTTTAGTCCAAATCCTAGATTTATTCAAAGAATTCTCCCATGTGTTTTTCATTTCACTAGTCCTATTACTAGTCTAAATAATATTACTGTTCCTACTCAAATTCGTAGCCTTTTTCTAGTCCTATTCCTATATCTAGTCCTATTCTTTGTCCTATTGTTGGTTCTATTCCTAGTCATATATCTAGACTTATTCCTAGGTCAGGTACTGCTTTTTCCTAATTGCTATTCCTAGTCACTTTCCTGTACCCAATCCTTTGCATAGCCTTATTCTTGGTCCTATTTCTAGTCATATTCCTTATCTTATTCCCACTCAAATTTCAATTTCTGTTCTGAATCCCACTCGTAGGCTTATTTTTAATCAGATTATAAATACTATTCCTAGTCCAATTTCTTATCTTACTTATAGTCCTATTACCAGTCATAGTCCTATTTTTAGTCTTATACCTAGTCATACTGTTATTCCTAATCATATTCCTACTCTTACTTCTTGTTCTATTCCCAGTCCTATACCTAGTCCTATTAATTTTCTTAATATTTTTCCCATTCTTAGTCCTTTTTCTAGTCCTATTCAAAAAACTATCCCATGTCATTTTAATATCACTAGTCCTATTAATAGCCTAAATACTTCTTTTAAGACAAATTCGTAGCCTATTCCTAGTCTTATTCCCAGTCCAATTCTTAGTTATATTCCTATTCATAGACCAGGTACTATTCCTAGTCACATTCTTTGTCCTATTCTCAGTCCTTTTCTTAGTCATATTCCTAGTCCTATTTCTAGTTATATTCCTTCTCTTTCCCAATCATATTTAAATTTTTGTTCTGAATTCTACTCCTACGATAATTTTTAATCCAATTCTAAGTACTACTCCTAGTCCAAATTCTTATCTTATTTCTGGTCCTATTACCATAGTCCTATATCTAATCTTATTTCTAGTCATATTCCTACTATTATTCCTCATCTTATTCCCAGCCCTATACCTAGTCCTATTCCTACTCTTAGTAATATTCCAATCCCTGGTCCCATTTAAAGAACCATCCCAAGTCCTTTTCATATCTCTAGTCCTCTTATCAGTTTAAAAAATAAGAGTAGTACTAATCCCAGACTAATTCATAGCCTATTTCTAGCACTATCCCTTGTCCTATTCCTATTTCTAGTCCTATTCCTAGTCCTATTCTCAGTCCTGTTACTAGTTCTACTTCTAGTCATATTTCCAGTCTTATTTCTTGTCCTATTTCTACTGATAGTCCTTGTTCTATTCTCACTTATATTTCAATTTCCGTTCTTTATTCTAGTCCTAGGCTTATCTTTAATCTTTTTCTAGTTCTATTACCAGTCATAGTCCTAGTTTTAGTTCAATTTCCAATTTTATACTAGTGTTATTCCTATTCTTAATCCTATTCAAAGAACTATCCCATGTCATTTCTAATCTTATTTCTAGTCGTATTCCTACTATTATTCCTCATCTTATTCCCACCCCTATACGTAGTCCTATTGCTACTCTTAATAATATTACAATCCTTGGTCCTATTTAAAGAACTATCCCAAGTCCTTCGTAGCCTAATCCTATCACTCTTCTTAGTTCTATTCCTAGTCCTATTCCTAGTTCTATTCATAGTCCAATTCCTAGTTCTATTTCTATTACTATTCTTACTGCTAGTCCTATTCATAGGCTAGGTACTATTCCTGATTAGATATCTATAACCAGACCTTGTCCTATTTGTAGCATATTATTTGTCCTATTCACACTCATATTTCAATTCCTAGGCTTATTTTTAATCCTATTCCAAGTACAATTCCTAGTCCTATTGCCAGCCATATTACCAGCTCTATTCTTATTCCCATACCAAGTCCTATTCTTAGACATATTCCTAGTTATATTCCTACTCCTATTCTTCGTCTTATTTTCAGTCCTATTCCTATTCTTAGCCATATTACTAGCACCATTCCTAGTCGTAATACTTGTCTCTTTATTAGATCTTTTCCTAATCATATTCCTTGTTCTATTTCTATTCATATTCTTATTCCTATTGATATACCTAATCTTATTCCAAGATTTATTCCTTGTCATATTTTTAGTCCTTTTCCTATTTATATTCCCAAACTTACTCCTAGTCTTATTTCAAAACCTATTCTTAGTCATATTACTAGTGCTCTTCATATTACTTTTCCTAGTCTTAGTTCCGGTTGTCATAATCCTATTTCTTATCCTACTTCTTGTCTTAATACAATTCCTAGTTCTATTTCTAGTCCTATTCGTAGCCCTAGTCATTTTCCTAGTTTAATTTCTACTTTTATTATTAAACGTTTTCATAGATTCACTTCAAGTCTTATTCTTTTATTCTTATTGCTTTTTGTTTAATTCTTATTATTATTTTTACTTCTATTCCGAAATTTTTGTCTATTTAACAACATCTTTGGCAACGGATTGATGTTACCTGATAAATAATACTAGGTAGCAGCAACTTCTTTTTATAAAGCGTCATTCTGGTAGCCAACGTCAAAGGCATTCTGAGATTGTGGAAGTAGTACTTTTCTAGGCTTTTGGTAGGCTATGAAGACAAAGATTCCTCATGTGTTAAGTATACACCTGATAAATTAATGAACAATACAGTATGTGGAATATACTGCAACCTGAACTTATAGTGGTAAAAATAGCTATAGCCCAAACTAAAAATAATAAGAAAGAAAATCGTGCCTACTGAAGAACTTGCTGAGGATCTAGTTCTAGACATGTGAAATAATAAAACTGTACACAAAAATCTCCATATAAGAAGAAGGCCAGCTGACGCCCCTTTAGTCTAGTGAAGGCCAATTTTGATGACTTTCATTAAAGACCAAAGTTAAAAATTACTTTGACCTTGGCCTCTTCTGGGACAATGATACTACAAACCATAACAACATAACATTATCGCATTTGAATCAAACAAACTTCAGCAACTCAAGAAACACCACACACACCTATGTATTAGATCGCACAATAGTGAGCAATTCGTTGAATAACCAACAGAGCAACAGAATCAACTCAACAACAACAAATCTAAACACTATAAATAGCAATAGCATCGCAAAAGAATTAAAAGTTCCAAATGTAAAAAGCATATTCAACACAGTAATGGCAAACGATTTCTTCAACAATAGCGAATTCCTGAAAAAAATATATCATGCATACAACACGAGACGTAGAGCACAAGGACGATTTAGGGTCTAACGATTCTACAATGAATATGAAAGAAACACGCAAAACATCACTTTACCAACTATAATGAACAAAATCTCTATAAGCATTATTAATGCCAAAAATGAATTTAAAAGAAAAAGACACATAAAAGACTACTTTAACAGTACGCAATGAAAGTACCAATCATTAGATAATGCAAACATTTTATTTTTATAATCCATAAAATAAGTTTGGATATTAATTTTTAATTTACTTAAACTGCTGTCAAGCCAAAGGCTTAACGGGTTAGAATTAAGAATTTATTGTTAACTTTTTATAAATCAATAAAAATGAATTTAATTAATTAAAAAACAAAAAAAAACTAAGAAAGTTGCTTACAAATCTAGTCACCAGCTGGACATCTTCTTCGTGCTTACTTGATCTCTGTTCCCCAAAGCAAGAAACATCTCCTTGCCGTCATTTTAGAACACTTCACTCCACGCTAGTTCGAACATGTTTGGAGAATGGAAATGCATATAAGAAAAAAAAACCCCATCGAGGGATTACTTAGAAAACGGAGACCAAACCAATTGCCACCAGCTTATTAAAGTTGGAATTCTTATGTGTAGTTTTCTACTATTTCGCTTTTGTGCATATATATGAAAAAAGTGATTTTTTGCATTATTATTTAGATAAAAACTTTCTTTTTCGAGACTTTCGTGAATGATTTGCAGTGGGAAGGTCTCGTTGCATTCCCCAACAGTAGTCAGCCATCGTATGACGATTCCATCGGTCTTGGTACCTCTCTTCTATAGTTTTCAGATCCTGATGAAACCGCTAACCTTGCTCATTGCTACAAGATCCAAGATTATCTGGGAATCGGTCGAGATGACTATGAAGGTAATGCAATTTGATAGATATGTTGCATCCCAAGTTTCTAAAGTTATCTGGCATGTCGTTAACATTTTCGCGATAGTTGCTTGACTTTTAATTTCCAAGAAAGTTTTTAATAACTTCAACAAAAGAAGTCCAAGCAGACCAATTGCCACCAGCTTATTAACGATGAAAATAGCTATCCTACTTTGCTTCAGGCTGAAACTGATCCTCGGTTGTAATAAAAAGTAAAGAAAAAAATTCTTTACTTAGTTCTAATCCACATTATACATTTAATTTCATTTAAAATAATATTACAGTTTTCTAAATTCGTTTACAATCTTAGTGCTTAAATTTTCTTTGTCTCCATATTCCTGTTGATATTATGTAAGTTGTAGCTTAAAATGTCTTGTTTAACATTGTCTTTATACTCGTACTTATACTCTCAATGCTCTATTGTATTGCCCTGTTTGTACTTTACCAAACATACATATACATTTTTGGTACTATTTATAATTTAGATTTTGGTCTTAATCTAAAACACACATATTTATACATATACTTACATATACATATATATACACACAAGCAAACATTTACTTATCTATATGTACGAGGGCGGATCAATATTTCCGTGACTTTTCGAACTTCCCTTGCAGTGTGGTTTCGATTTTAAATGATCAGCTGGGTTTAAGAAAGTTGTCTGCAAGATGGGTGCCGCGTTTGCTCACAATTGACCATAAACGTAAACGTGTGACAACTTCAAAAGATTGTTTGGAATTGTTTAACCGCAATCCGAATGAGTTTTAGCGGTGTTTTGTAACTGTGGATGAAACATGGATCCATTACTGTACTCCGGAGACCAAGCAGCAGTCTAAACAATGGGTTTTTCCGGGTGAACCTGCTCCGAAGAAGACCAAGGTAAGTTTGTCGGCCAATAAGGTGACGGCAACAGTTTCTTGGGATGCACGCGGGATAATCTACATCGATTACCTCAAAAAAGGAAAAACAATAAACGGCGAATATTATGCCAACTTATTAGACCGATTTAATGAGGATTTAAAAAGAAAACGACCCCATATGGCCAAGAAAAAAGTTCTTTTTCATCAAGGTAATGCACGGGTACACACGTGTGCAGTCTCAATGGCAAAACTCTATGAATTGGTCTACGAATTGGTACCTTATCCGCCATATTCTCCGGATTTAGCCCCTAGTGACTACTTCATATTTCCAATCCTAAAGAAGTAGCTCGGTGGAAAGAGATTCAGCTCCAACGATGAAATTATTGACTAAACAAATGCCTATTTTAAGGACCTCGAAAAATCCTATTTTTTGGAAGGCAAAATAAAAACTGTAGAAACCTTGGACTAAGTGTATTGTGTTGAAAGGAGATTATGTTGAAAAATAAATTTTTGTTTAAAAAAAAAAAAACTGTGTTTCACGGATTTATTGACCCGCCCTCGTATTATATAAGTATCTCTTGTCTCTATAGAAGAAATAAATATATGCAAGTGTTAAGTCTCAATTTAGTTTGAAGTGTTCGTAGTAATTTAAAACTTAATAATCAGTTTAATAAGGAAACTTTTCCTGAAAGACATTTATAAAAGGTATATATGGGTATTTTAAATGTATAAACATTTAAAATAAACATACTGTTTCTTCCCCTTTATTTTATACTTATTACATTTAAAAGTATTTTATTTGAAACTAAGTGTTAATTAAAGGCTCAGGTGTAAAGTGTTATTAAGGTATTTATTTAAATTTCTATTAAGGATAATATTATATGAAAAGGGTTTTTGAGTAAAGGTTGTTTTTTTGTGAAAAAGAAAATACACAGAAAAAAAATAAAAATGGATTTCAGTTACCAACTTATTTATATCAATTAAAATTTTAATTGATTTTGCTCCAATCATCAGAATGATAACATTGATTAAAAGCAACTAATAGACTTTTTGTATGAATTAATTTTATAATTAAAACTTTGCCAGAAATCAATTAATATATTGATTGACACAGTTAAAATATTAACAGAATCTACTATCATTGTATATGCTTTCTTCCAATATAAGGATACAATTTGCAATTGTTTGAATAATACAGTTTTATTTAATCGTTTATTTTCCAAATATATAAGTATGTAAGCTTCTGAACCATCCATTTTGTTTGAACGTTTCAGCAAAATTTGGCAAAACCTTTTAAAACTTTTTTTTTCATCTAAATTTATTTTTTGAATCTTCACAAAATTAAGTGAACTAATAAAAAGTATTCAAATCTTAACTCTAAATCTTAATTTATATTAAGTCCAACCACTACCGAACGAAAAACTTTATGTACTCGTAATCAAAGGGTTTAGCTTAGGTGGAGGTCTGTTGTGTTCCTTCTTCTCAAACGGTTGTAGCCATAGCTTTTCATTATGTTTCGAGCAAGTGGGTTAGGGTGTACTCGAAGCTTCCTCAAATACGATTCTGTGAGTTTTCTTATTTCATCTTTGACAAGAGGAACATTAAGGTCTCTGTGAATGTTTTCATTTTTCACATAATTCCACATATTTATTTTGGAGTTTTTGAATTTTTTCAACATTTGAAGCTGAGGCCGTGCCCCATAGTTGGATACAATAGCACCATATTGGCTTTATAAATGAGTTATAGATCAATAGTTTGCAGTCTAGACTTAATTTTGAATATCTACCAATAAGCCAGTTAATTTGAAGTAATTTTAACTTCATTTGGGCTAATTTTATAACTATATGTGATTTCCAAGTAAGCCGTCGTTCTAGATGCATACCCAGATATTTTACTTCCGTTTTTTGGAGTATAATCTGGTTATTTATCGGGATTGAGGGACGCGAATCTCTCCGCAACGTGAAGGTAATATGTATGCATTTATGTTCATTCACTTTTATTCTCCATTGCTTCAACCATTTTTTTAGATAGAGTATATGAGATTGCAAGAGTTTAGATGCTTCTTGGGGATTTTCATGAACGTCTGAAATAGCTGTGTCGTGTGTAAATGTTGATATATGGGTTCGATTATTAGTTGGCATATCAGAAGTGTATATTAAATATAAAAAGGGACCCAGTATACTGCCTTGGGATACACCAGCTTCAAAGGACTGTGGTAAGCTTACAAAGTCTCCCTCTTGAAGAACAAACTTTCTATGGGTTAAATAGCTTTCCAGCAGCTTATGCGTATTTGTGGGTAAATATTGTTTAATTTCAAATAATAATCCATTTTGTGCTACTAATAAACTACTTAAATATTATGTTTATTTTTTTCAATTTTCAATGCTGCACCATGGGTCATTGCAACGTAAACTATTAATAATTCTTGTATAATTTATTTATCAGGCATATGATGAAAAGAACATACATTTTGATATATATACATATTTTTTTATTTTTTTTAATTTTATTTTAACTTTCTACATGCACAATGGGTCTAATGGTATAAAACTTTGAAATTTTGTTGGGAACTCTCTACACCTTACAAAATCTTAATAAAATAAACTTAATTTTATATTAAATTTATTCATTTTAAATAATATAAAACGAAAATTATTAATATTATTAGTATAATTTATTTATAAAACATTATTTGATAAGAACATGAGATTTAACATTATTAATATTATTTTACTTTTTCCCCGCACAGTGGTGTTACTTTATAGAATTTTTATAAAAGAAACATAAACTGTAGAAAAATATATTAGTTTTTTATATTTTGATGTTGCACTATAGGTCATAGTTATTGTAAACGAAAATTTGTCTTAATTTTTGTATAAATTATTTCCGAAGCATTTTCTGTAATAAGAACACAAATTTATTTATTTATTTATTTTTTGTTAATTTTATATTTTTATGAATGCACAATGGGTTCTTAGCATGGAAATTTAAAATTTAGTTTGAGTCATATCACTTTATAAAATCATGATAAAAGAAAAATAAAGATCTCAAAAATATATTATTTTGTTTTTATATTTTGATAATGCACAATGGGTCATTGGTAACGAAATTTGTTACAAATTTTTATATTATTTATTTTTGAAACATTTTTGTGATAAGAACATATATTTATTTATTTATTGTAAAATTTTCATTAATTTTGTGAGTGCACAATGGGTTTTATAGCAAGGAAATTTGATTTTTTTTTCGAATGTACTGTTATTACTTTATAGAATCTTAATAAAATAAATATAAACTGAAAATAACATAAATTTTTTAAATTTTGATAGAGCACCATGGGTCATTGTTAACGATAATTATTAGAAATTTTTGCATAATTTATTTTTGATACATTTATTTTTCAGAACATAATTTTTTTGTTAATTTAATTATATTTAATTTAGTTTAATTTAATTTCATTTTATTTAATTTAATTCAATTTAATTTAAATTTCGTTCATGCATAGTGGGACTGACAGTATACAAATTTAAAATTTTGGTACGAGTGATTTTATTTTGTAAAATCCTAATAAAAAAAAAACATAATTTTCATATAAGCTGGCATATATTTTACAAGTTTTTATACTGCACAATGGGTCACTAAAAACTGAAATGTTTAATATTTTTTGTACAATTTTATTTCTTAGTGAGAGCTGCATTTTAAATATAACTTAGTTCTTGTCTGATATTTAAAATCATTTTTTTTTTTTTTTTTTTTTTTTTGGATGTAATACACAATGGGTTTATTAATATTTTAAAATAATATAATGGAAATTTTTAACTATTGTATATATATTTTTTATATATTAACAAAGTTTATTTTATTACATAATGCTTTTTGTAATTAAAATTAATTGTCTTTAGTGCACAATGGCTCTTGTTTCACAAACATTTTTAAAGCTTTTAAAAGAAATTGCGAAAACATTATATTTTAATCAAAATATTGATTAAAAAAAGACAAAAATGAATTAAAAATATTTACATTCCTTGAGATGGGCAGTTGCAGAATGGAGCATTGTCATCAAGAAATTTTTAATTAAGAATAAACGAATATTTTATATTTTTACGATATTTTCACACATAAATATAATTTTTATCACAATTTTAAGTTGAGAAACGTAAAAAAATTTAAAATATAAATTCACATATATTCCTTCACTTTTAATGCTTATTTTTTAATTGTTTAAAAAAAATGAAAAACAATTAAGATTTTTTGTATAATGGAATTGTAAGATATGTTTATATTATCAAACTGAAAAAAAATATTATTAATAAAAGTTTTTCTTAACTATTTTCATGTTTAATTTAACCGAAAACGCATTAATTTCTAAATGTTTCTTTGTTTATCACAACAACTATTATTTTTTGTAAATAATAAACAACTTTTAATATTAAAATTTTCCTCTTAAACTTCATTCCATTTTTATTTAACTCCTGTCCACCTTATTGCCGCTCTATTTGCCTTGTTCTCTATAATAATGTCAACATAAACTTTATAATATTTTTTGCAAAAACCTCTTTATATTTATCTATCATCCACCTGTGCAAATACACAAATTATAAAGTTTTTATTTTGTTAAAATTTACTTTTTCTATTGAAATGACAGCTTGAAAATATGCATAAGTTTTTTCTTCCAAAAAAAAAAAAAAAAAAACAGAAACTACTATAAAAAACATTTCAACTTAAATGCAAAATATTTGTATTTTGACATAAATGTTCAAAGAAAATACTTCGCACACAATACGACCAATAAATAAACTATTTTCAGTACCAGTGTTTTTGTTTGCTTTAACAAAACAGCTCCTCCTACAGTTTTTTCGTTTTAAAGAAAAAAAATCCAACAAACTTTTCCATAACGGCTGTTAAGGTATTAAAACATGTTTACAAGCTTTCAAAAAAAATATGTACAACTCTTCTTCATAAGGGACTTTGTTCCAGTATAATAGCTTTTGTTTTAAATTCTATATTGAAATTGAAAATATTCAGAAAAATCAACTTTTTCTGTGCTAACGATTAAGTAGCTGATAATATTTTTCAATAGTTCCTATTGTAAAATCTGCCTCTTCTTCCTCTTCCCTGTTAAATTAATAACAATACATTGTATATATATATAATACATTGTAATACATTTCTTTTATGCAGAGTAAAATTAAGTCGAAAATTATGTCTTTCTACGTTGTTGGGGTACAAAAAAATATTCAAATGTTTTTTAATAAAAGAGTGCTTGCTAAAAGTTTATTTAAGAGCAAAACTTCTTTCATACAGCAAGTATTTGTATATGATGCTATATTTTAAAGCTTTTGAATACTGAAAATTACGTTGAAAGAAATGAAGAAATTAAAAAAGTGTAGGACAAACAAAAGAAGACAGTAAACTATAATCTAGAATAGGAACTCTAGTTTGGACTATGTACTACAGTCTAGACTATGAACTATATTTTAGACTATGAGCTATAGTCTAGACTATGAACTATAGTCTAGACTATGAACTATAGTCTAGACTATGAACTATAGTCTAGACTATGAACTATAGTCTAGACTATGAACTATAGTCTAGACTATGAACTATAGTCTAGACTATAGTTCATAGTCTAGACTATGAACTATAGTCTAGACTATGAACTATAGTCTAGACTATGAACTATAGTCTAGACTATGAACTATAGTCTAGACTATGAACTATAGTCTAGACTATGAACTATAGTCTAGACTATGAACTATAGTCTAGACTATGAACTATAGTCTAGACTATGAACTATAGTCTAGACTATGAACTATAGTCTAGATTATGAACTATAGTCTAGACTATGAACTATAGTCTAGATTATGAACTATAGTCTAGACTATGAACTATAGTCTAGATTATGAACTATAGTCTAGACTATGAACTATAGTCTAGACTATGAACTATAGTCTAGACTATGAACTATAGTCTAGACTATGAACTATAGTCTAGATTATGAACTATAGTCTAGACTATGAACTATAGTCTAGACTATGAACTATAGTCTAGACTATGAACTATAGTCTAGACTATGAACTATAGTCTAGACTATGAACTATAGTCTAGATTATGAACTATAGTCTAGACTATGAACTATAGTCTAGACTATGAACTATAGTCTAGACTATGAACTATAGTCTAGACTATGAACTATAGTCTAGATTATGAACTATAGTCTAGACTATGAACTATAGTCTAGACTATGAACTATAGTCTAGATTATGAACTATAGTCTAGACTATGAACTATAGTCTAGACTATGAACTATAGTTTAGACTATGAACTATAGTCTAGACTATGAACTATGAACTATAGTCTAGACTATGAACTATGAACTATAGTCTAGACTATAGTTCATAGTCTACACTATAGTTCATAGTCTAGACTATAGTTCATAGTCTAGACTATAGTTCATAGTCTAGACTATAGTTCATAGTCTAGACTATAGTTCATAGTCTAGACTATAGTTCATAGTCTAGACTATAGTTCATAGTCTAGACTATAGTTCATAGTCTAGACTAGGAACTCTAATCAAGTCTATGAACTATGTCTTAGTTCAGTTTATTTTTTAGTTTACTTTTTTCCTCAAATCTGCTATTTTTAACTATTAGCTATTATTTATCTTCAATGACAAATTTATGGCTTACTTTTAAAAATTTCTTCAAACATTTTCGTAATACTTATAACCACGTAATATATTTTAATTTAAATAAATCATTTTAAATCTATAATTTAAAATGGATTTTAAAATATTAGAACAAAAGAATTATATATTAAGAAACTTGCACAGGTGTGTATTAAAATTAATGGCAAAACAACGTGTTTTCAAGTGTGTATATGGAACGAACTAACAGCAAAACTTTAAACAATAATGATGAAAATAATCATGCAAATTTATATATGAAACAAACAAAAATTCTCGTCAAAATGGTACATTAAGGTTATAACAAAATTTGTATAATTTATAATGTAATAAAAAGCAAGCCGAAGATTTCTCTTTTTATTATAACTCATATTTATAAAAAAAATCCTCTTTTAAAACCAAAAAATTCTGTTACTTTGTTTTGCATTTTATGTTAAATTGTTCCATATTGTAGGTAAATTGTTAACTTTTCGCACAAAACTGTTATTTACCGCATAGTCATGGCATTTTTAACCCAATTTTCTAGTTTTAGTTTTGCATGATTTTCGAAAATTAATTTTACAAACAGCAGCGACTACACACAGTAGCATGAACAAAATACAACTAACTAATTTTGTTAACAAACAAACGCCTGCAGTTATTTAAAATAATTATAAATAATCGTATACAGCTAATTTTTGCAATGATCAAGTAAAAATTATTATTTCAATGTTGACGGTGTTGTAAAAATAAATAGAAAATGCTTACAGAATGGTTTGTTAGTGGTAAAATTACAAACGTGAAAACAGGGAAACACATACTTATTTAACTGTGCATAAGTATAAAAAAGGATAAAATACAATGGGGTTGACGATGTCAAAAAGGAAATAAAAAATTTTATAATATATGAAAATTTACGGTGCTATATTTTTGACCCCGTCCGTTTACAAGTTTTAAATTCATACTCGAAATCTAAAAGATAATATTATTTAACAATTTGACACCGAGTTGATGTCAAGTTGATACCAATGTCACTTTATTTATGTTTAAGCCTCTGTTAGTTTCAACCCACAAATATCTAATTTCCCTTCGAAACACATAAAATCTCCTCCAGCTACTTTGTACGATTTTGTTGAAACATTTGCAAAAAGTGTTGGTCTTAAGTTTAAAGGATTTGTTTGACTTTTTCTGCAAATTAAATATCGCCTTGAATTGGTATCGGTTAATTTCTTAAAATCAATGGTAGACAATTTCATCAGCAATATGATTACCAAGAAAGTTACCGTGCCCCTAAATCCAGATTAGCCTAACTTTCATATGTCTTGCCATCTCGTTAAGTTATACTCGGCTAAGGTAAAATGTAAATAGAATAAAACATAACACAAAATTTTTGTAATAACTCTTACTTCAGTAAATTTTAAATATTTTTCTTGATTACAATATCTTCTAGAGATACTCGTATGTCAGATTTGACAGCATATTCGTAAATTTGAAATTAGGTTGTTTGTCCGAATGTAGATGGAAGTAAAAAAAAATTGCAAAATAAAATTTTAACATTGGCGTCTTCAAATTTCAGGCAGTTCAATTCATCTTTGCATTCCCTGACTATATGGTAGAATGATAGTGAATTCAGACATGTGACCGTTCCTTACAATATTGATTATTGTATTCCCACACCCTTTCTTGGCAGAAACTTCTCAGCATCAATCTCAACTGCTTCGGAATAAATAGCTGGTTCACTGCAGCATTCTTCCAGCAGAAGTTTCGGCCATAAAGAGGGCGGTGAATTGGTTAACTATATGGTATTTGGAGCGGATATCCACATCTGTACAGACAGCCAATCTGCGATTAAATGGCTCTCGTTTGTCTTTTCGACATTCAGATTGGTACATGAATGCCGGACATCTCTGAGCAAGATAGCGAAACATTCAAACCTGGAGCTGGTCTTGGTTTGGGGTCATTTAAACACCTCGGGTAATCTTATTGCGGATGAACTAGCCAGAAATGGATCCCTTCTTCGATATGAGGGTATAGACCAACTGGTTGGAGTATCGCTTTCAGCCTGCAGATCAATAATTCTTATCGAGGATTACACAAGATAGATGGACAAATGAATCCACATATCCAACCAAAAATGGGATTTTTCACATTTTCGCCAATAAAGTCCACATTTTTCCCATGTCCCGGAGATTATGATTCAAGACTTTTAAGAACATAATATAAATTCCCAAACAATATTCTGTTTGCCGATTCATGCTTTGCGAGATTGACTTCATTCAAAACTTTCATATAAAATAGGTTAAATTCGGGAGGGTGTATACTTAGACCGCTTGAGTTATTATACTGACTTTCTATTTTAAAATCATCCTTGTGAAAATACTTTTCAGAAAAGTGCATCATTACACGTTGTTGAAGAAAATTATATTTTAGATAAAAAAAAAAATTTAGACACTTTTTCGGAATAACAAAAAAAAACACAATAAATCGTATTTTCTGCAATTTTCGAATTCAAAATATTTTATTTTTGGACTCGATAAAACTATCGACTTCAAATTTTCTTTGTTCAATAGATAACTCTTTTATCTTTTATCAGTTAAGATTAGGTTAGGTTCTTAAGGCAGCTGTCTAGTCAATAAGAGGCAGCTCACTTGAGTCCAATTTGGTTCCGTTGTGAAACCCTGAGGAATCATGTGTTGCTAACTCACATGTCCACAACAGCGTTCGAAACGAACCAACCCGACGCATGTATTGAAGTATTGATCCATATTATGTCAATATCAGAGAGATCTGATAATACAGGCATAAACGGACTTCCAAACTTAGCAGTCCTGATTTGGCAACAGTAAGACAGGGACATAAAAAATGCTCCACTGTTTTCTTCCCTTCCTCATCCCGACAACTTCTACAAAAGTCGTTAAAAGGGAGCCTAGCATGCGCACCAGCAATCCAGTGTCCTGTGATAATTGCTACAAGAATTCTTAGCCGATAATGAAGTTAGATCGAGATTCATAATAATGGTGTCACATCTGTCTCGAGGTTGAACAAGTGAATTCATTTGTCCATCTTTCATGTGCAATACTCGATAAGTTCCGCAGAGTTATTGATCTGCAGATGCTTGAATGATGAGATATTGGGTATTCATGTACCAGTCTATACAGGTTTGGATATCTGCTCCGAATACCCTATAGTACATTAACCAGTTCACCGTCCTCTTTATGGCTGATATCTCTGCTTAAAGAATGTTGCAGTGATCTGGCAATTTACAGGAAATATTTTTCCTATAAACGGGAATATAGTTAACCCCTCCCCCCAAACGCCTTCATCAGATTTGGTAACCGTCAGTATAAACCTCAACTGAACCACCTCTTAATTCAGGAGTAGTTGAGATTGATACTGAGAAATCTCTGCTATGGGGATGCAATAATCGATATTGCTAGGAATGCTATTAAGGAATACCAGAACGATAGCATGGCCAAAACCACTATCATTCCATGCACCTTTAGTCCTGAACCCTGTAGCCGTCACAATGACGACCTATTTGGCCATAAGATTTACTGGTAACCAGTTCATTAGAACAAATAAGACTTTCGATGAAGTTGTACGAAATGCTCCTGTTATGAGTAGCGCTGAACTGCGCAGAATCCCATCAAAGATTCCGATATAGGTGGATTTCTCCATAGCCTTCTACCATATTATCGATTCGTACATTAGTATGGGCTAAATCACCGTGTCGACGAACCATTTCATATTCCTGGAATTTATTCAGCAGGATTTACCGATGGACTTCCTACACATATATAAGGCAATAACGGCCTTTGAGGCCCTGGCCCCTGTATTTCGGAGACAGGTTAGTTTGGAGTCCAGTTATTCTCAAGATACTTCGCTCTATCTGACACCTTTATTGCAACACCGTTTAAGCATGAAAGGCGAAAGATGGAATCTTATATCTTCTGGAAAAGAGGACAAGTTCCCTTTTTCCTAGATTTACATTTTATTAGTTAAAAAACTAATAAAATTGGTAGGAAATACTGGGATATATGTGAAAAGGACTGGGCCAAAAATGTGCAAAATTTAGGTGGTTAAAATTTCAAATACAAATAACTCAAAAACTATATGCAATAAATAGCACAAATAAGCACGCTTTTTGTAGGCCTTATTAAGAGTTTTAAGAAGATGTAAAAATATTTGAAACTGGATAATAAAAACATTAAAAAAAAAGTTAAAAAATTTCTATGTTAGAGATACTCTACTTTGAGCCGCCATAGCTACGCTTCTGAGGCATATGTGGGCTCCTCCTTAAAAACTTGAAGTTGCACACTCCTTTGCTATGTATATGTGAAATTTTATATAAATCCAATTAGCCTATTTAAAAGTTACGGATTTATTTTGATAGATTTTCGATTCTGCCCCACTGTGCACTGTAAAATGCTATTTTGCACATACCACTAAAACTGGAAAAAGAACTTTAAATGTCTGATTTATTTTGAAATTTATTTATTATTTTATAATCCACTATTATAACAAAATTGAACATATAGCTGCCTGTTGTATTAACAATAGTCATAAAAGTGTGCTTCCTAAAAAACAACATGCTTAAATTTTGTGGTCAAAACCATTGTAAACTTAACAACCTTCAACAGCTGTAAATGAAAATTTCAAAAATTTATTACCACCACAATCAAATAAAATTGAAACAAAACAATTTTGTACTGAAGTAGGAAGCGAATCCTGACTATTAAGTGGTTACACATACATTGAAATAAAATTTAAATTGTTAGAGGCAGTCAGACATTACGGAAAAATTGATTATGAACAAATGATTATGGTTAAAAAGATATTTATTTGTGAGAGCTTTAAAAAGCTTTTTTAAATATTCTCTTTAAAAACCAGGTTTAACAATTTGTTTTTATTGTCTATTTTACTTTAAAAAAAAATGGCTAAATTAAAAACATTACATAAGCATTTTAAACATTGTCTTTTCCTTTCTAAATAAGCTAAATTTATACAATTTCCTTAAAAAGTCGTTAATTTAAATAAAGCCTCACAATGACTTTCTCTTAATGTCTGTTTAAAATATTTTAATTTATATTTGAATGTATATTTCAAAGTAAACTGCCATAATTTCTTGAAAACAGGCCATAATTTAAACTCTAAATTACCTTAATTTACCTTTTACATTTCAGTTTTTATTGTTAAGGATATAAAATTCCAAGACAAAAAAAACACACACACACATATTTCTATTGTCAAAAAAATAAAAACCTTAAACCAGCAACCAGGAATGTCTACGAACCCCACTTGTGTTCTACATAAGATGTAAAAGTCTCATTAACCTTTAGATCAACAATTGTAATCTAATGATTTCGTTTTCATGTAACTTTTTGTCTGCCTTATCTTTAAAGCTTAATATTTAAGGATTTTTATGACTACAGCTACTAGGGAGGAAAAAGGAAATGAAAACTTTTTGTATATATTTTGTTTTGTTTGGGGTAGTAAAAAAATGATTTTCTGTTTATTTTCTTTTTATCAACCAAATTGTTTATTTTTTGCTTTTTCTTGTGGGGGACTAAAATGTATATGTTTTACCATACTCACTCCTTCAAAAACCCTCTATTTTGTTTAGCTTGTTAATGGAGCACAAATATCCAATATGTTTAACCACAAGGGAATCATAAAAAGCTTTAGTTTTACCACCTCCTCCCCCCTACATTTTAAGAGCATAGAAATGAAACAAAACTTAACTAAAATATAAACAAAAAGAAAATATATTTAATAAAAAACTAAAATACCTTTTAAAAAACTGTAATAAATAGGAAAAGTTGTACCAAATTGATACCAGACAACTATAGCAAAAATCTTCTATATACGAGTACAATCATAAAAAAGAAACAAAGCAAAATAATCATATCAAAACCCCCCCCCCCCCCCAAAAAAAAAATAGAAACAATTTCAAGGAGATTTTCTCAGGATTTAGACTAACCACCAATCATTGCTTTACACTTTAGCAAATAATTTGACGAATACGAAATATAATTGAATTTGGGGTATAAGAATAATATAAGTATAATCTTGTTAGTATTAGGTAATTTTTTTTTAAGGATAAAGGTAATAATTGAGTTAGTGGCAGGAATTTTGAAGAAATTTTAGATTTGTTATTATGGGTCAGAATATAGCCTGGACACACTATAGTCTAGTCAATAGAATAGACTATAGTCTCGTCTATAGGCCAGACTATAGTCTCGTCTATAGTCTTGGAAAGAAATGGTCTGTCGAATCAGCAATTTAGATTTCGAAAAGCTAGATCGACCATCGATGCAAGTACTATAGTAGTAGATACAGCACGAATGACAATAGAAGGCAAGGGAGTAAGTAGAAAGTATTGTGCTATCATAACGCTTGGTGTAAAGAACACGTTTAGCTCTACGAACTTGGGAATAAGAATTCAAAAGCTAAACAGAATCGGCATACCGGCGTATTTAACAAGATTAATACTAAGCTATTTCACAGACAGAAAGCTCTGTTACCAAACCGACGAAGGTTTGTAACATACAATGACACTGCAGAAGTTCCACAAGGCTCTGTGCTTGGTCAACTATTGTGAAGTATAATGTACAATGTTGTTCTTGAGCTTAACATTCCAGAAGAGGCGAACATTATAGGTTTTGCAAATGACATAGCAGTTACGGTTTCAGCAAGATATATGGACGAAGCGGAGTTAATCTCGAATGAAGTAGTATGGACTATTAGAAACTGGATAAAAAGTGAGTTGTTGGAACCCACACAACGGAGACAAAAAGGAACACAAAACGGAGACTGTATTAGTTACAAGCAGGCGTAAAAAAGAGACCATGAGAATAACGGTTGGAGAACACCAGGTGACATCAGAATCCCATCTCAAATATTTGGGAGTTCTCATAGATGCCAGACTTAACTTTAGGACACATATGGAATATACTGCTAACAAGGCAGCAAATATTACAGCCGCTCTTGAAAGAATGATACCGAATGTAGGTGGACCAATACATTCCAAAAGGAAAATTATATCCACAGTGGTCAGCTCAGTTATACTTTACGCTGCTCCCACATGGTCAGTAGCTCTGAAAGTAAAGACCGCAGCGAGGAAGCTAAAATCCATATACAGATTACAGGTCCCACGAGTATGCTGCTCTTTTCGAACAATATCCGAAGAAGCGGCCCATGTCATAGCGGGAATGATTTCCGTATATATCTTGGCTGACGAAGCCAAACACTTGGATGAAATCAGAAGAGACCCAAATCAACTAGATACTCGTGTACGTAAATTGGAAAGAGAAGCTTCTATAAGACAATGGCAGAGCAGATGGGAAGACAGCCGCAAAGGAAGGTGGACCTTTAAACTAATCCCGAGAAGAGATGTATGGCTAAACATAAAACATAAAGCAGTTTCTCTCAGGCAATGGAAGAGAATCTGATGAAATCCCAGACACCTGAGGAAATCCCAGCCTACATAAGGCTCTCCTGCCTTGTGATGCAATATCTTTGTAGACAGTTCTGCAGGGTTGCTGAATAACGAAGGAGGTGGTTTTAGTCTAATGAAAAAAATAATAATAAAAAAAGTCTCGTCTATAGGCCAGACTATAGTATAGTCTATAGGCCAGACTATAGTATAGTCTATAGGCCAGACTATAGTATAGTCTATAGGCCAGACTATAGTATAGTCTATAGGCCAGACTATAGTATAGTCTATAGGCCAGACTATAGTATAGTCTATAGGCCAGACTATAGTATAGTCTATAGGCCAGACTATAGTATAGTCTATAGGCCAGACTATAGTATAGTCTATAGGCCAGACTATAGTATAGTCTATAGGCCAGACTATAGTATAGTCTATAGGCCAGACTATAGTATAGTCTATAGGCCAGACTATAGTATAGTCTATAGGCCAGACTATAGTATAGTCTATAGGCCAGACTATAGTATAGTCTATAGGCCAGACTATAGTATAGTCTATAGGCCAGACTATAGTATAGTCTATAGGCCAGACTATAGTATAGTCTATAGGCCAGACTATAGTATAGTCTATAGGCCAGACTATAGTATAGTCTATAGGCCAGACTATAGTATAGTCTATAGGCCAGACTATAGTATAGTCTATAGGCCAGACTATAGTATAGTCTATAGGCCAGACTATAGTATAGTCTATAGGCCAGACTATAGTATAGTCTATAGGCCAGACTATAGTATAGTCTATAGGCCAGACTATAGTATAGTCTATAGGCCAGACTATAGTATAGTCTATAGGCCAGACTATAGTATAGTCTATAGGCCAGACTATAGTATAGTCTATAGGCCAGACTATAGTATAGTCTATAGGCCAGACTATAGTATAGTCTATAGGCCAGACTATAGTATAGTCTATAGGCCAGACTATAGTATAGTCTATAGGCCAGACTATAGTATAGTCTATAGGCCAGACTATAGTATAGTCTATAGGCCAGACTATAGTATAGTCTATAGGCCAGACTATAGTATAGTCTATAGGCCAGACTATAGTATAGTCTATAGGCCAGACTATAGTATAGTCTATAGGCCAGACTATAGTATAGTCTATAGGCCAGACTATAGTATAGTCTATAGGCCAGACTATAGTATAGTCTATAGGCCAGACTATAGTATAGTCTATAGGCCAGACTATAGTATAGTCTATAGGCCAGACTATAGTATAGTCTATAGGCCAGACTATAGTATAGTCTATAGGCCAGACTATAGTATAGTCTATAGGCCAGACTATAGTATAGTCTATAGGCCAGACTATAGTATAGTCTATAGGCCAGACTATAGTATAGTCTATAGGCCAGACTATAGTATAGTCTATAGGCCAGACTATAGTATAGTCTATAGGCCAGACTATAGTATAGTCTATAGACCAGACTATAGTATAGTCTATAGGCCAGACTATAGTATAGTCTATAGGCCAGACTATAGTATAGTCTATAGGCCAGACTATAGTATAGTCTATAGGCCAGACTATAGTATAGTCTATAGGCCAGACTATAGTATAGTCTATAGGCCAGACTATAGTATAGTCTATAGGCCAGATTATAGTATAGTCTATAGGCCAGATTATAGTATAGTCTATAGGCCAGATTATAGTATAGTCTATAGTGTAATTTATAGTTCAGACTAGTCTAGTACATCGTTCAGGTTTTAGTCTGGCCTATATTTCGGACTATAGTCTAGTCAATAGTTCAGACTATAGTCTAGTCTATAGTTCAGTCTGTAGCCCAGTTTATAATTTATATTTTAGTCTAGTTTATAGTTCAAACTATAGTCTAGTCTATAGTTCAAACTGCAGTATAGTCTATAGTTCAAACTATAGTCTATTCTATGCTTCGAACAGTAATCTAGTCTATAGTTCAAACTATAGTCTAGTCTGTAGTATAGACTATTTAAACTTTTATTCAACAAAATATAATTTAAAGTTGTTCTAAAAATCTAAAAAATAAACAATACAAACTACCAAATGTGTCATAAAAGTAGATTAAATCAATTATTGTTTTATATGGCTAATAGCAAAGGTATTTAGTTGTTTGAATGAATATATGACAGCAGTTTGTTTAACCAGCCAGCTGGCTTGTTAAATAGACTTTTCGTTCTAAACATCAGGTATTATAATAATAATCTCATATTATAAACCATTGTATTATATTCGTATGTAGCTGTGTATAGTTACGGCATCACTTGAGAGTCATAATACAGACATTTTATTAATGTTCTAAATACAAAACAGACACCATTTTATAGAAATATAAACGTGAGCATGAGAGCAGTAATAAAATTAAGTGGAAATAGCTGGTAAATGTTGGTGTGATAGAGAATTTTGGTTTAATGCTAAATTTTTCTAAATAAGTAATAAAGGACAGCATAGTACACACATACATTAATTCATATATAGACATTGTTTAAGCGTGTGTGTGACACTCAGAAACATTATGTTAAAATATGCTTTAAACTATAATTACCTTAAACGTGTTGGGAAAGGGCAACACAGAGTAATGAGTTTTATTAAAAATTCCATAAAAATGACAACAAACTTTTAAATACGTGATTATGGTGTTTTTAGGAAGGTGAACAGCATTTTAGTTTGAAAATACAATATATTTTAAAAAATATTATGAAACAATTGCAGGCATTTAATTAAGGTTTATTTGGTGTCATTTAAAAGTGGAACATATTTTTAGTGGGGAAACAAAATGAAAAAAGATTTCATGTAATAAAGAAAAATTAAATATTTTTTCATAAGAAAAAGCTAAAAAAATATTAAAGAATTTCATATCAACTTCTGCTCCCCTCTTCTTAATTTAAATTTATTTAAAAAAGAAAAGAATTAGTTTTTTATAGTACGTTTAAAGGCTTTTTAATTCTAATTCTACTCTTCAGTTTTAAGTAAGACAAAATAGACAACTTAGGCAAATTAAAAAAAAATAGTACCCAAAATAAAGCCGAAAGTATTTTAAATTAAAATAAATATATTCTTTGCTCCCACAACTGGCTCAATTTAGGGATAATAAAGTATTTTTCTTTAGCTTAATCTGGGCAAGCCAAACAACATAATATGTATAAATACTTATGGCCATAAATTATTTAACTTATGGGAAACTATCCAAAAATAAAATTTAAAGTAAAACTAAAGCAAAGACGGGAAACGATTACTAAATAAGCTAAATTGTATTTCATAAATACCAAAAAATAAACAGGATTAAACTATAACACAGAAAAAAAGTCTTGCAACTTTTAACTGAATACTAATACTTCAAACAATTTTGTAGTACCGAAACACATATTTCATATTCCTAAAGTCATTTGGCTTTAAATAACACTTCAATATTTCTAAAGAAACAAGAAATCTCCCAATCCTCATGTACCTACTGTAGCTTAGTTTTGCCCTTAAAGCTCTCCAAAAAAAATTTTCATGTGTGGCAATATTTATAATATCAAGACACATAAAAACTTTATTTCTTAAGAGTGGGAGTTACTTTTATACTCTTAAGCCAAAACTATATTATTCCTTTTTTCACTGCAGCAATTTCCCAAAAACAGTCTCCAAAATTAAATGCATACATTAAGGCGTCAACATGGCTTTCACTTAAAAAAATACATTTGAATGACTTTTGGGACAAAAAACAAATAAATTTACTTTTTAAAATGAATAGGGTTGAAAAAACTTAATATAGTTTAACAAGTTGTTAGTTCATGATTTAATTATAATAAATTATGAACCAAATTTACTAGTGGGAGTTAAATAAAACTTGAATAAAACAGATAAAATTTATTGAAAAGAAACAAACAAAATTTAAGAAAAAAAAAACTAGGGCTTGTTATTTAACAGTCTAATCTATAATACAATCTCCAGTCTAGTTTATTATTCATACTATAGTCAAGACTAGAACACATCATAGTCAAGTCTATATTACAGATTATATTATAGTCTAGAGTTTAAATATAGTCTAGTCTATAGTACAGAATATAGTCTAGTACAGATTACAGACTAATTTATAGCACATACTATAGCCTTATAGTACAGACTATAGTCTATAGTACAGACTATAGTCTATAGTACAGACTATAGTCTATAGTACAGACTATAGTCTATAGTACAGACTATAGTCTATAGTACAGACTATAGTCTATAGTACAGACTATAGTCTATAGTACAGACTATAGTCTATAGTACAGACTATAGTCTATAGTACAGACTATAGTCTATAGTACAGACTATAGTCTATAGTACAGACTATAGTCTATAGTACAGACTATAGTCTATAGTACAGACTATAGTCTATAGTACAGACTATAGTCTATAGTACAGACTATAGTCTATAGTACAGACTATAGTCTATAGTACAGACTATAGTCTATAGTACAGACTATAGTCTATAGTACAGACTATAGTCTATAGTACAGACTATAGTCTATAGTACAGACTATAGTCTATAGTACAGACTATAGTCTATAGTACAGACTATAGTCTATAGTACAGACTATAGTCTATAGTACAGACTATAGTCTATAGTACAGACTATAGTCTATAGTACAGACTATAGTCTATAGTACAGACTATAGTCTATAGTACAGACTATAGTCTATAGTACAGACTATAGTCTATAGTACAGACTATAGTCTATAGTACAGACTATAGTCTATAGTACAGACTATAGTCTATAGTACAGACTATAGTCTATAGTACAGACTATAGTCTATAGTACAGACTATAGTCTATAGTACAGACTATAGTCTATAGTACAGACTATAGTCTATAGTACAGACTATAGTCTATAGTACAGACTATAGTCTATAGTACAGACTATAGTCTATAGTACAGACTATAGTCTATAGTACAGACTATAGTCTATAGTACAGACTATAGTCTATAGTACAGACTATAGTCTATAGTACAGACTATAGTCTATAGTACAGACTATAGTCTATAGTACAGACTATAGTCTATAGTACAGACTATAGTCTATAGTACAGACTATAGTCTATAGTACAGACTATAGTCTATAGTACAGACTATAGTCTATAGTACAGACTATAGTCTATAGTACAGACTATAGTCTATAGTACAGACTATAGTCTATAGTACAGACTATAGTCTATAGTACAGACTATAGTCTATAGTACAGACTATAGTCTATAGTACAGACTATAGTCTATAGTACAGACTATAGTCTATAGTACAGACTATAGTCTATAGTACAGACTATAGTCTATAGTACAGACTATAGTCTATAGTACAGACTATAGTCTATAGTACAGACTATAGTCTATAGTACAGACTATAGTCTATAGTACAGACTATAGTCTATAGTACAGACTATAGTCTATAGTCTATAGTACAGACTATAGTCTATAGTACAGACTATAGTCTATAGTACAGACTATAGTCTATAGTACAGACTATAGTCTATAGTACAGACTATAGTCTATAGTACAGACTATAGTCTATAGTCTATAGTACAGACTATAGTCTATAGTACAGACTATAGTCTATAGTACAGACTATAGTCTATAGTCTATAGTACAGACTATAGTCTATAGTACAGACTATAGTCTATAGTACAGACTATAGTCTATAGTACAGACTATAGTCTATAGTACAGACTATAGTCTATAGTACAGACTATAGTCTATAGTACAGACTATAGTCTATAGTACAGACTATAGTCTATAGTACAGACTATAGTCTATAGTACAGACTATAGTCTATAGTACAGACTATAGTCTATAGTACAGACTATAGTCTATAGTACAGACTATAGTCTATAGTACAGACTATAGTCTATAGTACAGACTATAGTCTATAGTACAGACTATAGTCTATAGTACAGACTATAGTCTATAGTACAGACTATAGTCTATAGTACAGACTATAGTCTATAGTACAGACTATAGTCTATAGTACAGACTATAGTCTATAGTACAGACTATAGTCTATAGTACAGACTATAGTCTATAGTACAGACTATAGTCTATAGTACAGACTATAGTCTATAGTACAGACTATAGTCTATAGTACAGACTATAGTCTATAGTACAGACTATAGTCTATAGTACAGACTATAGTCTATAGTACAGACTATAGTCTATAGTACAGACTATAGTCTATAGTACAGACTATAGTCTATAGTACAGACTATAGTCTATAGTACAGACTATAGTCTATAGTACAGACTATAGTCTATAGTACAGACTATAGTCTATAGTACAGACTATAGTCTATAGTACAGACTATAGTCTATAGTACAGACTATAGTCTATAGTACAGACTATAGTCTATAGTACAGACTATAGTCTATAGTACAGACTATAGTCTATAGTACAGACTATAGTCTATAGTACAGACTATAGTCTATAGTACAGACTATAGTCTATAGTACAGACTATAGTCTATAGTACAGACTATAGTCTATAGTACAGACTATAGTCTATAGTACAGACTATAGTCTATAGTACAGACTATAGTCTATAGTACAGACTATAGTCTATAGTACAGACTATAGTCTATAGTACAGACTATAGTCTATAGTACAGACTATAGTCTATAGTACAGACTATAGTCTATAGTACAGACTATAGTCTATAGTACAGACTATAGTCTATAGTACAGACTATAGTCTATAGTACAGACTATAGTCTATAGTACAGACTATAGTCTATAGTACAGACTATAGTCTATAGTACAGACTATAGTCTATAGTACAGACTATAGTCTATAGTACAGACTATAGTCTATAGTACAGACTATAGTCTATAGTACAGACTATAGTCTATAGTACAGACTATAGTCTATAGTACAGACTATAGTCTATAGTACAGACTATAGTCTATAGTACAGACTATAGTCTATAGTACAGACTATAGTCTATAGTACAGACTATAGTCTATAGTACAGACTATAGTCTATAGTACAGACTATAGTCTATAGTACAGACTATAGTCTATAGTACAGACTATAGTCTATAGTACAGACTATAGTCTATAGTACAGACTATAGTCTATAGTACAGACTATAGTCTATAGTACAGACTATAGTCTATAGTACAGACTATAGTCTATAGTACAGACTATAGTCTATAGTACAGACTATAGTCTATAGTACAGACTATAGTCTATAGTACAGACTATAGTCTATAGTACAGACTATAGTCTATAGTACAGACTATAGTCTATAGTACAGACTATAGTCTATAGTACAGACTATAGTCTATAGTACAGACTATAGTCTATAGTACAGACTATAGTCTATAGTACAGACTATAGTCTATAGTACAGACTATAGTCTATAGTACAGACTATAGTCTATAGTACAGACTATAGTCTATAGTACAGACTATAGTCTATAGTACAGACTATAGTCTATAGTACAGACTATAGTCTATAGTACAGACTATAGTCTATAGTACAGACTATAGTCTATAGTACAGACTATAGTCTATAGTACAGACTATAGTCTATAGTACAGACTATAGTCTATAGTACAGACTATAGTCTATAGTACAGACTATAGTCTATAGTACAGACTATAGTCTATAGTACAGACTATAGTCTATAGTACAGACTATAGTCTATAGTACAGACTATAGTCTATAGTACAGACTATAGTCTATAGTACAGACTATAGTCTATAGTACAGACTATAGTCTATAGTACAGACTATAGTCTATAGTACAGACTATAGTCTATAGTACAGACTATAGTCTATAGTACAGACTATAGTCTATAGTACAGACTATAGTCTATAGTACAGACTATAGTCTATAGTACAGACTATAGTCTATAGTACAGACTATAGTCTATAGTACAGACTATAGTCTATAGTACAGACTATAGTCTATAGTACAGACTATAGTCTATAGTACAGACTATAGTCTATAGTACAGACTATAGTCTATAGTACAGACTATAGTCTATAGTACAGACTATAGTCTATAGTACAGACTATAGTCTATAGTACAGACTATAGTCTATAGTACAGACTATAGTCTATAGTACAGACTATAGTCTATAGTACAGACTATAGTCTATAGTACAGACTATAGTCTATAGTACAGACTATAGTCTATAGTACAGACTATAGTCTATAGTACAGACTATAGTCTATAGTACAGACTATAGTCTATAGTACAGACTATAGTCTATAGTACAGACTATAGTCTATAGTACAGACTATAGTCTATAGTACAGACTATAGTCTATAGTACAGACTATAGTCTATAGTACAGACTATAGTCTATAGTACAGACTATAGTCTATAGTACAGACTATAGTCTATAGTACAGACTATAGTCTATAGTACAGACTATAGTCTATAGTACAGACTATAGTCTATAGTACAGACTATAGTCTATAGTACAGACTATAGTCTATAGTACAGACTATAGTCTATAGTACAGACTATAGTCTATAGTACAGACTATAGTCTATAGTACAGACTATAGTCTATAGTACAGACTATAGTCTATAGTACAGACTATAGTCTATAGTACAGACTATAGTCTATAGTACAGACTATAGTCTATAGTACAGACTATAGTCTATAGTACAGACTATAGTCTATAGTACAGACTATAGTCTATAGTACAGACTATAGTCTATAGTACAGACTATAGTCTATAGTACAGACTATAGTCTATAGTACAGACTATAGTCTATAGTACAGACTATAGTCTATAGTACAGACTATAGTCTATAGTACAGACTATAGTCTATAGTACAGACTATAGTCTATAGTACAGACTATAGTCTATAGTACAGACTATAGTCTATAGTACAGACTATAGTCTATAGTACAGACTATAGTCTATAGTACAGACTATAGTCTATAGTACAGACTATAGTCTATAGTACAGACTATAGTCTATAGTACAGACTATAGTCTATAGTACAGACTATAGTCTATAGTACAGACTATAGTCTATAGTACAGACTATAGTCTATAGTACAGACTATAGTCTATAGTACAGACTATAGTCTATAGTACAGACTATAGTCTATAGTACAGACTATAGTCTATAGTACAGACTATAGTCTATAGTACAGACTATAGTCTATAGTACAGACTATAGTCTATAGTACAGACTATAGTCTATAGTACAGACTATAGTCTATAGTACAGACTATAGTCTATAGTACAGACTATAGTCTATAGTACAGACTATAGTCTATAGTACAGACTATAGTCTATAGTACAGACTATAGTCTATAGTACAGACTATAGTCTATAGTACAGACTATAGTCTATAGTACAGACTATAGTCTATAGTACAGACTATAGTCTATAGTACAGACTATAGTCTATAGTACAGACTATAGTCTATAGTACAGACTATAGTCTATAGTACAGACTATAGTCTATAGTACAGACTATAGTCTATAGTACAGACTATAGTCTATAGTACAGACTATAGTCTATAGTACAGACTATAGTCTATAGTACAGACTATAGTCTATAGTACAGACTATAGTCTATAGTACAGACTATAGTCTATAGTACAGACTATAGTCTATAGTACAGACTATAGTCTATAGTACAGACTATAGTCTATAGTACAGACTATAGTCTATAGTACAGACTATAGTCTATAGTACAGACTATAGTCTATAGTACAGACTATAGTCTATAGTACAGACTATAGTCTATAGTACAGACTATAGTCTATAGTACAGACTATAGTCTATAGTACAGACTATAGTCTATAGTACAGACTATAGTCTATAGTACAGACTATAGTCTATAGTACAGACTATAGTCTATAGTACAGACTATAGTCTATAGTACAGACTATAGTCTATAGTACAGACTATAGTCTATAGTACAGACTATAGTCTATAGTACAGACTATAGTCTATAGTACAGACTATAGTCTATAGTACAGACTATAGTCTATAGTACAGACTATAGTCTATAGTACAGACTATAGTCTATAGTACAGACTATAGTCTATAGTACAGACTATAGTCTATAGTACAGACTATAGTCTATAGTACAGACTATAGTCTATAGTACAGACTATAGTCTATAGTACAGACTATAGTCTATAGTACAGACTATAGTCTATAGTACAGACTATAGTCTATAGTACAGACTATAGTCTATAGTACAGACTATAGTCTATAGTACAGACTATAGTCTATAGTACAGACTATAGTCTATAGTACAGACTATAGTCTATAGTACAGACTATAGTCTATAGTACAGACTATAGTCTATAGTACAGACTATAGTCTATAGTACAGACTATAGTCTATAGTACAGACTATAGTCTATAGTACAGACTATAGTCTATAGTACAGACTATAGTCTATAGTACAGACTATAGTCTATAGTACAGACTATAGTCTATAGTACAGACTATAGTCTATAGTACAGACTATAGTCTATAGTACAGACTATAGTCTATAGTACAGACTATAGTCTATAGTACAGACTATAGTCTATAGTACAGACTATAGTCTATAGTACAGACTATAGTCTATAGTACAGACTATAGTCTATAGTACAGACTATAGTCTATAGTACAGACTATAGTCTATAGTACAGACTATAGTCTATAGTACAGACTATAGTCTATAGTACAGACTATAGTCTATAGTACAGACTATAGTCTATAGTACAGACTATAGTCTATAGTACAGACTATAGTCTATAGTACAGACTATAGTCTATAGTACAGACTATAGTCTATAGTACAGACTATAGTCTATAGTACAGACTATAGTCTATAGTACAGACTATAGTCTATAGTACAGACTATAGTCTATAGTACAGACTATAGTCTATAGTACAGACTATAGTCTATAGTACAGACTATAGTCTATAGTACAGACTATAGTCTATAGTACAGACTATAGTCTATAGTACAGACTATAGTCTATAGTACAGACTATAGTCTATAGTACAGACTATAGTCTATAGTACAGACTATAGTCTATAGTACAGACTATAGTCTATAGTACAGACTATAGTCTATAGTACAGACTATAGTCTATAGTACAGACTATAGTCTATAGTACAGACTATAGTCTATAGTACAGACTATAGTCTATAGTACAGACTATAGTCTATAGTACAGACTATAGTCTATAGTACAGACTATAGTCTATAGTACAGACTATAGTCTATAGTACAGACTATAGTCTATAGTACAGACTATAGTCTATAGTACAGACTATAGTCTATAGTACAGACTATAGTCTATAGTACAGACTATAGTCTATAGTACAGACTATAGTCTATAGTACAGACTATAGTCTATAGTACAGACTATAGTCTATAGTACAGACTATAGTCTATAGTACAGACTATAGTCTATAGTACAGACTATAGTCTATAGTACAGACTATAGTCTATAGTACAGACTATAGTCTATAGTACAGACTATAGTCTATAGTACAGACTATAGTCTATAGTACAGACTATAGTCTATAGTACAGACTATAGTCTATAGTACAGACTATAGTCTATAGTACAGACTATAGTCTATAGTACAGACTATAGTCTATAGTACAGACTATAGTCTATAGTACAGACTATAGTCTATAGTACAGACTATAGTCTATAGTACAGACTATAGTCTATAGTACAGACTATAGTCTATAGTACAGACTATAGTCTAGTCTATAGCACAGACTATAGTCTATAGTACATATAGACTATAGTCTAGTCTATAGCACAGACTATAGTCTATAGTACAGACTATAGTCTAGTCTATAGCACAGACTATAGTCTATAGTACAGACTATAGTCTATAGTACAGACTATAGTCTATAGTACAGACTATAGTCTATAGTACAGACTATAGTCTATAGTACAGACTATAGTCTATAGTACAGACTATAGTCTATAGTACAGACTATAGTCTATAGTACAGACTATAGTCTATAGTACAGACTATAGTCTATAGTACAGACTATAGTCTATAGTACAGACTATAGTCTATAGTACAGACTATAGTCTATAGTACAGACTATAGTCTATAGTACAGACTATAGTCTATAGTACAGACTATAGTCTATAGTACAGACTATAGTCTATAGTACAGACTATAGTCTATAGTACAGACTATAGTCTATAGTACAGACTATAGTCTATAGTACAGACTATAGTCTATAGTACAGACTATAGTCTATAGTACAGACTATAGTCTATAGTACAGACTATAGTCTATAGTACAGACTATAGTCTATAGTACAGACTATAGTCTATAGTACAGACTATAGTCTATAGTACAGACTATAGTCTATAGTACAGACTATAGTCTATAGTACAGACTATAGTCTATAGTACAGACTATAGTCTATAGTACAGACTATAGTCTATAGTACAGACTATAGTCTATAGTACAGACTATAGTCTATAGTACAGACTATAGTCGATAGTACAGACTATAGTCTATAGTACAGACTATAGTCTATAGTACAGACTATAGTCTATAGTACAGACTATAGTCTAGTCTATAGCACAGACTATAGTCTATAGTACAGACTATAGTCTAGTCTATAGCACAGACTATAGTCTATAGTACAGACTATAGTCTAGTCTATAGCACAGACTATAGTCTATAGTACAGACTATAGTCTAGTCTATAGCACAGACTATAGTCTATAGTACAGACTATAGTCTAGTCTATAGCACAGACTATAGTCTATAGTACAGACTATAGTCTAGTCTATAGCACAGACTATAGTCTATAGTACAGACTATAGTCTAGTCTATAGCACAGACTATAGTCTATAGTACAGACTATAGTCTAGTCTATAGCACAGACTATAGTCTATAGTACAGACTATAGTCTAGTCTATAGCACAGACTATAGTCTATAGTACAGACTATAGTCTAGTCTATAACACAGACTATAATCTAGTCTATAGTACAAACTATAGTCTAGTCTATAGTACAAACTACAGTCTAGTCTATAGTACAAACTACAGTCTAGTCTATAGTCTATAGTAGAAACTACAGTCTAGTCTATAGTCTATAGTACAAACCATAGTCTAGTCTATAGTACAAACCATAGTCTAGTCGAATGTATATTCCAGTCTATAGTCCTGACTATATTATAGTCTAGATTATATCTTTGCCTATAATATATCATATTTTTTTCAAAAAGTTTAAAAACTCACAAACCCCTCATGCAATCTTTTTAGTCTCCTCAAACTATTAATTTTGCTGATAAATGAAAGCGAAACAAAGTTTTGTTTTTTATTTTCTTCATTTTAAGTACGAAAATTATTATTCAATTCCATTCAATGCCCACGGCACTTAATCTCGATTTGTAAGCAACATTCTGTTACTACTGCTACTGAAATATGAAACAGCTACTGGTGCAACAAATATACAAACAATGAAACTTTTAACAATTTTCACGTAAAGTAAAATAAAATTGAAGAACAAACAACAACAGGAAATAAACGTTTAACGAAAAAAATAATAATATTTTTAAAAAGAAATTGAATAGAAAATTCAAAATATATTTTTTCAAGGATAGTAAACGAATTATAGCTACTCTACACTATGAAGAAGTGAAAGGAATTGTTCATTAAAATGAGTTTCGAATGGTGTTCGGTATGACAAAATAGGGAAGGGTTATACTTGGATCTTTAAATTTTTTATTCTTCCAAATCAAAGAAATAATATATTTCACGTTGAAAAAAATTAACCTTTTTTAAGAGGCTTTTTAAAGGTAACTTGAATCTGAACAGAAATTACTGAAAATACGAGTAATTTAAAATAGGTTAACAACTGAAATCGTATCTAAAAAATATACCCCATTTTAAAGACAAAATTTTGAAGAACTTGCAACTTTGTATAAAAGTTTTAAATAACTCAGTATAATTTTATAACAAAATCATACCCAAGTAACCTTACCACCGCAAAACTCTTACTATTTTTATTCACCAAAGGTAAACATCTTTTAACCATCAATCCTCACTCAACAGAAAAAAAGAGTTTACAAAACAAACTTTACTTATTTATGGTTGTGTATGTACATTAAATTATTACGTATGTATGAATGTGTGTGTGTATAAATTCACACATGTGTGTTTGAGTATCCCTTTCCCTATGATGATGTGTTTATTTGTCTAAATGTGCATGTGTTTAAAAGAGTAAAGGTAGAAAATAATAATAAAAAGTCTGTTGGGGGAATATTTAAACTTGTGTGTTGATAGAAATTTATTGTTATTATAAGCAGACACACACTTATTTATACATTAACTTCTACACTCACACTTGTCTATAGCAAAACATTAAACAACGAAAGGATTAACACACACAAATAAGTAACAAGTTCTCAGGGTGAAAACACTACAGGAAAATATAAAGTTTTCCTTAAGCGTTTACACGGAGAGAGATAAAAAAGAGCATAGAATAGACAATATATTAGACTAGACTACAAGCTTGATTTAACTAGAGCATACTAGAATATAGACTAGCCTTTGTACTCGAATATACTATAAACAAGTCTGTGGACTAAACTGGAAGACTAGAATAAAATCTAGTCCGTAGACTATGATAGTTTGAGGACTAAACGAGTCTGCTTACTACACAACAATAATCTATGGCCTAGTTCTCGGATGTAACGTTTAGTTACAAATATTACAACCACCAACATATTAACATATACAATACAATAAGAGAATTTATAATTCTCATTTAGTTTATGTAAATTTAAACATAAATAATCGAGATTGGGACGATACAATTGAGTAAGAACTGAAGTACCGATCTTGCTATACTTTACTCTTAGGGATCAAAGTATCACCAAACACGACCGTAGTTCTTTCTTCCGAACCGTAGCCAAACCCGTAATTAGCCGGCCGAGAGCCGAAGAATTTATCTCGTCGGATCGTTGTAGTATCATTGTAGTTAGCCGATTGATAGTTGAAGAATTTATCTTGTCGGATAGTATTTGAAGTCGGAACCTTGTAGTTAGCCGACAGAGAGCCGAAGTATTTATCTCGTCGTATTGTATTTAATTTATAAAATAACTCATACGATTCAAGCTAGTCGATTGAGAGCCGCAAAATTTATCTCATCGGATTATATTTTGGAGACGAAACTCGCAGTTAGCCGACCAAGAGCCAAAGAATTTATCTCGTTTTGTATTCAGAATTTAGCGTAGCTCACACAATTATATTTTGTTTGAATTTTGAGGTCGAAACCTGTAATTAGACGACCAAGAGTGTCGGATTGTATTTTGGAGACGAAACTCGCAGTTAGCCGACCTTGAGTCGAAGAATTTGCCCTCTTCTCTCGTAGCAAGGTACCGCTTCGCCGTTATTCGTGTCACGAAGGAATAAGGAAGCTCTGTGGTAACAGTCAAAGGAAGCACACCTTTAAAGAAACTGGACAGACTGAGTATAACACAGCTGGGAACAAAACTGCATTACACGGATTATAATGTATATTAATCTTCAGACTAGACTTCAGTACTACCTCTAGTTTCTCATTATGCATTGTATTCCAATGTAATGTAACCATAACTGATTCTGCTGCAGTTTGTAAACTAATTACCGATTATTTTCATTGTATAGTCAGGGAGCCCCAGATTACCAAATGATAGCATAACGTGCACTGCTAAACGCGTTTTTAGCGTCCACTGTAATAATCGTACATTATTTGTTGTTCGCTTATTTTCTTTCTATAGCTGTTTCTGTTATGCCCTTCACTGTCTTAATTGCGTCCTTCGTTACTCTTTTCAAAATCCATATTATCTTTCCGTAAATACTTTTGAGATTTCCAACGCTGGTAACAATCCCAGAGATATAATCCTTGCCAAAATTTTTCCAAGCGTATCTAGTAGGTACCGTGAAATAACTTTCAATGAAATAAGTTCTAGTAAAAATGAAAAAAAAAACTTTCAAATTAAAAAAAAATTAAATAACTTCCAAAAGGAAAAATTTAATATTTCCTAGCGTTTTATCATAACAAAAAGATAAGTATCAAATTTAATGAAAAAAATTCCAATGAATTAAGTTCCAAAAAAAAAACAAATAAGAAAGATATAGTCATTCAAGCCCGACCATATCACACGCTACACCATTGTGTATGTCCATCAAAATTCGTGGAGGAGTTTTATATTACACATGTGGCCAATTGTGGACCGAAACTTTTACTAAGTGTAAAATAAAATATACGAATACACAATATTACATTAATACTAACATTTATATGAATTTATGAACTTTAGGGCAACTTCCGAAAGTGGGCTTATTGGAAGCTATAGTAAATTATGGAGCGATCCTCATAAAATTTGTGACTGCGATTTTCACTTATATAAAACTTATTTGTTTCGAATTTAAACGTGATACTAACATTTGTATATGATTTATGCACAATAAAGTGATTTTCGGAAGAGGGATATATATGGCAGCTATAGTCGACTATGAACCGATCTTCATGAAGTTTGGCACAAAGATTCCTTACACCGAATTTCAATATTGCTACATTTAAGGCATTTATGATCGTTATACCCAAAAGCAATCGTTTCGTTTCCCAAAAACAATCCATAGCAACTGACCTTAAATACATATACAAAATAATCTTGCATAGAACAGTTTTGAAACAAACTGGTATCATGATATTTAATATTAAATATAAACTCCGGTTCCAATGACGGGAGCATGTACAATAGCATCGAAATTAATTAATTATATAATTAAATTTCAATATAAAGTTAATTAATCATTTGATTAAAAAATTATTTGGATAAAATGTTACCTAAAGCAACGTGTGAGCAATAATAGCTAGCGCACTCTCCACACCGACCGTACGATTTTAAGTTTGCCCATTTTGAAAGCTCTTCGAGCGGCATCGTCCGGAAGGCTGATTCTGGCCTCCATATGCTTTGCGTATATTTTTCTACTACGCTTCTCAATAATACGGAAACGCTTAGCTGCTCCTCCAATGCAACGCAAATATCCACTTTCGTTGTTATTTCATACAAGTCCTTACACTCTATAAAGAACTCGCCAACTTTGCCTATTATTTCAGCTTTCTCCTCTAGGGTTTTTCCAACGAAGTAGTACATCTTTAATCGATTGTATTTCCAACATTAGTTCTCCTTTTTGTGTCCTACGAATTTTATGGGCATTTTCTCCAAGATGTTGCAGGTTCGGGTCGGCTCTTATTTTACACAAAACGTGTGCGTATATCGTTTCGACGTTTGCAGCAATTATTAAGTCCAACTTTCTTCTGAAAAAATTATTACCGTATACTTTTCAATTAAAACAGTTGTCTCATTTTGCATCTAAATTTAATAAATATATTCAAGTAAATATAAAATAAAAGTAAAATTTAAGTATAATTTTTTTTCTCACTTAAATTTTATAATTCATTCAATCATCTATTTGATTGCTTTAATAAATTTTTTAATTGGAAAATTTTTTCTGTTTTTCATTTCTACAGTTTTTAGTAATTGATATAATAATTTTGGTGAGAGGCGCTAATTTAAAAATGTTTTTAATTGAATGAATAATTTACTAATATATTTGGTGATTGGTGACTTTTTTCTGTATACTCCTTTTTCTTATCAGTTTTGTTCAGTCTGACAATGATACAGTATCCTTTATGTGCTTCTTGTGTGGTGTATCATTACTTTTCCCTGCTCTGGAAATCATTGATTGTTTCCTAATTTTCTTCGGTGTTGTATTCGGAGATTCCTTATTAATGTCTCTACTCCTCTTATTGGCTTTTATGGCAACTTTGTGTATTTTTTAGCAACGTTTAGGTTTCTTGCTACTTTTTTTTCGGTTGATTCGCTCCTTTTGACTCTAAAGTTATTCTAGCGCTTCATTGCAGTTTACTTTTATGCTGCAAACCTGCTCCTTTACGGTATAGTGTATATTATCCATCACCAACTTAATTGTGATAATTTTTTAGCATAAATTAAGACTTGACAAGATAAGTTTTACTAGGCATTAGACTAAGATTCTAAAATACCAAAATTAGTAGCCAAATAAGCTTCAAACCATAATCCTTGTTGCCAAAAATACCATAATTAGGACCATTGGGCTTGTCCTTTCAAAGGAAAGATTAAGATTCTAGAGTACCAAAATTGATAGCCAAATAAGCTTCAATCCATAATCCTTGTTGCCAAAAATACCATAATTAGGACCATTGGGCTTGTCCTTTCAGAGGAGAGACTAAGATCCTGGAATACCAAAACTGTCGGCCAGCTAAGCTTCAATCCATAACCTTTGTTGCCAAAAATACCATAATTAGAATACTCGCACCAAAACTGTCAGCCAGGTAAGCTTCAATGCATAATCCTTGTTGCCAAAAATACCATAATTATGACCATTGGGCTTGTCCTTTCAGAGGAGAGACTGAGATCCTAGAATACTCGTACCAAAACTGTCAGCCAGCTAAGCTTCAATCCATAACCTTTGTTGCCAAAAATACCATAATTAAGACCGTTAGGCTTATGCTTTTAGAGGAGAGACTAAGATCCTAGAATAATCGTACCAAAACTGTCAGCCAGGTAAGCTTTGTTGCCAAAAATACCATAATTAGGAACATTGGGCTTGTCCCTTTAGAGGAGTTTTTATAGTCGGAATCATCACTCTACTTATTATATCACGCTTGAGAGCACCCTTGTGGTATACTACTTAACTAAAGTCCTGTAGCTCGTCCTGTTACAGGACTTCATTTGAACTAGTCTATAGACTATATTAAAATGTAGGCTAACTAAATTATTAACTCGATTAATTATTCGATTAAAGAGTAGACTACGAAATAAACTAAAGTCTAGTCTGTAGTTTAGTTAATATAAAAAGTCTGCAGAACATACTTTTGTAGCGACAGTATACTGGACAATAGTATATACAATAATTATTAATATACCCATAGAAATATTGACCACACATGTGCACAAAATGACAACATTTAGTGTCAATAGTTTATCAAAGCTCTGTTTGTTTAAATTCTATACTGTGTGCTCAAAACAGCAACGAGGAATTATTACCGCATTAGTATCAACTTGACACCAAATTAGTGTCGAATTGTTAAATAAGGTTAAGTGTTTGTTTCCGTATTGTAGTTAATTTGTAAACGGACGGTGTCAAAAAGTTGATACAGTAAATTGTCAAGGCGAACACAACCGTTGTAGATTTTACATTTATTTTTCTCCTCTTAAAGTAAGTAGTTCATTTTTAACAGTGTTTCTCTTTCCACTGTCCCTTTGGCATTATCCTTGCACATTTTTTTTTTTTCTTACTACTTTAATCATTTCTTAGTGGTAAATTGCTAACAGCAGACATAATAAAAATAATAACATAATAATAATTTTTCCACGTCGTTTATTTTATATCATTAAATAAATCTTAGTATTGCTGTGCTATTTTTACATTTTACTTTTTTTTCCAAGATCTTTTCCTTTTGCCATCTTTTTTCTTCAATGCACTTTCCAACGTGTATATGTTTGTCAAGAAGGGAAATCTGTTATGTGTTTTAGTTTATGGTTTCCTGAGACAGTGTCACTAGATAAATTAAGTTATATTGTATATGGAGACGTTTCAATATCAGCAAGGTAATGAATGATTGAAGATGATGTGATAATTATGGGAATAGATTGCGAGGAAGGTGATTTAAATATAAATTTAAAAGGATGAAAAGAAAGTTATTGTTGTAGTTGGTTTAAAATATATTTTTATAAGACAAAAACTATACTAAAACTTTATACATTTTTAGAATTAAAGAATTAAAGAGAATTAAAGAAATGAGATTTTTATAAATCGCAACAATTAAGTCAATCTGTAACTGAATAAAGATCTATGATAAAAGCTAAACTAGGAATATATACAAAACCCTTAGTTGGATGTAAAATAAACCTATATTAAGAGCTACAATTAAAACTATATTAGCCCTATAACACAATTAATAATTATTTTTTTTTTTCAAACCCACTGTTCTTTTCTTCTAATTCACTTCATGTCCTTTTAGTTTAAAATCCTTGTCTCATTATTCCCTGCTTATATTTCTTACTTGTATTTCATTTATATTGTTTTATAAACTTTATCCTTTTCTTTTGTTTACCAGTAATTTAATTCCAAGTAGTAAAAGAGAGAGAGAGAGAGATTGAAAGAGTGTGTTTATTTATTGTTGTTTATACTTATTTTATATTAATTATTTATAAAGTATAAGTGTATTTGTATAAATATACAAACCTGTGTTAATATTGGTATAAATACTCGTATAAGTATTTATTAATCTTTAGCTACGAAAAAAGGATATATATACCTAGAATGATTGTTTATTTTAGATTTAGTTTCTCCGTTGAAAATAAAATCATTTCAACGAAAAGGACCTTCATGCGCCAGGATGTTAGATTTTTCTGTATTCATAATAGTTTGAGTATAACTACTCATACATATAAGAGTTTAACATAAAATTTCCTTTCAATGTATTCAGCTTGTTATAATCTTGTTATAATCATTGTCAGTTAATTTAATTGCTTGGAAATGAAAAAAAAGGGTTTAAAAAAGGATTTGAATTGTGTTTTATAGTCTTGTGTGGCAGACCATAATAATAGTGTATGTTTTTTTTTTTTTTTAATAGATTGTATACCCTTGGGTTTTGAAAAGTTCTATTACTTTATTTGACTTTTAGTCGAATAGTTTTAGTGTAAAAGTAACCCTTATTAAGGATAATCATTAGACAATTAGATAGAGATTAAGGAAAATATTTGCTGAGAAAGGTGAAAATAAAGTTGGGAGAATATAATCATGAAATTTTCTAAAGGTATTGCTCTATTAAATGTGAAAGGGCAGGAAAATAAATGGCATTTTTAAAACATTTTAACGTGCACAGTGGGCGATCTAAAAAATTAAATGGATATCATTATACAGTTACTGAGCGACTGATCTGATTTCAATGAAATTATACACAGCGAATTTAAGTTTTGAGTTTGAGCCAAACAGACCAAACGGGGGTGGGTCCACAGGGTCCTCTGTTTGGACACCTTTTGAATGAACATTTTTATAACGATTCCAATTCCAATACAGCTTGTGCAACAATTGAAGCCACTCAACCTTCCCAAGCGACATCGCTTCGCTCTTTGGGCTCTTGAAAAATTCCAAAAAGATCCGACGTTTTCGACGCAAATTTTGTTCAGCGATGAGGCCCATTTCTGGCTCAATGGGTATGTAAACAAACAAAATTGCAACAACAAAAATTCGAGACGAACAGCAACCTGAAGAGATTCAAGAACAGCCACTTCATCCAGAAAAAACAACGGTTTGGTGTAGTTTGTGGGCCGGTGGAATCATCGGTCCATATTTCTTTAAAAATGATGCCAGTGCGAACGTAATCGTCAATGGTGACCGTTATCTTGCCATGATAACCGACTATTTGATGCCTGAAATTGAAGCTCGTGAACTCGGTGACATTTGGTTTCTGCAAGACGGCGCCACTTCCCACACATTGCATCAATCAATGGATTTATTGAGAGAACACTTCGGTGAGCACATACGTGAAATACGTTTTGGGCCGATCGATTGGCCACCAATACCGTGTGATATCACACCGTTAGACTTTTTCCTGTGGGGATATGTAAGGTCTAAAATTTATGCGGACAAACCCGCTCCGATTCAGGCCTTGGAGGAAAACATCGCGCGTGTCATTCGGCAGTTACCAGTCGAAATGCTCGAACGAGTCATCGAAAATTGAACTCAACGGATGGACCATCTGCGACGTAGCAACGGCCAATATTTAAAAGACATAATCTTCAAAAAATAAATGCTAAAGAATGTTCTTTAAAACGATAATAAACATTCCCCATTAAATTTGAATTTTCTGTGTTTTTTTATTTAAAAAATTAGGGAACCTCGAAATGGATCACGCTTTATAACCATATTATATTTAAAAAGTATTTTCTAATTTTTATATGAATAAATAATTAAAACTAATATGAAAATAGTTTAAGAAATTTGGAATAAAGAGGTTCAAACTAAGTATGTGAAGATTTTAGGGATTTTCTAGGTAATATTAGGAATAAGATAGAGAACAATGGTTGGCGTGGGCGAGGATCTAATAAATCCAAAGATCTAAAATAATGTGCAGTTGAAAAGGAAAATAAATTTACTATTGTCTGGTATGAATTTGTTCGTTGTCCGTCTGCATATTAATAGGTGACATTTTAAATTTGTTCGTTTGACATATCTCAAGCACATTCGATTTTGTTTTGGTAGCATTGGAACCTGATAGTGGCCAACAATCCCACCCCATCCGGCGAGTATATTAGAACGTGCGGCCACATTCTTTCCTAGAAACACCATTACCAATAAATTTACAAAAATCTACCATTACAAAGGATGACACAAGAATTGCTACACCTCCTTCTCCTCTTGTACTTTTGTCACAGCGAAACAGTCTACAGTCATATAAATTCATTAGAGCTGGAATTTAAAACTTGTATCATTATTTACATTATTATTTCTAATTAAATATTATTCATACGTATTGTTGCCCTAATAAATAATTTATTTTTTAAGCATCTCCTATTCTTAAAATTTATCCTTTTTTTCAACTAAATTATGTCTTTTTAAAACCTTTTCAATTTAAAACTCTTACTTTACTCTTTACCACAGAAAAAAAATCATGGTTAGCCAATCTACCACATAAAAATTCTACTTATTTACACAGATAAAAAATAAACATAAACCAACAACAAATAAAAGGTCATTGAAACTTTGACCTATTTACAATACAAATACCACTCACTTACACATATGTAGGTTTAATGCTTAACAAATCTACATGATGACATTAATGCTATACAGGATAATGTCTATTCAAATAGAATGAAAAAGGAAAATAAAATTTTTTTAAAAATAATAAAATTTATATTTATTAAAACGTACATATGAGTTGTAATATTTTTATATTCTCTGCTTTAAGGAGTTTCCAGGTCCAGCCCCTTCTACGTTTTCGAACATTGTTTTTTATGTAGAAAAAATATATATTTTTTTATTTATTTAACATTTTTTTGTCTCCACTATTTCAAGCAGTATTTGAATTTCAATTTGCCAAAGGGATCTTTAGCACATACTGGATCGGTCGGTTATTCTTTAGCTCTCGATTTGATGGTGGTTGTTTGCAAAACATTTGTTCAATGACAATTTCTCTATGGTTGCAATAGCAGCAGCAATAACCATAGCAAAAGTAACAACAATGACAACAACAGCTAGTATTGTGGCCTCTATCATCTACAGCTGCTGCTGCTAAATGTCGCCTAAGGATATGCTTTAGTTTTTTCTCTTGCAGTTTTCTAGGTTTTTTTTATGTGGATTTTATTTACACTAAACTATTCGAAACTGCCATTTAATTTATCATATTTATTTGTAAAACTACAGCAACAATAACGGCTATAGCTAACATTTCTATATATACACTGGTGCATATTACTATAAACGCATTTAAAACTTTTGTTTTTCTTTGAGATATATTCGTTTCTCTTAACCAAAAACAATATTGTGTTGTTACCAACACGCGATATAACGCTACTTTTTATGTAAAAAATATTTGTTTCTTGCTTTTGTTGTTTTATTCAATTTAGGAATCAGAATATATTGGTAATCATTTCAGCGGAATATTCCTATAAAAGCAGTCGAGAAAATTTTTTCTAAAAAGTTATTGAAAAAAATATATTAAAATATTTTAAAATTTTTAGTTTTAGTTTACTGGAATTATTTTTGTTTTAATTGCGAAATTTCATCAGCTTAAAGAATGTCCAAAGAAACTACTCTTACAGACCAGAAAACATTCAAATTCTATTTTTTTGGTAATCAAGGCTACTCTAACAGAAAAATTTCACGAAAAATTAACCGTTCGAAAGAAGCTATTCTAGGCTTTCTTAAGAAAGACCAAAAATTAATAAAAAGGCAAATTATTAAAATAAAAGAAGAATTCACCTGCAACAAATTAAATGCTACACAAATAAAAAATAAACTTCCTGTCACTTCCAAACATTTTGCAGACATTTTGCGAACAGAGGGTAATATAAAGTGGAAGAAACCAAAATGTAAGCCAATGTTAAAATAGCATCATAAGGAAAATCCTTTAAAATTTGCGTGCAAATACATGAAATGGACAGATGAGTGAAATAATGTGATCTTTTCTGATGAAAAGAAATTAAATTTGGACCGTCCCGATTCATATTCTTGCTAATGGCATGATTTGAGATCGAACGAAATGCGTATGTCGAAATGCAATTTCGGTGGAGGCAATGGGCAGCTTTTTCTGCTGCAGGAAAATTAAAAATATGTATTGTTCCAACTAAAATGAGTAGTGCAATTTATAATGAACTGTTGGAAGATGCTCTTCTCTCATTTACGGATGAAGATTTCATATTCCAAAAGCATAACACTCCATATCTCGAACCAATCTAAATCGTGGTTTAATGAACATAGTATTCCACTATTGGACTGGCCGTTTTGCAGTCCGTATTTAAATCCAATGGATAATTTATAAAGGTACATGGCCCCTAAAGTTTACACAAGAAATATACAGAATAAAACCATAATAACATTAGCGCGGTTAAAACTAAAAATTAATCAAGCTTGGGAAAAAATTAACAGTGATTTTCTTCAAAAATTAGTCAAATCAATGCCGGACCGAATTTTTTGTAATTATCCAAAACAAAGGTTCATTAACACATTATTAATAATGCCAAATTATTTCAAAAGTTTAAGTGCATATTCGGGAAAATATAATAAAAAATGCCACTGAATTACTAAAATTACAATTAAAAAAAATTTTATGTACATTTTAAGTTTTTTGTTATTAATTTTTTAAGTGCAGTTAATAAATAATTTAAAATATAATTTAAAAAATTAATAAGTTTTTAGGCTCATTTTTGGTAAATTGATTAAAAAAAATATCTGCGTTTATAGAAATATGCACCAGTGTAGTTTTAAGGAAACAACTCTTAAGAGACCAGTTTTAGCTTTAAGGGATTTTAAATCTTAAGTTTATTTTCTTTGTTTCCTCAAATATATATATTATTTTCACTTAATAAAACAGCAGCAATGGAAACAAACTCAGATATAATTTTAAAAAGGTTAATAAGTTGGTCACCTTAAGCTCTAGCTCTTTAGCTGTTTCATTTCTAGTTTTAAACAAGCTTTCGCTATACCACACACTTAAGTAAAAGCTGGCTGCTGTTATACAATTCATTCGTTCTTTCTCTCTGCTGCATTTGACAACACAACAATTTTTCCAACAACTATGAGGGAGGATATTTTTAAAACATCCCATTTATATATTTTTATATCCAGTTTATTTTAATTTTTTTTTTTTACTTTTATTTCTTATTTTATTTTTATTTTCGATTTTTGTTTTCTGTAAAACAGGATAAAGCTTAAGTGATTGTGCTTTAGGCATTTTTAAAGTTTTATTAAACGAGTGCAAAATAGTTTTTCTTTTTTTGTTGCTGTTTTAGGAAAATTTTTGGGTAAATTTTTATTTTTATATCTTTTTTCGTTATAGCATTTTTATGAGTTGTTTTATAGTGTTTTGTTGTCGTATTTCCACTGCAATTGCCAAAAGTTTATGGAGAAATGTTTTATAGTTTTTGAATTTTTCTTTTCATTTTCAATAAACAAGTGAGAATACGCGGAAAGAAATTCCAAGATAAATTGTGACTAATTTTTCTTTTTTAAGGAAACAAAATTTATTTCATATTTAAAGGAAATTTTAAGATAATTTACAGAAAACGTTCCTAATTTTTTTTCTTTTTTGAAAATTCTTAAATTTTTCTTTATATTAATTTTAATAAATTAAAATGTTCCAAAAAATTTTCATTTATGTAAAATTAACCTCCTTTAGTTCGTGTAGCATGTGTCTACCAAACCACTTCAGTCCACTACGCTGAAGCTCTACTCAACGGCAGAATATATGCTCTACTGCCTCTAGCTCCTCCACATCATTGCATGTCCTACAGAAATATGACGTGCCAATGTCCCACTTACTAGTCATATTTCTTATTGCGGAGTGACCAGTAATCATACCCACAATGACCCTTAGATTCCCACGACTCATGCTCAGAAGTTGTTTCGAATCTGACTAGGCCATAACGCTCTAGATATCCTGCAGTTCGTTCTATTCCTCCAAGCATGATTCGTACTAACTAAAGTCCATTGAAATATGACCCAATTGGAATCTTAACCGATACCACCACAAAATACCTGTCCAGATTAGAGCCTTTGCAAGCTAGCTCATCGGCTATTTCATTGTCGAGAATGTCGCAGTGACCAGAAACCCAACAGAGTCTTATCCTGTAGGCATCCTTCTCTATTTCTGTCTGCACTCAAGCACTAATCAGGAACTAACATAATGATTTGTCATTGCCATTAGTGCTGCCGCACTATCCACATAGATAGTGGACCTTTTTTATAGTTTAATTTAGCCTCTTTTTTCTCACCTCCTGGCAACACTGCCCACAACCTTAATAGCTATTGTTTTTTGTCTGTTAAAAAAGAGAGAGAGAGAGAAACCTTTCATGAGAACACAACTTATCAACTACCAAATTGACAATAATGTTCTCCAAATGATCGGTTGTGCTTATCTTTATTGATAAACTTACTGAATTCCAGATTCAGCTCAACAATCCGTAGGTCACTGCCATGTGAGTCTGTGTCTACCACTATTTGTCTAGTCGGTGTACATTTAATGGCCACTGTAGTAAGAGTTTTGAAAAATTGTATTTAGCTACATCATGCGTGGTTTGACGGCAAAAAATCGTATGTCCAGTGAAATTATAGATTCTGATCTTAGTGAAACTAAAGCACGCCATGCAGTTGATCAAACATCCGTTGGCAATTATGACATCTAATGAGCTAAGACAGTTACAATTATTCCGAGAGATCTTGTCGTTCATCATCTATCTGTTGCCACCACATCATCTTTCTAATCTTCCCTAAACATCGAGTGAAGGAGCTCAAAGTTGGGGTAACAATCCCCCAAAATGTTCAGCTTTAGGAGAGCTCTAGTGATTTATGAAACGTGTAGTTCGGTTTCTCCTGATCTATTGGAAATAACTTAAGATTCTAAATATTGATCATTGCATTTTTTTTCGATGAAAATAACGATGTCATATTTTATGCTGTGGCTTCTCTTGCGATCTTTTTGAAGAACATTAAAGAAGAACAATTCTTATAGATTTATTATGATTTATTCTTTCAGTGTATTTCTTGGCATTCATATTAAAAACCCTGTTCATAATGCGGCAACTATGGTTCTTTTTTTTTAAACTACTTAAGTTTCACATTTACTCATATGTATGTGTGTTAATGTGTTAGTAGTGGTATAAATATAACAAAAATTTATATGAGAGTGTTTATAAAAGTTTTGCATAATGTTATAGATTTGTGTAATGGTGCGTAAGATTATAGTTTACATTTCTTTCCAAAAAAAAGATCTAAAAATAAATAGGGGAATTTTGAAAAAAAAAAAGTTAAGTTTATAAGTGTGAAATTTTATTGGTTTTAAAAATTACCAAAAATTCTGAAGAGCTTTTTGTAGCTAGAGAATTTAATAGTGATTTTCAGACCATTATTTGGCAAAACAGGAAGCATTTTGAATTATTATTACTTTTTTTTAAATATTAAACTCGCTGTTTAGGTTTCAACGAAACCAAAATGCAAAAGACACCACGAATGCTGATGAAGTGTGTAGCGGCACAGAAACTACGTATTCCATTCTGCTGGTGTCTAATTATAGTTCACAGAATCTGCTTTGACACTGCCAAACAGAGACAGCAAGGCAATTTATGACTGCAAACTTGTTTATGGTCCTTCGAACCGACTACTGAACCACATCTATAACAGCGTTTACGACGCTAGGTTCAATCTCTCTTTTACTTGCCTGTCCCTCAAAATAGCACCCAGTGCAAGGCAGGCGCCATGTTTCGGTTTTAACGAAACCAAAATGGATAAGACACCAGGAATGCTGATGAAGTGTGTAGCGGCACAGAAAACACGTATTCTATTCTGCTGGTATCTAATTATAGTCTACAAACTCTGTTTTGGCACTGCCAAATAGAAACAATAAGGCAATTTTACGATTACAAACTTGTTTACTCGCTATAACCTAGATTTTTTACAAAATAAAATTTCTATTTCTACGTTTAAATGTCAAAAGGGTAACAATTATAATTTCTTTTTTCACAAATTTAAATAATAAATCACATAAATTAATTTTGCTCTTTTTATAGGTTTTAATCAAAAATTCAAAATAAATCGCTGAAATTTTTTTTTGCAGGCTTTAATAAAATTAAACCACATTTCAGTTTATACTCCTAGACTGACAGTTTTATGATTAAACCTTAAAAAAAGTCACAATTTATAGCCTCTATATATACAATTTTTCCCCCATTTAATTAAACATTGTTTAAACATTTTTTAATATTATTGATAGGAGAAGAGCAATAAACACATAAAACAGCCAACATTTGTAGAAGATTTGTGGTTAAACGCTATATTTTGGTGACCACAAAATTGAAATTTATGGAAAAAAATAAAAACTCATTGAAAAAAAAAAACAATTTCAAATTATAAAAAACCTTTACTAAACATTCTATTAATAGTTTAATTTAAATTCGGTAAAAAAAACAAGTAATTTAATTATTCAATTATAAATACAGTGGCTCAATAATGTGTTCGGACAAAAACTAATATTTTATAGACTTCAATATTTAGTATATTAAGAAAGGGTTTACACATGGTTTTCTTTTATAATAGTAAGACACAATATATGCTATTTAAAAAATGAAAGAAAATATTTATTTAGAATTCATTTATAAACAAAAAGAAAATAAAAAAGGAATAATTTATATCTTAAAAGTTAGTACCAAAAAAGTAGTCGGACAATTAAAATAAAATTTTCTTAAGTTAATATTAATAATATTTAGTATCTTATAGGAAGTGCTTTGCTTTTGATAACTGCTTCTAATCTTCTCGGCATTGATTCCACCTGATTTCTGCAAGTAGTGAGATCAATTTTCGCCCATTCGTCCTTCAGTGCCTTTACAAGAACATTTTTGTTGAAAATTGTATATTTTTAAACTGATTTTCCAAATGTGACCATAGCAGCTCGTCTAAACATAACATTATATGTAAGATTTTTGTGTCAGAGAGTGTCAAATTCGCTCTCTGAGAGAATTATTTTACGTGTAGATTCAAATATTAGTATTATAAGATGTATTATTTCTCTACACAACCATCTGTCAAAAAATACACATATACGAAAGTTTGTTTGTGTGTGTGCATGTGTATTTTGGAAATTACTGAAAACAATGCTTTTTTTGTATAATTGTTTCCTTTTAGTTAAAAAACATTTAAAAAAAAATTGTGCTAAAAAAGTGCGAATTGTTTAAATAAAAAGGAAATGTTTACTCTGTGACTAATTGAAAATACATAATGATATCTTATAGGATTTATTAAAATACGTGTATCTCTTATTTAAGATTTAACATAATATAAACAAAATGATTACTCTCCTCTGCCGGCGTTATCTCGCATATTATATCAGCGTTAATCTCAGTTGTAGACCTGTGGTAAATGTTCGATTACGCTAATGTCTGCGGACGTCGTGGTGTCTCCAGTACGTGTGGGCAATTATAGAATGGCTATATCCGAACAGCGTGTGCTTTATGTTTGAGATCGTCATCCTGGTAGAATTTAAAAATGTCTTCTATAAACAACTTTTGTACACTTGGCACCCAAAATTTTGTTTTAAAATAAATAAATATTTACTTTGGTCCACCATACCATCTATTATACATAACTCTACAACTCCAAGGGACGACATGCAACCTCAAACTAAAACAGAACCACCTACATGTTTTACGGTACGAGGTCGTATCAATTAGTCCGTGACTTTTCGAACTTCCCTCGTAGTTATATGAAATTTAACACTATTCCTATCAAGTATCACCTGTTAATAGACTAATGTCAAATTTTGAGCAAGTGTCGTCATTTACTTTGCATAAAAAATAGGATTTTTCTAGGTCCTTAAAATAGGTATTTGTTTGGTCAATAATTTCATCGTTGGATCTGAATCTCTTTCCACCAAGCAATTTCTTTAGGTTTGGAAATAGGAAATAGTCACTAGAGGTTAAATCCGTAAAATATGTTGGATGAGGTAGCAATTCGTAGCCCAATTCATAGAGTTTTGCCGTGCATTGTCTTGATGAAAAAGAACTTTTTTCTTGGCCTTATGGAGTCGTTTTCTTTTTAAATCCTCATTAAATCGGTATAATAAATTGGCATGATATTCTTCGTTTATTGTTTTTCCCTTTTGAAGGTAATGGATATGGATTATCCCGCGTGCATGCCAAAAAACTATTGCCATCACCTTATTGGCCGACAAACTTACATTGGCCTTCTTCGGAGCAGGTTCATCCGGAGAAACCCATTGTTTAGACTGCTGCTTGGTCTCCGGAGTACAGTAATGGATCTATGTTTCATCCACAGTTACAGAACGCCGCAAAAACTTATTCGGATTGCGGTTAAACAACTCCAAACAATCCTTTGAAGTTGTCACACGTTTATGGTCAATTGAGAGCAAACGAGGCACCCATCTTGCAGACAACTTTCTTAAACCCAGCTGATCATTTAAAATCGAAACCACACTGCCAATGTGAAATGCCTGTGGCATCAACAATCTCACGCATTTTTTCTCTTCGGTCTTTTCGGTGGATTTTTTCGACATTTTCGGGTGTACTGACCTCAATTGGACGTGCGACCACAACGAAAGCCAGTAAACCACTTTTTTACCATTGAAATCGATGGTGCAGAGTCCCCATAGTATTTATCGAGATTTTCCTTGGTTTGATTGACGGTTTTTTTTCGCAAAAAATAATGTTTAATGAGCACTCGAAATTCACTTTTTTCCATTTTTAGAAAGATACACGAGGTTGTATGTTTTGAACAGCTGTTAAACGCAAAGTAAATGACGATACTTGCTTAAAATTTGACAGTAGTCTATTAACAGGTGGTACTTGATGGAAATAGTGTTGCATTTCATATAACTACGAGGAAAGTTCGAAAAGTCACGGACTTATTGATACGCCTTCGTAGCTTTCTAGTTTTTCCTCTTTGAGTTCTTCGTTTGGTTTTCGCCCAACGTAGTACTGTGCGTCTAATCTGAACAAATGAAATTTACTTTCGTCTGTATATAATACTTTATTGCAGAAAGAAATGTCCATAATTTTGTACATTTTTGCAAAATTTATGCGTTTAGTTCTATTAACTGAATTAATATTATTATCAATGTTTGTTCGACTACATTATTGAGCCACTGTATTTTATACTTAATTAACACCTAATTTTGCATTTTTTTTTTTTTTTTTTTTTTCAATTTAATAAATTTTATTTTTCTTCTAATTTAATTTTCTCAAAATTTAATATTATTAAACAATATTTTGCTTTCTACAGCTTTCAGTTTTAATGGGCTGTAATATTTTCTAAATAACTATATTTTTCTTGGCAATTTTCTTTAATTGAGAATAGCTTCATGTTTTTCTTTTCTATTTTATTTGTGTATTCAAGTAAATTGTCAATAATTCTTAAATGTTATATGGTATTATGTTGCATACTTCAACATAGATATATTTTTGTTTGTTTTCTACTCATTGCTTCAATAAGTGGCAACAGTGGGCAAAGCAAAGCAAAAACTATTGAACCCTTTTTTTATCTTAAGTAAGCAGCAGTTAAGATTTTTTTGTTATCGGGAAAAATGATTTCAAAATTCTGATCTAAAGCTTTTATAAAGCAAAGCTTAAATATAGCTCAAAATTTGAAGCTTTCAAAGCTATTTTGAGGGATTAAAGTCATAATGAATATAAAAATTACAAAATCTCCAGCTATTATTTAAAAAAGATTTAATCATTTAAACTACCAAAATGGTGGTATTTAGCGTTTACCTACTAGAATGGGTAAATAAATTTGTTTTATGGGACAAAAAAATGGGAACTTCTAGTGCTCAAATCATTTAAACTTTTGCAAACTTATTTTTTTCGTAAAGTTCTCATTGAAGCCTTTAAAACCATTGTCTCAACTTAACACTTCTCTTCTTCATTAAAATCATCTCCATTAGGATTACTAAAGTATGAGTCTTTTTTATTCTCATAAAAAACAAGTGATAAAGTGGGTGCCCCGATGGCATAATTGGTAGTGAGCTAGACTGTCAGTCTGTGGGTTGTGGTTTCGATTCCCCCCAGGGACTCTGGTTTGTTTCACTACGCTCGTAGGATTAGCATATAATTTGTAATTGTATTGTAATTAGTAAATAAATAAATAAATAAAGTCGGTCTATATGATGCCCTACACCATTGCGTATGTGCATTAAAAATATGGGAGTGGTCTTATATTATATGGGACCCGTGGAGAATTGTGTACCGATATTTGTATTAAGCGTAGTATATATTTCTATTAAACATACGTATGCATTATATTGTATTATGTTATTTTTGCATAATAGGGTGATTTCCGGGCCTTATATGAGAGCTATGGTCAATAATGGACCGATCCTCATAAAATTTGTTACTGCATTTCTTATTTATATAACACTGATTTGTATCTAATATTAAACTGATACTATCATTTTTATGGGATTTATACTCGTTAAAATGATTTTCTAAAGAAGGGTTTTTATGGAAGCTATTGTGAATTATGGACCGATCTCCATGAAATTCGGTATATAAATTCATGCTTAAATTTATTTGTGTTAAATTTCATTAAAATATTTCTATATTTAAGTTAAAGCCCTATTCCGGGAGGACATTTATATGTGGGCTAGTTGAAATAATGGATCGTTAAAAACCAATTTCAATAGAAACCTGTATATCAACTTTCATAAAATTATTTTCAAAATTTTGACTTGCAGTTTGATTATAAGTTTTATATGGACGGACAGACGGACGACATTACTAAGTCGTCGCAGTAAATGATTCTAAGCTGATTGGTATAAACTAAGGTATACATCACCACAATACATACCACAATACATCCCCATCTATGGTGGCGTACTTTCGAAAAATTTTATAAATAATAAAATACAATTAATTTATAATAATAAAATATAATTTTATAAATATAAATTTCTAAATTTCACATATATCGGTTTAATTTTAGTCGTAGGTCAATAGAGATTTCTTTGCAGTTTGTTTGCAATAGCGTAGGGTATCAAATAGTCAAGTTTGATCAACTATAACGTACTTATTTGTTCTATTCTGTCCTATTGCAGGAATATTTTGAGAAATTACTAGTAAGGAATTAAGAGTACCAAAATATTCGTACATATGACTAGAACTATTTTTAATGCTTTGCTTGCTTTTTTGTAATACGTACCTGTTACACTGGTGCATATTCCTATAAAGGCATTTAAATTTTTGTTTTTCTTTGAGGTATATTCGTTTCTCTTAACCAGAAATAAACTTATGTAGTTACAATAAATATTTGTTTCTTGCTTTTGTTGTTTCATTTAATTTAGCAATCAGAACATATTGATGATAATTTCCGTGGAATATTCCTATAAACGCAGTCGAGGTAAATTTGCCTAAAAAAAATTTGCAAAAAAAAATGTTAAATACTGGAAATATTTTTGTTTTAATTGGGAACTTTCATCAGCTTAAAGGATGTCCAAAGGAACTTTTCTTACATACCAGGAAAAGATTCAAATTCAATTTTTTCGTGATCAAAGCTGTTCTAACAGAGAAATTAACCGTTCGGAAGTAGCTATTCGAGGCTTTCTTTAGAAAGGGCAGAAATGCGAAGTGCGGAAAATAACAAAAGGTAACCAAAAAGGCAAAATAATAAAATAAAAGAAGAAGCCACACAAATTAAATGCTACACAAATAAAAAATAAACTTAACCTTACTTTCGATTCCAAAAATTTTGCACACATTTTGCTAACAGATGGTAACATAAAATGAAAGAAACTAAAATGTAAGCCAATTTTAAAACAGCATCATATGAAATGGACTGATTATAAAATAAAAACTTTTGTTATATTGCATGGATTCTTAGCTTTCATTTGACATCCATATTGGGTTGATATAATTTTGGTAAATATTTCGTAATTAAATTGTGTATTATTGAAAACTTTGAAGTCCTTTTGAGAGAAAATTTGACGTCCTGGAGAAGAAAACAAATGTTTAATTTAATTTTAAATACTATTCACTATTTGTGCACCTTAAATGTAACAAATATGGCCCTGGTTTTTAAATTGTTACTCTTAATTAAAGACTGATTTTGAATTTTTCCCGCGCGTTTTGGTTACAAATAGTTGACAACGCTGCTCATAAAATTGCACAGCACAAGCAGTATTTATATGGTTTTAAGTCCTGCAGAACAGTATTTATTTCTCCGCTCACACACTGATATAAAGCACTTGAAAAATAACAAGTGGCTTGTAATGTCTTACGAGATATAGTTTGCAAGGCTTTAGTAGTGAGCTGGTCTAATAATCTGAAGGTAGAGGCTTCAAGTCCCGCCAGAAATTCTGGCCTGATTTATTACAAAGGGCTAATAGTCTTCGTTACTCTATAATAAACAAATAAATAAATAAAAACTATAAAATTGTGTACAAAAGCTTTTAAGTTATTATTTCAGCTTTAAGCTTTTTCTGCATACATAACTTTTAAAAGCTTTAAGCTTTAAAACCTTCCAAAATCCAAACATTAGAACTTTTAATATATAAATAAATTATAGCCCAGTTTTTTTTTTGCTTTTGGTTGCACTGTTCGAGGCATAGATATTGGAAAATAATATCGACAATATCCTCAATATTTATCGTCATCGTTACCATTAACAAACTAAACAACAACAATAGCAATAACAACTACATTCATATATATGACTATAGAAAACAACAAGTCAGTTTATCTTAAAAATTGTTTTGCCAACAACCACTTTTTTTCTAAAAGCTTTCTATTTATTTTTTTTTTACTAAAAAGAACAACAACAACAACCAATACCTTTTTACTGCCTTTTTTTCAAAAGTTTAGTTCTACTAAATATTTCTAGCATTTCTTTATTTATTTATAGCCTTCTAGCTAAAATTTATTTATATTTTCCTTTAACAAAATCTTATTTTCGTTTTTCTTGCTAATTTAGGTGTAAATACATCAAATAAAGTTTATTAAAAAAAAAAAAAAAAAACAGTCTAAACAGTCTGTAGAAAATAAAAGAAAATATTGTAAAGATTCCATAAATTGAATTATGCTTTTTTTAGCTGGAAGGAAAAAATCTTCTGAAGGATGAGCAAAGCAAACTTGAATTGGTAAAGAAAGTTAATTTATTTAATTTTAGTTGGATGGCGACAAAGTGAAAGTATTTTAAGTGAAATGAAATTGAAAGTTATTTTTAAAAGAACGTTGGTAAGAAAAGAAAAATAAAAGGCAAATTTAGGGCAATTGAGTTTAAAGGAAATTAACTAAAGTAGGAAAATTTTAAAGGTTTTAGAAATAATTAAATTAAGTTTTATACAATACAAGCATTTAGCATGCAACTGTGTTACCGAATTTGAAGGAATCCTACATGATGTTGAGAATTGCTATTGAGAATTTTTGCTATACAGCTTCTAGTCAGAGCTGTTAGATGTGGCGGTTTTTCGCCAAAGGTGGCGATTTTTAATGGCTTTTGGCGACTGAATTTTCCGTTCGGCGATATGGCGAATTTTTTGGCGATATATAACATGGTGGCGATTTGTTTATCTAATTTTCAAATTTAATTAAATAGACAATTGTGAAAAAAAACTATTAAATTTTCTTACTAGAAATCCACTATTTTTATTATTTGCCTATCTAGCAAAATGAAGAGCCTTAATATGTAAACAGCTTCAACTTAGTCTAGAAAAGTTTATCCCCAAAAATATATTTTACACTACTTTCGAGTATCTATTAAATATTTGATAATTTATTTTCCACCATCTTTCAAAATAAAAAAAAATAAAAATAAAAAAAATAAATTTTGATCCTGGGGTATAAATAAAATAATGATTCTCTAATTTTTTTTAATTTTAATTCTAGTTTACCTCTTGCCAAAACAAAAAAAAAATTAATTGTTAATAAGGAAATAATTGGAAATATTTTCCAATTCAAAATTTTTGAATTTTTTTCAACAATTTCCCAAAATTTTAAATAAATCGTATGGCTTTTATAAAAAAAAATATACTATCCTTATTTAAGGAAATTTTGGAGATTATTTAAATATTTTTTGGAAGTTAAAAAAAAAAATTTAATTCGAACATTTTTTAGGGATTAAAAAAAATAAGGCGGATCAATAAGTTCGTGACTTTTCGAACTTCCCTCGTAGTTATATAAGATGCGACACTACTACCATCATGTACCACCTGTTAATAGACTACTGCCAAATTTTGAGCAAGTATCGTCATTTGCTTTGCGTGTATTTTTCTAAAAATGGAAAAAAGTAAATTTCGAGTGCTCATTAAATATTATTTTTTGCGAAAAAAAACCGTCAATCAAACCAAGGAAAAGCTCGATAAATACTATGGGGACTCTACACCATCGATTTCAATGGTAAAAAAAAATGGTTTACTGACTTTCGTTGTGGTCGCACAAGTACAAATGACGCTGAACGTTCTGGACGGTCAATTGAGCTCAGTACACCCGAAAATGTCGACAAAATCCACGATATGGTGTTGGCCGACCGAAGAGTAAAAATGCGTGAGATTGTTGATGCCACAGGCATTTCACATTGGCAGTGTGGTTTCGATTTTAAATGATCAGCTGGGTTTAAGAAAGTTGTTTGCAAGATGGGTGCCGCGTTTTCTCTCAATTGACCATAAACGTAAACGTGTGACAACTTCAAAGGATTGTTTGGAGTTGTTTAACCGCAATCTGAATTAGTTTTTGCGGCGTTTTGTAACTGTGAATGAAACATGGATCCATTACTGTACTCCGAAGACCAAGCAGCAGTCTAAACAATGGATTTCTCTGGGTGAACCTGCCCCGAAGAAGGCCAAGGTAAGTTTGTCGGCCAATAAGGTGATGGCAACAGTTTTTTGGGATGCACGCGGGATAATCCACATCGATTACCTTCAAAAAGGAAAAGCAATAAACGGCAAATATTATGCCAATTTATTAGACCGAAAATCTCCAATTTGTTTAAAAATGTTTAAAATGTAAATATATCAATAAAAACAATTCTAATTTTTAAAAAATTTCATAAAATTTTGGGTTCTATATCCGGACTGTTCTGGTTTTTAATTAGTCGCTAAAATCGAGCTTGCACTGTATTTCCATTGTTTAACTTATGTATGTTAGGGTGTTCTCTAAAAATTTATTTCATTCTAAGATATTGTTTCTCAAAATTTTCGTCTTTTCGTGAGTTGGATTAAAATGAAAAAAGGTAATTTTTTCAGGTTTTTCAGATTTTTTTTTTCGTATTTCTATATGAATATGATACCGTCCTCGTATCCATACGTTTATCCATGTTATACAATCGTCAACTTTAAATTTGTTTCCTTCATGACCACTACTTTCTACATGGAATTCTTCTTGAAACCAGTTGTTTATGTCAGCATTCGTGAAAAGATGTTCCATACCAATTTAAGCTACATAATTCACGCAAATTGAATTTATGGAATACCCACTTTTAAATTGTTTTTCTCATTTTTTCTGTAATTTTTTAGAAATCGTTGGCTTTAAAATATATTGAACTTTTCCCATGTTAAGAGATATATTTACACACCAAATGACACGTATAATATGTCAGTTTATTTGTATCATTGAAAATCAAAATCATACAAAAATATACCAAAAGACGGGGATTTCCCTTTTTTGGTTATAAACATTGTAATCAAATTAAAAAAAAAAAACAGATAAAAGTCGCGAAAATATAACCAGTTTTTCGTAAACTGTAGCGATTATAGAACCTGCAATTTTAAAAATTAAACCGTTGTGATAATGGGTAGTCAGGAATACCGAGCTTGCACTGTAATTATTAAATAATGTAAATTTTTTTTAACAATTTAAATTTCTAAAATTTTAACTGATCTTTTTTTTCAAATTTTATTATAAAATAAACAATATTACAATTTCACCTCAGCGCCAGATTGCCATTATAGAGGCTTGTTGGCAAAATTTTAACAAAAGTATTAAAAAAATATTTATAATAAATAATAATTTACAATTTTAACGAGTTTTTTTTTAAAACAAATCATTATTCAGTTTCAAATCAAATTTTATAAAAAAAAAAATATTTGAGTTTGAGGATATGATAACGTTGACTCTAAAGTTTTAAAATGTTTACCAAGGAAAGCTTTAATTTTTCTTACAACAATCTTTAATTCTGTGATCAAATTAAATCATTTTCCATCACAGTGGAAATATGCTAAAATCATAATGATACTAAAACCCAATAAAGCTGAACCTACGCTTTCAATAATGTTTGAAAGACTTATTCTTAAGACTGCTTCCAATTTTTAGAAGAAAAAAATATAATTCCAGAACACCAATTTGGTTTTAGGCATAAACATGGCACACTGGAGCAATGCCATCGAATCGTTGAAGTTATTTCTAATGCTTTAGAACAAAAACTATTTTGTTCAGCTGTTTTTTTGGATTTTTTTTAAAAACACTAATACCGGCACCATACTATTTGCTGTTTAAGTCGTACCTACACCAAAGGCATTTTTTTTTTTAAATATCAATGAAGAAAACTCAAATTTTGGTATAATAAAGTCTGGTATCCCCCAGGGCAGCGTTTTGGGACCAGTTCTCTACATGATTTTTACATCTGATATGCCCACAAAAGATGAACTAACTATTGCCACTTATGCTGATGATACCGCTATACTAGCATCTTGTGAATCACCAACGGAAGCCTCTAAAATGGTTCAGGAAGAATTAAATCTAATGGTTGTTAAAGTGGAATATTAAAGTTAATGCTCAAAAATCAGTTCAAGTTACATTTTCTTTAAGAAAAAATGATTGTCCACCTTTATTTATAAATGGTTTTCCAATTCCAATAAGCAATAACGTGAAATACTTAGGACTCTATCTTGACAGAAGACTAACTTGGAAAAAACATGTACAAATGAAACGAGACCAACTAAACATCAAAACCAAAAAAGTGTACTGGTTATTAGGACCGTCATCAGAACTAAATTTATAAAAAAAAAGTTTTATTATATAAAAGTATCCTGAAGCCGATTTGGACTTATGGCATTCAACTGTGGGGAACCACAAGTCATTCAAACATTGAGATATTGCAAAGATATCAATCAAAAACCTTACGTATAATTACAAATGCTCCATGGTTTGTTAAAAATATCAACATCCATAAAGATCTCAAAATTCCGATGGTCAAAGAAGAAATTGCGCATTATAGTGACAGATATCTCAACCGTCTTAGTAACCATTCAAATGTGTTAGCTATTAACTTACTAAATGATAGTAATGAAATACGTAGATTAAAACGATTTCATGTACTTGACCTCCCTTATAGAAAATTAAAATGTAAATATGTATGTTAATTCCACAAATCATGTAAATATATTAATACTACAAATAATGTAATTTTTCTTTTATTGAGTTTATAAAGGCTCAATATCTTAAGTTAAGCTTTAAATTTTTACATATTATATGATTTGCTTATTATTTTAAATTGTAAAATAGATTGCAAATAAAGAAATATTGTTAAAAAAAAAAAAAAGTTGTTTCAGATTGGCAAAAAATTATTCTTAAATTGTCACGATTTCTTGTGTTGAAGGTATCCTGATTCCGTGTGAATTGTATGGTATGAATGCCCAATACAATTAATACATTTAAACATGTACAGTAATAACTAAAACTTATAGAGTCCGTAAATTGGCAAAACAGTGGAAAAAACGTCCCTGAATAAAATAACAGTTGGAAACCGGCTGGGCAAGTTAGCTACACTTTTTAATGCTTTGTTCTGCATTCTCTGAAGTGATTTAAACTCTGTAGTTTTTTTGAATCCTTATATTAATGTAAGGTAATTACAATGAATTTGAACCAAAGCTTGATAAATTAAAAATTTGTTTTTTTTTATCAAACTTATTTCTAAACTTATATATTAAGCCTAAGGCAGGAGAAAGTTTTATCTTAAGATTCCTAATATGTTGATCACACATAAGATTTCCCTGCAAACATATACCCAAATATTCAACAGATGAAACCTCCCGAACTTCATTTCTATGAACAAAAATACTAAAATCATTACTAAAACCAAAGTGTGGTTTGAACCTAATAAGTTTCGTCTTTGCAGGAATTAAAAAAAGCTTATTAATACGAAGATATTAGGAAACTAATGAAGCATATCTTTCCATATACGGCTTTAATGCAGTTTCATGTTTATAATGATAAAATATACTAATATCATCAGCAAATATAAAAATTTTCCCTGTCAAGTTTAAATTTTTTAAATCATTCATTCAATATACATGAAAACAACAAAGGGTCTAGAACACTTCCCTAAGGAACTCCATGTACAACATTCCGCAGATTACTCTTAGTTTCCTTAACTTTAACAAATTGTCTTCTATTTGTTAAGTAGCTCTCTAGAAGCAAATATTCATTTCCATGAATACCATAGTATTTAAGCTTCTGCAGCAATATTTCATAATCTATAAGATCAAACGCCTTTGTTAGATTATAAAATATTCCAGCAACAGCACTATGATCTTCATCTAATCCCTTACAAATATAATTTTGCACATTTACCATAGCCTCCTCAGTGCCACAACCCTTTCGAAAGCCAAATTATAATTCATTTAATAAATTGTTTTCCATAAAATAAGTGAAAATTTGTTTGTGCAATATACGTTCAAAGATTTGTTCAATAATAGGAAGTATCGAAATAGGATGATATTGTTCCACTGTTGTTGCTTTACTTTCCTTGGGAATAGGAATTACTTTTATGGATTTTCAAAATGTCAAGGTATACTGACGAGTCTGCAATGGTATTAAAAATATGCACAATATTTGGAAAAATACAATTTGAACAACGTAAAAATACTTTGGGATAAATATTGTTGTGAACCACAACTTTTTCCTGGTAAAAGGCTTGAAATTATATTCTTAACTTCCTCATTAGAGGTATAGTTAAGACGAAATCGATTATGAATCGGTCTTAAAGTTGTCAACCCGTTACAGAAATCGGAAGGTGATTGAACTATTTTCTGCTTTATTATGTTTACTGAATGTGGGAAATGAGAATTAAATGTTTCAGCTTTACGAACATTATTTTCTATAATTTTTCCATATGTAGCAGCAATAGAAATTTCCCTTTGTTCTACCCTCCCAAGAGTTTCATTCATAAATTTCAATGTTTTTTTTTTTTTTTTTTTTTTTTTTGGTCATTATTTAAGTGAAATCTTTAAAGCTGCCTTTATAACTTTACTAATTCTTTTCAACTTTGTTTCAAGTATATTATTGCGATTTCTTCTTCTTTGTTTTAATAGACTGATTTTAATAATAATTAATTTTTGCAAATTACCATTTATCCAAGGAGCTATTTTGTCTTTATTATTCGTTCTTCTACATGTTTCCACAGTGGAACAGTCAACAACGCTTCTAATGGAGGAAATAAGATTAGAAGTGTCAGTTGACGAATCACCAGTGTGCATGAAGTTTGTCATTTTATTTTGTAAAATACGTTCCAATTTCGTATAGTCACAGCTAACAATCCTTTCCATTTTATAATCCTGTCTTTTAACCTTTATGTCTACTCTAAAATTTTTAAATTTTTGTTCAACGATTGAAAACCAAAGTTCGGGATTTTGTGTCCAAAATGTTTGAGGAATTAAGTTTTGTGAGTTTTTTTTTATCTATTCACTAGACAAACTTTACTCTTGTGGTGTTGGTGATGGTGCTTGCGAGTTTTGTCTTGTGAATTCATCAAAGCGTTTTTACATATCTTGCATTAAATTTTGAATATGTTGCAAAATAATATCCATATCGCTACTTGAGCCAGATGGAACCTCATTAGACTCTTTTAACTGCATTTGAAAATCATAGTTTCGAATGTCATTAATATTTTATTCTTGCAAATAGTTTTCTACACGCAAAATTTTTTAAGATTTTCTTCCAATTAATGATAAATTCCATTTCTTTAATAAAACTGTGATTTCTTCAGAAGATAAATCAGAAATTGTTTTAGGCATTCATAAATTCGGGGTCACCAATTATGGGATTTAACAAATTATTATTTTTTTAAACCGAGTTTTATAACAAGTAATTTGGGGAAGTCTCCATAAAAACTTATGAATTGATTTTAATTTAAAATTTTTACACTTTAATTACAGAATTTAAAATATTCTGATAAATGTGGACCTGACGGTGTTCCAAGCTGTGTTCTTATAAAATGTTTACATTTTCTTATATCTCCAATAACCTACTTATTCAACATACGAGTATCAATATTTAGTGGTTATTTTCCTGAAGTTTGGAGGAAATCTTATATAATGCCATTGCTTAAATCCGGAAGCAGATCCAACATTTTCAATTATAAAGGTATTGCTAAATTAAGTGCCACTCCAAAACTTTTCGAAAAGATATTTACTGAAATCTTTTTGCATCAAGTTGTTTGTTATCTTTCTTCATTCTAGCATGGATTTGGAAAAGGATGTCTCACTACTACTAACCTTTTGGAGTTCACAACCTCAGTTATAACTGCATTTAATTCCGGTTTACAGACAAACACAATATATACAGATTTCAGTAAAGCTTTCGATAAAGTAAATCACGATCTTTTTTTGTTAGAGAATGTACATCGCAAACCATTCCTGTTTTATACGGTTTTCCGCAAGGTAGTCATCCTTGCCCCTTATTATTCCTAATATTTATAAATGATTTACCAGCTTGTATTAAGAAAAAAGACAGATCTTGAGAATCTTTATGATTGGTGTATGATGAATCTAATAGATCTGAATTTAAGAAAGTGTAAACACATGATGTTCTACAGAATAGGTCCAGTACTCCATAGATACATAATAAATGAATATCAACTTGATTTAGTCGAAGAATTTCTTGATCTGGGTGTGTTGCATGATCCTTTAAGTCCCACTTTTCGCAAAATATTAATAAGGCAAAAGGAGTTCCATTTAGATTTATATTATGATCCGAAATCATACAATTAATAGAATCAAGAATTATTGGCTTGTTTATATTAGTATAAACATGATCAGTTGATGTTCCACTAATTTGACGTGTGATCAAGTCATGGCAATTTCTAAAGTCAAAACTTTGCAAAAGATTTATAAGTTCCTGAGACACGTTTTTATTTAACAAATCAATATTTTACTTAAGATAAACCATAAAAAACAAAACAATTTTATAACAAAAAAAAAAACAAATATTTTACTTTCACATTTATATTTCTCTCTTATAATTTATTATTAAATGAACGCCTCCAGATATATTTCTCATCAAGAAAAAAAAATCATTAAATTTTATTTCCGTTTTAAAACATTAAAACTTCGCCTGTCATTAAGTTTAATAAATTTTTTAATTTATTTTCATTTTTATTTTTTTCTTAACTTAACATAAACTTATATTTTAAATTGTCAATTGATCTGATTTCTTTTTTTGTATTAATTTCCAAAAAAACAACATTCTTATGGTTTTAGCAAACAAAAAAAATATACAAAGAGTAGTTAAATCGCCTGTGGGCAATTTAATAGGCCGGAAATTTATACAAACGGAAATTAAATGACAGTTTGATAAATTGAGTGTTGTTGTATGCATATACATACATTAGACTGCAACAAAATATATTAAATTTTGAATTTTGATCGTAACGCTCTCTAGAATCGTTCATTTTCTAGTAAAAATATATTGAGTGAAATATTAGTGAAATCCAATATCGTTAAATCGAGCCTCATTGTAACTGAAGTTTTTATGAAGCGTTTTATATGGGAAAAATATTACTTTTTTACAATTTTTACAAAAATTTTGCTATTAAATACTTTGCTCTGTTACAAAATGTTATAAGATCGTAATCTATACAAAATTATCTATCAAACAAAATATAAAAAGAAAAAATCGATTAAAAACTTTTTAATTTATTACCAATTCTCTCAACCATTAATGTGTTTTAGACCACTTGCGCCATGAGTGTACGAACAAATTTGTAATTTTTTTTAAAATGTTTAAATTATTTGCTATTTTTAATTAAATTTTAACTATAATTCCTAAAAAAATAAGCTATTGTTTTTCCAAGATAATTCAAACCCCTTTCCATGATTAGTTAAAAAATTTTGATGTTTCAAAACTCCAATTTCAAACTTTTAAAAATGTTGTTAAACAAATTTCAAAAAAATTTAAATAAAACTATGCAGGTTTATAGATAACACTAAGGGAAATAAAAATAAAAAAGAATTTGGTCAATATCTTGTATGACTAAGCCGTACCTGCGATTTGAATTTTGCGGATTTCGGTAGAAAATTATTTTTTGTAGTTTTTAAGTTATAAAGTAAATTTTTTTGAAGGGATATTAAGACTAAATAAGATTATTACGCAATAAAATAAATCGTATCTCAAGAAAATATTCTTAAGTTGTAAAAGAAAACTGAACAAGTATTAGCTGTGAAATAAAAAGGTCAAATGTAATAATTTTAAACATGAAACATGAAATTTTTAAGGAAAACGTTACAAAAAAATATTTGTTTTATCTGTATCTGGATGCAATGATTTCTGTGAGGATTTTTGATGGTTTAACATGATTTTACTTGTCAGTATAAGCTAATTATTTCTTTATTTGTCCATGATATGAATTAATAAAATTTACTTTATAAATATTTAAGAATAGTTGCGTTTGAAAAATTGCTGACCCCAAGCTCACTTGAGGGTTAAATTTGTCTTTTATCCTTTCTTTCCGTTTTGGTTTTTTTGGAGATTTTTTTTTTGAGTTTTTTTGTCGTTTTGATAATTTTCTTGATGTAGTTTTTTTCGATTTAGCGTTTATTAACTTTCTTTCCGATTTACCGTTTTTTTTTTCCCAACTTTGATGATTTTTTTCTCCGTTTCCTTTTGGCGTCTTTTATTTCTTTTGAAGCTCTTTCCTTTTTTTTCCATTTTGAGGTTTTTTAGTTCTAACGATTGTTCCATGTTAGCATTTTTTTCGTTCTAGCTAACAGTTTTTTCCATTTTAGCGTTTTTTGCCTTTTGGTGATTTTTTTTGTTTTTTATTCTTTTGTTTTAGATTTTTTTTTTTTGTTTTATCGTTTTTTATTATTTTTATTTTTTTTTTTTTTTTATTGTGGCGTTTTTTTCCCTCCTTGTGTTTTTTTATTTTAGCGAGTTTTCCGTTTAAGCAATTTTTTCGTGTTTTCGTTTTAGCGTTTTTTTTATTTGGCACTTTTTGATATTTTTTCGATTTTTTCGCTTTGTCATTGTTTTTCGTTTTGGCGGTTATTTTCGTATTTTGTTTTACATTTTTTTGTTTTGGCGTTCTTTCCTATTTAGGGTTTTTTCTAGTTTGTTGATTTTTTCATTTTGGATTTTTTAGCGTTTTTTTAATTTTGTTTTTCTTTTCGTTTTAGCGTTTTTTCCCATTATTTTATTATTATTTATTTATTTATTATTTATTTTTCGTCTTGACGTTGAAAGTTTTTTTATTTATAGCTGAAATAATAGAGCGATCATAGCCAATTTCAATAGGCTTTGTTCTTGGACCACAGAAAACCTGTGTACCAAATTAAATTAAATTATTTTCAAAATTAAAACCTGCAGTTTGATTAAAAGGCTTGCATGGACGGTCAGACGGGCGAATATCAGTAAATCACTCAAAAAGTTATACAAGTCAATTGGTATAAATTACAAACATCAACATTATGTTTTATAAATACTCGTAGTATATTATTTTAATAAAAAAAATGTTTTTTTTTTTCAATAAACAGTTTACGAATTAGAGTTCCTGTTTTTACGAATTTCGTGATAGGTCCTCCTTCAGTAAAAAAAAAATTAATGACTTTATGAATTTTATTATTTAATCTGAAATTTAGTTTTTTACACAAGTGGTCTAAAACACATTAATGGTCTGGGGAATTCGTAATAACTTAAACACTTTTTAACAGATTTTTGCACCATAAAAACTTCAGGTCCGATGCGGCTCGAGTTAACGATATCCGATTTCACTAATATTTCACTTAATACATTTATACAACCCAATGAACGATTTTAAGAGAAGTTGCGTTCAAAATTCAAAAGTTGATAAATTTTGGTGCAGTCTAATATACAAACATACAATTGTTGTTTTTTTTTTCATTTTACTGTTGATGATAGGGAAATTCAATTAAATCGTTATTGGCTATATTGGTTTTTTGTCGCAAAAAGGAAATATATTTATAGCACAAATATATTTGCTAAGAAAAGGGGATGTTTCTTTTCTGTTAAGTGTTCTAAACAGCGGGATAAAAATTAGTTATTCCTTATTGAAAATGAATGAAAAAATGAAAAAATTTCCATCCA